>VZTG01001536.1:774831-954243 GCA_013397845.1 Melanocharis versteri
CGGGGGCGGCTCGGACACCGCGCGGGGCCGCCCTCGGTCTGTGCCCGCTGGTTAAAGCGCGTCGGGGCCGTGCAGGGCACGCGGGGCCAAAGTGCTGGGAGGGCTCACTGCCCTCCTGTTTTACCCCTGTGAGAGAGGGGTAAAAAACCTGGGAGGCTCGGTGACTGAGGTCGTTTTTAAATTGCTTCTTATTCCTTCTCAGTGTATCGATTATAAATGCTGCTGGGCAAGGTTTGTGTGATCTGCCAACTTCTTTGGCCTTGCCAGCATGTGTTACTGGTCTGGCGTGGTGCCTGGTGGTGACCTGAAAAACAAGCAGCTTACAACACTTCGTGGTGTTTGGTCCTTGAGCTGTTTTCTGTAAATATCCAGTGCTGGTGTGATGCGTGACTCCGTTGTTTCAGCAGTGGGTTTTCTCCTCTTGTAGGATTAATCCATACCTGGGGAGTTAAAAACTACAAGATCCGTTTTGTAGCTTTCTCATTACACATTTCGTCTTGCTTTGACTTTCTCAATTTTGAGAATTATTTAAAGTAAAACCTGTAAAAGGTAGTGGAAGCACATGGGTTTTAACGACCTTTGTTGTCCTCAGGCTTGCTGTTTCATCATCAGCGTTGGTGTCATAGTTGCTGTCTACCTAAGACCTGATCAAGTTGAAAACAACGCACTTTGTTTTAAAAATATTTATTGTTTTTAAATTGAACATCTCAAAAGTTGCCAAGAATGCTATGGTTTTTTCACTTAGATATTTTTTTTTCTTAGCAGTATATTGTTGCAGGCGTATGGCTAATGTTCTTTCAGCTTTGCTAAAGCTAAAAAGAAAGCTACAAATAGTTCTCCAGTATTTTCAGTCTGTATACATATTAATGCAAATGATCTCTTCCTAGTCGTGGAATTTTTCTTGCATGACTTTCTTGTCATTTGTGCTACTTTTTTCTTATGTAGTAGAGAATATTTTAAATGGAAGGCTCGGCTTAAGGAAAGCACGGGGGGTATGGTATTCCACTGTTTTTGTTTTGCAATGTCATCTGCTGACCTGGTGTATTGCTGTAGTATATAAAATACATGTGTTTGCAGAACTGCAGTGTGTGTTTGTTTTTGAATGCTTCAGAAAAGTACATTGAGTGTACCTGAGGGACTGCCCATGCGGTTACAGAGCTGACGCCTCTAGCCCTCACTCTGAAATATAAATATTTACCTACTGCTCATGAATATAAATGCTATGTGACTGAGGAATGATAATTTTATTTTCACTGTGGCAGACGGAAATGTTTGTGAATATTGATTATGAAATGTACATACCAATTAGCTGCAAATTTAAAAACACAGCTTTACATGAGTTGCAACCTGCCCAGATTTAACCCCAGCTGGCAACTAAGTACCACACAGCCACTGGCTCACTCCTTCCTCCCCTGCCTAGCAGTGGGATGGGGAGGAGAATTGGGGGCAGAATAACAACAGGTTAATAATGGAAACAGAGTAATAATAATACTGATAATGCTAATGATGATGATAATTGTAATGAAAAGGAGAGACAGGAATAAAACCCAAGAGAAACAAGGGATGCACAGTAAAATTGCTCACTGGCCACTGACCAATGCCCAGCCCATCCTCCAGACCAACTCCCACCAGTTTATCTACTGGGCATGATCTGCTGTGTGGAATGTCCCTGTGGCCAGTTCGAGTCAGCTGTCTCCTGGCCACAGTCTCTCCCAGTTTCTTATGCACCTTCTCACTGACAGACCATGGGAAACAGAAAAGTCCTTGACTTGGGCTAAGCACTATTTAGCAACAACTGAAACATCACTGTGTTACCAACATAATTCTAATACTAAATTCAAGACAAAGCATCATACCAGCTTCTAAGAAGAATTAACTCTATGCCAGCCAAAATCAGTACAACACCCTCCCCCACCCGCAAAAATAAAAGAATTATCTTCAAAGTAGGTGATGTGGGGACCTAGTCCAGTTTCCTGCTTTGAGACTTTCTGAGAAGTCTCCTCTAAACATTTGTGAGCTGGGAATGCCATGGCAAAATCGGGTGTGGGAGGAGAAAGGTGATATAATTTGTGTCATCTGCCCATTTTTTTTTACCTGAGTATTAAGAAGAATTTTCCTATGAAACATGGTATGTTTTCCAAAATGTTTCACAGTGTCATATCTCTAGAAATGTCTTATGTCCTCATAAGTTAATGCTATAATATAATTGTACCCAATATAATTCCTTTAATTGATTTTTAATTTTCTATCTTTCGTTTTTCTTCATTTCTCACAGACCAGGTCTTATAGACTTCTGCGCATTCAGGTTCCTTAAATAGTAACTTGAATCTTGACTGAGGCGGTTAAGTGACATAGCTTGTCAAAACCTCTACTTACTTAGGGGCTTGGGAGGTTTGGGGGGTTGTTTGTTGTGGGTTTTTAAAGTTTATTCTTTATTTCATTTATTAGCTTACCATTGGATCAGCTTAAAACTGGTGTTGGTGCGATGGAAGTGACAACGTGCAGTTGCATTGGCTGAACTATTTCTTAGTCAACAGCCCTGGCAATAATGTCACATTTTTGAACACCTGTTCTGGGGGAAAAAATAAAATATTAAAACTGATTTTGAAAGAAGGTGCTAGGACAGCTTTGTGGAATTTTTCAGAAAATACCTCTCAAAGAGCAAAAAACTCAGGAGAAAGCCCCAAACTGTTTTAAAAATGTAGAAGATGGGCTCTGTACAGTTAACAGTGGCAGTTCAGCATTTCTGTGGTGAATGAGAGATGAAGGTGGTAGTAGCGACAGGTTGCAAAGGGCTTTGACAGTGAAATATGATTCATCCAGCAATAATCAAGTTAAGGGAGAATGGGAGCCTGGGTGAAAGTTTCAGCTATCTGGATGACCAATCAATCCTCCATGTTGCACCCTTTTTCAGTATGTTGGTAATCTACTTTCCGCGTAAATATTTCTCATTGGTATGAAAATAACCTTGAGGAGGCAAAATAAGAATAAACCCTTTCAGAATTTCCCTGAATATATTTATATATATGGTACTATATATAATAATGGTGCTAGTGTAGAAACCAAAAGAAAAGTAGTTTAGGAATTTTCTATTTAGATAATTCGATCTCATGCTGCAATTTTGTTTGTTTGGGTTTTTTTCTCTTTTGTTGTCATTTTGGTGTTCTAATGCTATGGATAGTTCCATTACAATACTGGAATAATAGCTCAAGTTGTTGTTCACGAGCATGTGGAATAATCTGGCTGATAGTTTGATTAAACAAAACCTAAACCTCAGAATATCAAGGGCTACTTGCATTTCAAATACATTACCTGTTTTGCTCAGTTTGTTTTGAGCCTTTTTCCCTTCTGCTAGGGTAGCTGTATTGTACTGCATGTACAGAATTGCATAATAAAAGACTTTGTGTTTTACTGGAATTATATTTTAACTACTGTTTTCCTACAAAATACCTTGTTATTACTCTGTTATAAAGTTAGTGTCATTTGAAGTAGGATATCTTCAAAAGACAACTGAGTTTTGCTAGATATACATAAGAGTTCTGGATTTTGTTGTTTCCGTTAAGGGAGATGAGAAGACTTTTTGCTTGGATTTCTTTTTGAAAGACAAGTAGCAAGGGGGAGGAAAAGTGGGGTGTGTATTTTTGCTTTTTTTGGCATTTTTTGTTGTTTTTTTTTTTTTTTATGGCTGCAAAATAACAGTGTTATAATATCAAGACACTGGAGACTAACTGAGCAGGAGCTAAGGATGTTCTGATGCAGTGTTTTGAGTTTTTCAGATAGGGCCCCTACAGAAAATTGATCTGGCAGTTTCTTTAAATTATTGCCCATGCTTACTTGCATGTAATGTGTAAATAGAGTATCCATTGCCAAATGCTTTGGTCCAGCCTATCTGTCAGATGAGAATAAAATCAAGAGTTTCAAATTCCACTTACTTCCAGAAACAACTAGGAAAAGGCCTTTGCTAACAAAATATGGAAATTGAAAAAATATATTTTGGAAAGCGTAACAGCAAATGCTACTGCTTAAGAGTTCTTGCCAAAGTAATGAATGTGTTTTGTTGATACGTTTAAAGTTGAAGACATTATTTGATTCTGTTGTGATAGCATTGCCTCAAGAGGTGGAGTAGTTGTCTTAATTGGAAACACATATATCCCCATTTACTGAAATAAGTTACTTGGGCTACCATACCCTGTATCATGGAACTCTCAGCTGTGTAAATGGTCAGGCCACAGAAGCAAACGATACTGAGAATGGTGCGGGTTTTCCATGTTGCTCTATTTAGGAGAAGCCCAAGGGAAAATAAAACCATTAGTGGGAAGTTTGTTACTTTGCCAGACAGTTTTATGTAAATTAGATAAATTAATTATTTTCAATCAATTGTTGTTGTTGCTATGTACTATATATAAGTATTGCTGGACTGGAAATCAACTGCTAACACAAAATGTAGCCAGTGATGTATGAAGTTTTCCATTAAAAGAAAAATAAAGGTAATGTAAGAAATGTGCAGCTCTGTGGCCAGAATTCACAGAATACCACTACAAAGATTGATTTGGAGATAATTTGTTGGCAAGCTTTAGTTATATAATTGTCAGTTGTTTCACAATACCCGATTTCTTCCTTCTGAACTACAGTGTGGGTGGGGCATCTTGCAAACGTTTGGGCTTTATGAGGACTTCTAATCATTAGGTAACTAAATTTTAATATGGTAAATTATGTCCTTTAAAATATATAATATTTTTACAATTTTTCAGTTTCCAAATGTTGTATTTCAGGCCTCTCCCAGTCCTTCTGTGTTTTGATCAGTGCTAAAGGAGTGGAAAGATGGATGACCTTTCAAAATAAGGATAAAAATCCTTTGGGTTTATCTGATGTAGAAAAATGCATTAGTACCCTTTTGCCTGTTTTATTCTTGAGACTGGACAAGATGGAGAGATAATTAATTCATTATTGTGCACTTTTTGAAGCAGACTGAAGCCTGCCTGGTTGTACTAAACTAGCTTTTAAGCAGTAACTCTTATGTTGCATCACTTTTCTCAGTCATCATGTTCATGTCTACATTAGTATTGTTAAAGCTTGACCCAGGAAAAATTGTAGCGTCAAAGTTGTTCTTTGAGGCATGTGGAAATAACTGAAATATTTGCCATGTTTCTACAAATTCTCTGTTAAAATGACAAGAGACAAAGAATCATTTTAGTTCTCCAGCCATTACTCAAATATTAAATTTGATGATAATGATCTTAAGGGTAGAAATTAATGAAGAATTAATCATGAAACTGCCTTTTATTTCATGCCCTTGAGCAATTTGTACAGTGGTAGCTGGTATTCGTGCTGGTAAACATGCATCTTTTCTTGAACAAGGCAGTCTTGATAATGATTTCACATGAATTCAGCCAAGAGATTGCATAAATAACTTGTCACAATTATGATGCATTAAGTACATGGTAGCTTTATGTGGTGTTTTATTTTTACAGTGGCTACATGCCTATAATGAATAAGCCACAAAATCTTCAGCAACTTCTTCTCCATATATCACAATGCCTTCCAAAACAGTGGCATCATAAATTTTGTGCTTCAGAGAAATTAACTCTGCTAACTGTTTTCCTGTTTTTTTATTTCGAAGTAGTTGTTATTGGTTTTTTTATAGCAGAAGCTCTCTTGCACTTCAGAACTATTTGTGGCTGTCTGCAGAATTTAACCCCTCTATTCATGCTAGCGATTTCAATGATGGAAATTTTAAAACTTTGACTCTAAAACTATTCTAAAGCTTTCATCCCCTCTGATGACCTCTGAATTTATAATATGTCACTATTTTCTTCTCCATTTACCTTTGGAAGAGGGAAGACAATGGCAATGACATACATGTATCTGAAAGCAATGATAGGTCATTGCCCATTAAACATGTCCAAAATAAATTTTCTGGATCCTGCAGTTTTTAAGCCATACCTCTTGGCTGTATTTCTGTTCTGATTGTTGAGGGAGACTTGATTTTCTATCCTTGTCTGGTTTGAGCTAAGTTGAAATGATGAAAGGAAGGTGGTTACCAAATGAACATTTTCAACAAGTGCCATGCCATTAATGTCTTCCCTTTTTAACCCTGATTTTGGAAATCTGACCTATGGGATTGTGTGCTTATTTTCTGAATATGTCAGAAATTCTTTAGTTATGCATTATTTATTCCTATAGCACAGATTGGTAAGAAAGCAACACAAATATTGTTTGTGCTTCGTTTTATTCCATGGGTTTTAGACTTCTTTTGACATTCCCTTATGATTTGGGGGAACAGTTTGTTTTTACCTCTAAGCTGTAAGCCTAGACCCCTCGGCTGAGAAAAGAAAAAAGAAAAGCATTAAGAAGTTGATTTATTGTTTAAGAATTTCAGAAGCTGATAAAGATGAATGAAGATCCTAATTGAGGAAAGAGCTTGTCATTCCATGGCAGTTTAAAGGACAGCACGGTTATAATGTATTAATGTGTAGGAAATGAAAGCACAGCTTTTTAGAGAGCAGTTGCAATCAAAAGCTGTTGGTTGTGCTGTGTTTTTTGAGAAGGTGGTATGAACAATGCATTTGTCGCCACAAAGGTTGGGCATCCTGCTTTGCTTTAGTTTATCTGTTGAGGGAGGGGTTTGTGTACCATGTAAAAGTAGGCTTGTGCACTAAGCTTGCTCTTGATGACATAGAAGGGCACTGGAGTAAATTCATTTACATTTCTAAATTGTTTGTGGTATGTAGGAACCACAAACAAAGCATAGTTGACTTTCCAGTAACAAAAATGTGCTTGCTTTGTTCACCACTGTTGTGATGATCAGTGTGAGTGTTGTTTTGTTGAAAGTGTAAAGCTTTTCTATATTATGATGTAGTTTCTTTACTTCCTTTTATTTGCTTGGGTTTTGTTGTTGTTTTTTTTTTCTTTTCCAATGTCCTCCTGTCTGTGCTGCTGTTTTCTCTGTTTTGTTTAGCATTTCTAAATGTCTTGCTCAGTGGTGAATTTCCCTCCTTAGTGGAAACATTTAGACCTTCAAAGTTCAAGGAACAATGTTCAGCTGGTTTTTGTCATAATAATTTTACATATGTATTTTCTTTTTTTTTTTAAATATGCCAATCCAGTAACATTTTGGTAATGTGTTTTGATGTCATGGAAAAATTATTTTCTATTTTCTTCATTGGTATTAAATTAAAGGACTGTGCATGATGGAAACAAAAGTGGTTCATATTGGACATCATATTACATCTCTGGCATATGGTTCTCCTTTCAATTTTAATTTCTTTTGATGAGCTGAAATATTTTTGGTACGCTTATGTTTACATTTTTTCCCTTTTCTGATACAGTGTCCTCTGTGGAATACTCTCAGTGGAAACATATGTTCAGAACTTCAAAGTAATTACACTATTACTAAAAGCTTCATAATTAGATTACTGAAACTAAATGTTGTAAAAATTTGATTTTCCTTTATCCAATCATATCAATTTCATTCCAATCTGCTTTCTAGCTGATTGAAGAAACATGGTAGGACAAAGTCAAAGCCTGAGTAGAATGTCTTTAGTCTGGAATAGACCAGTTCCTGTAGAAGAAAGGGGAGCTTAGAGCAGTGTTTAGTCTGAGAGCAAGATTTTAAAAAAAGAAAATGTATATTGCCCATTTTAACGGTAAATTTTTAGTTGTAGGTACCTCTACTTGGCAGACTGGATTGGGATAATTGAAGCATGAGCTTGTCTTTCTATGGTAACTGACCCTATTTCTCGGAAGTAATGGGCTCAGTTTGTGTCTAAGCTGCTTTGTTTACAAAACATTGCCCTTATTGCCTGTTATCTTTCTTTAAGTGTGAATTTGTTGTTGTGATGAAATGGGTGTAGCTTGTGTTGAAAAAAAGCTGTTTACTGCCAGGAGTCTAAGATACTGATGCAACAAAAAAAGGAAAACAGTTCTTTCGTTTTGCTCTAGCACAGTTAGGGCACAATACTTCAAAAATTCTTAGTCAGATGTACAAGAAGTCATCAAAACTGTAACTGTAGTACTATACCTCATCTACCTTCTTTGTCTTTTGTAGCTCATCTGGAAAATACGGGGTCTTTTAGGAACAGGAGATATTATCTTAATGGTCCTGAACAAAAACACTATGTCTGTTAGGTGTCACAAGGCCCTGGTGTATTGGTCTGTTGACATGCTTCATATTTTTTCTTCAGGCTGTATGAAGCTACAGGCTTCAAGTTGATTATTTTTTACTTATTTTACATAATTTTAGGATATTTTATTCACACTAACTCTGCTACTGTTTGAGATTTGGCCTTAGACTGGTATGTGCTTTATGGAAGCAGTTGATGTTCTGAGGCACGTAAATTCGAAACTTGTTTAATGATTAATGTTTTGAATTTTTTAATTTTTGTGGTTTGTTTTCATAGTCTGCTTTTAATTCTGCCTGCCCTTATTATACACAATAAAATAGCAGATGAAGCTGAAAAGTTTCTTTTACAGTACTTCTAACAATTTCCATTAGAATTATCTTGTTGGAAGCAAATATCCCATCTGGTTTACTTTTTAACACAGCAAAACTCCATAGTGAGCTGTGTTCTGGAGCCTGGCTGAATTCCATACCATGAGACTCTTGGCCCTAAGCAAGATGAGCACAATCTGTTTCCTTTATTTCTAATAAAGGAAAAGGAGAGTTTCTTCATTTGCTTTTTTGTTGCATTATGTTTACATTTTATGCCTCCCTTTCTTAGAATAGCTACTTTCCTGCTGTTATCCATTCTTTTTTTTTCAGTACAGGTAAAATGAAAACACATTACAGCCTTGTAAAAGTACTGAGTGCTGCTCTGAAATAACATTAAAACTCAAAATTTTCAAGTATGGCATGGTGCTTTGGCCACATCAATCTTGTAAAACACCTGAAGGTCAGGAGAAGCACTTCTGGAGCTTTTTCTGTTGTCTTGTTCCTCAAATAAATACAAGACTTAAGTAACATATACTACAATCAGAGTCCCACAGTTGATCCTAGCACTGCTCCTAATGTTTACCTGTGCTGTCCGAATTCAGCTTCTTCAGCCCATAACTTTATGCACCCATTTGTACCTGAGAATTAGTGAGTCACAAATACTTAACACCAGCTGATTTTACTGTGCTGTGTGCAACTCTGCTTAGGAGTTACGAAACTGGACCTCTGAATTAGTCTCTGGATTAAATTTGCTATTTTTTGTTACAGATACAGAGATAAAAATAATTCCACATTTAAAAATAAGCATCAGATACTTTAAAATTATATTTAAAACTATTCAGTTATTTTAATATTACATCAAGTAGGTGAACATTTGCTGTATATTAACATACTTTCCCTTTTGCAGAGATTTTGGGTTCTTGGGTAATACCCTGATGGATAGACATGTAACTTGCATTGAAGTGAGCAGGCTGTTTTGGGACACCAGCTTCTTAAAATCATGTCACGAACACATCTGGGATGTTTTTTTTACTTTCTCAGTTGTGTAGAGTTTTACATTAAAAATGCCAAGTAGCACTCAAATACTACTAGTAATCCTTGTTTATGCTGTAAATTGTATTTGATGACAGACTTGAAATGTTTCTCATGATGTACTCCACTTCTGAAAGCCTGGCATATCCCTGCTTTTATCTGTCAGTGACAACAGTTGCTACATATGTTTTCCATTCCTGATTTTTCAACATTAAGAAGTCAGTAGTTCTTTTTAATGTAAATAAAATTGAAAAAAATAAGCACTCTCAATGGGTAATAGTAGAACTATTGCTGTAATTCTGGTAAGAACCTAAGATGTCCTTGTGTATCTCTGTGTGCAATGACTATTCAGCATCAATTCCTGTTTCATTTCAAGTGTATTATTTTAGAACTGCTCATAAAATCAGTTTCCTGAACTAGGAAAGCAGACAGTGAGTTATAAACCAATTTAGGATACAATTGCAACACATGAAAAAATCAGATAGTTAATTTCATGTGAATACGGCTTTTGAAATTTAGTTCAGTTCTAGACATGAATTAAAATGAGCACAAAGGACAGTGCACAGGGAGACTTTTCATTTACTTTGCCTTTTGCGCAAAGTGGGCATTAGGATAAAAAAGTCAAATGTTTGGGTTTCTTGTTCATTTTATCTGCATGAAACTGTTGTGCATATCTACTTGTTGTGTGTTGTTACTAAAGAATCAGACTCTGCTAACAGTGATGTTACAGTCAAATAAGACAGTGCTGATTTCTTCAGAAGGAAAGTTTGGATCACTTCTATTGGTTTCCAGCTGGATTTAAAAATCAACTATCTTAGAAGAAACAAGTGGCTTTTTGAGAAGGCTTCTCAACTGTTTCCTCCATAAGACAGTAAGGAAATTCTGTTTGTCCTTGGTGTTTATGTCAGGAAACACAACCTTCCTCAGCTAATACGTTACTGAACAGGGAACGAGTGAGAGACATCAGGGAATAGTTACCGTGTAGATGATACAGAATCAGTACCCAAAAGCCTGACCTTCTTTGTTTTCCCCAACAGTATCAGAACCAATTCATCTAAAGTTTGTCTTTAAAAGTATGTAGATAATGTGTCTATGGAATGATGATACAGCCACAAAGACAGTCTCCTTTCTTGTATGTTGAAGGTACAGCAGTGAATCACTTAGTCCCATGCACCTCTGAGGCTTTGCCCTTTCAAGCCTTTATCTGTGTTGGACACTGACTGCAAATTACAACAAGCCACTCACTAATAACTATTTCTTAATACCAACATGTGCTTGTGGGAGGACAAAGCAGTTAAAACACTAACTGTTTTCTCTTGTTACTTTAAAAGATGAATTTTGAATTTTCTTACGACTAGAATTTTTTGTGCATAGGGTATTATTTCACTCAGAGAGCAGACTAAGCTTTTGAAGTGGACTTGCTTGCTTTCTATACCAGAATTAATTAAGTTTGTAAGGATAAAGCTGATTTTTCTATGGTGGTTTACTGATGCATCATAGCTAATTTTGTTCCATGGAGTAAATTACAAAATGAGTGTCTAGTTCCTATCTTAATGTGTTTATATTGAATGCCATTTTTTCCTGAATCTGTCCATCTAGTTTGTCATATGCATTGAAATCCAAATGTTACTAATACATGACATAATTCTGTACGAGCCATCTATTATGTGACCATGAAGAATGAAGTCTTGTGGGCTTTATCTATCATAATTGGTGTTGACAGTAACTGCTGTATTAGTAGGTATTTTTTACTATACTGAAAAGTGTTCCAATTCCAAATCATAATATTTTTGCATCATAGATATGTTTAATGGGATATACTTAGTTTAATCCTTAATTGAAGTAAAATATTCTTGTTAAAAGGGTCTATTTCAGAGTAATGAGAGCATAAATAGCTCTTATGCACTATAGCTAAATGTGTGGAAATGTAACACTTCAAATCTGCAGATAAACCAAATTTCATTAGATAGATGAAATTTTGTTGGTTTTACTTATATATTAAATTAATGTAAGTTTTTAGAAAGGAATGTTGAATTCTGGATTTAGCCTGAAAATTGTAAGGATTTAAATTCTTTAGGGCTTTTACAGTCCCTGGGTTCGTGGTAGGTGGCTTCTCATTTTGATGGTAACACTGTTTATCTGACTTTCCCTGTTAACTTATTTCAATAAGAATGATGCCCTAAGAGTGATGCCCCCGTAGTGAACTAAGGAAGTCGCCATGAATTATTAATAACAAGCTGAGTTTAATGTGATTTTATAGCCCCTTAAGGAGTTGGAGTAATGTACTCTGTAAAACCATTCAGTTCACCTGAGCTTGACACTGAAAGCATCAAAAACATATCCCTAGTAGTTCGCACTAAAGGGGGGAAAAGGTGACTTGGGGATGCATCATTGTGTGTATCATAGTTTAGCCCTCAATTATTTTTAAAAACCAGTAATGTCTTAACAACAGATCAACTAACCTAAAACTGTAAGTGCATGAAGAATTCTAGAATTGGTGAAATGCACAAAATTTGTTGCTGTTTTAAAGACCTAATAATGAATGTTTGTCTCTAGAATATTACTTTCGAAATGGCTGTTTAAGATTAGATTTTTCATACCTTTATTAATATTTGGCACTATGCCCATATTTCTCAATGATGGGGGTTTTTTTAATGATTTGTCACTTAACTGCTTAACTTAAAATCATAATGATCTTTAATATCCAACCTTAATTTGGCTGGTCACCAAAAAGTATAACTAAAGAGTTTATGTGTTCAATACCATCTACCTCTTAGTGTATGCTGCCTCACCTGCAGTAGAGTTTGTACTGGGCAGTAACCATCTTAGCAGTGCAAGTTTGTACAAAATCTGTTTCATTTTCTCATAAGATGCTGAATGTTTCATGTTATGTGCATTAGTTAATGTCACTTATAATGGCTCTTGACTGTAAGCTATCATTCTTATATTAATGCTGGGAATCAAATCGTGATTTTACTGCAGCAAAAGCTTAGGCTTCATCTTAAGCTGCTTAAATTTTGATAATACGTTGTAGTTTATACGTATGTTAGAAACAGGTACATTTCTTACAGAGTGAGCAGTTATTTTATCAGCCTTACTGGGGTTTCTATTCTGTCTGTTTTTACAGTATATTACAGCTTCTGGGTCTCAAAAGCTGTGTTCAGTTTTTTCACATTACTCTTCCGTTTACAAATGCGCTGAAACTTCTAACACGTAAATCAACAATAGTTCAAACAGGAAAAGCACTCATTTAAGAAAAAAGATGCCCCGTGTTAGTGGGGTACCTTAGTGTTACCCTTTTGGTCACTTTTTAGGATTTTCTTTTCATTGTACTAAAATTTTCTTTCAGTATAGATGCAATAACTTTCAGATGCATGAACTATTTCTGTACAACTCCACTCTTGTATTTTTAACATGTACATTTGCTTTTTACACAAGTTGCTGTTTGGCTTAGTTTGAGTTGTTTTTTAGGTTGTGTGTATTTCCCAGTTATAGCAGAAAACTGTGCTACTTAGGCTTCAGCTGTTTAGATTCTTTTGAAGTTCAGAGTTTAAGGTTTCAGTTAGAACATTAAAAGTTGATTTGTAGATAATATGTTACACTGAAATACAGTAGTTGTGATGCTTGTACATATTCATCTCTGTTGCCCATATTCTAAGTAGGCAGGGAGCTTCTGCCCAAAGATGAGCGTAGAGATGGGCTGTAATAGCTCAACACCCCCACCTTTGTAAGGGACTAATCTTAAAAGTACTTGTCTGAGATGATGGCAGGAGAGATGGAACTGTCCAGCTGGAGAATCTTTTGGATTGCGAATTTTGTTTCCTTCTTCAATAACTATTATTTTAAGACTAGGTGTTTATTTTGTCATGGCTCTTTTCATTGTGTGGTTTCCTTTGGGTTCAGAACGGCAGATTTCTTTTGTGTCATGTGTTTCATAGATAGTCAATAGATTTCAGAAGAACCGCAAAATTAAGTATGTTTGTTTCTTTATGCCAACACACTGAAGAATAATTTAGGACCATAAAATTGTACTCTTTCAAATCCAGCTAGCAGGTTGATGTACCTGCCTGCTTTTCTTGAGTAGTTGTATTGATTTCAGTGAGAGGAAACGCTGGAACTATTCAAATGCAAACTGCTGTCAGATTTTCAAAAGAAGGTGGAAAATGCTGAAACTTCGTAGTTGCAGTAACATCTGGTATGAGAGTATATTAAAAGCAAAGAGCACATTAAAATTAGGCATTGTTTTTATAGGATAATGTTGTTTTAATTGAATAAGTTTGTAAAATAGCAGTGTTTAAAGGCAAATTTTAATTTCACTTTCTTTTTAAGAAAAAAGCACTGTTCATATCAAATCATAGGTTTCTACTAAAAAAGTATTTCTAAAACTTGTGTTGTTGCAAGGAAAGAATATAATTACATGTGTGCTTTGAACAATCATGTTCACAATCTGGAAAGTGAATTAGATTGCACCTTTGTCTCATTGCTGAAACAAATCTGTTACAGCCTCAGAGTAAGGTCCTAGAGAAATGAAGACAATGAGGTCAAAGAAATTCGTGTACTTCGGCAAATAAAATCAGTCTGGGTTAGTCTTCATATTATATTGGTAAAATATAGCCTGCTTATTTGAAACAGAATCTATTAATTTGGAATTGATTGGAGCATCTTCACACACTGATGAGGGTAAATGTAGAAAATTCAATGGAATGTGCAGTGTGAAATATATAAGTGAATTTAAGCTGCAGAACATGGTACAACTGATGACAGTTTTTTTTAAGGTAGCATGGTGCATGTAGGTAAATATCTTTAGTTCGATTTCCTTATTTATGTAATTTGTAAGAATAGTAAGAATGTCTCTAAGTGTAAATGAGTTACTAGCCTTTTTGATGGAAGTCTGGCTCACTTAAACAGTGACCTGCTTTTGAATAGGTAAGTATGTATGATGGGCAAGTAAGGGAAGAAAAAGCTATTTTTGGAAACATGGTTATATTAATATTTGTTTATTCTACTATAATTCTAAGATAAACTTCAGAATAAATTTTAGTTTGTTTCTGCAGAGCTTTTGTCTCATTTTGTTTACATTCAGTGTGCCACTGTAATTCCTCCTTATTCAGTATCTCAGACTGTGCCTACCTTGTTGTGTCGTATTGAAATCTGATTTGAAATCAAGATATATTTTCTTGTCTTTGATGATAAACACCATGGTATTGGTATGTTTCCCTAATACATTCTATCACTCCTGGAAACTGGCTTTATTTTCTTTTAATGTTTCTTTATTGGAATATTTCTTTCTGGATTTTTAAAACTCAATAAAGAAAAAAGGAATTGAATCAAGGTCTTTCAGTAGGAAACAACAGGCAGTCTAAATAATGAACTGTCCTACACAGCTTGCTTATAATATGCAGTCTGCTTATGCTCAGCCATAAGCCACAAAACTACATCTGTCCTGTAAGCATCATTGTAGCGTCATGCAAAGAGAGGCATAAGTAGTTGGATTTGATAGTACGTTTTAGTTTTTCTTTTTTCAAACCTGCAAAAAAAATTCTGCCTATTGTAAGAATTCTGGCTGTGAACTCTGGTTTTGTTACTGGATATGTTATGGAGCTGTGTCAAACTTTGGGAGAAAAGTAGTTTTAAACTGTTAGGAGTGTATAATGAAGTCTGAAGTGCTGTTCAGAAGGATATACACCAACAGTGTCAAAAGTACAAGCAGAGGATTTTGGTTTCTCTGTATGCATTGCACCTTGCTGAGGGGACCTCAGTTGGTGAGTCCTGGGTTTGGACTATTAGCCTTCAAACTAATGTTTCCCCAAACTTACAAGTTATGCTAGTTAACATACTCCAGAATTATAAAAATCTAGAGCTTTTAGAATGTATTGCTTTTTTAAAACTCTTGTTGAGTGCTGAAATTCATGATAAAATGCTACCTTCTCTTGATAATTTTATCCTGCATTTTCAGGCTTCCCAATTACGTGATTTGCTCTCATGCACCTCTGTTCTGATAAGCTCACGTTTGGAGGCAAATTCATGTACCAAGATTTTAAGAAAAGAGATGGGAAAGCCTGGAAGCAAGTATGCTGTCCTATCCAGTCAATTTCACTTTTTAATGAAAGTGCAAAGTAATGTCTTCTAAAAATTTTTGTGTTTAGGTTGCAAATATTTATTTGGTTTAAACTGATAAGCAGTCAGAACTAGTTATCTAAGAGATACAATCTGCTTAACAATTTCTATTCACATCCTAAAGAAAAATGGCCATATTAGCAGTAACCTTATTGGCAGTATTGACAAAGTAGTGATTAAAATTATTCACTTTCTTAATTCTTAGTTTGTTTGGATAGCTCTTAGTAGTTGAAGCAATTTGTAGAGATTTCTTTAGAAGGGAAGTGCTTAATCCATTGCAAACTTAGTAAATATTCTTGTTAACTCTCTTTCCTTATAAACAGAAGGTTGTCAATTTTTGGCTAGGGCTCACCTGGCTTAGAAATTCCTGTCTGAATACAAGTGAAATGAGAACACTTATGTCAGCAAAGGTCCTGAAATATCCTTTTTCCAAGCATTTTGGAGAGAGGATGATAGTTAATTATTAGAAACACACACACGTGTGTGTGAGTGTATCTGTCTGTATATCACAGAATATGCTGAGTTGGATGGGATCATCATGTCCTACTCCTGGCCCTGCACAGCACCACCCCCCAGAGTCACGTCACTTGCCCACGAGCGTTGTCCAAATGCTTCTTGAACTCTGTCAGGCTGGTGCTGTGGCCACTTCCCCGGGGAGCCTGTTCCAGTGCCCAACCACTCTTTGGGTGAAGAACCTTTTCCTAATATCCAACCTAAACCTCCTCTGACACAACTTCAGGCCATTCCCTCGGGTCCTGTCACTGGTCACCACAGAGAAGAGATCAGTGCCTGTCCCGCCTCTCCCACTCATGAGGAAGNGTGCCTGCCCCTCCTCTCCCACTCATGAGGAAGTTGTAACTGCAATAAGGTCTCTCCTCAGTCTCCTTCTCCAGGCTGAACAGACCAAGTGACCTCACCCGCTCCTTATACGGCTTCCCCTCAAGGCCGTGCACCATCTTTGTGGCCCTCCTTTGGACACCTTCTTAGAGCTTAATGTCTTTCTTATATTGTGGCATGCAAAACTGTCCCCAACATTCAAGGTGAGGCCACCTCAGTGCAGAGCAGGACAATCCCCTCCCTTGCCCGGCTGGCGATGCTGTGCCTGATGCACCCCAGGACAGGGTTGGCCCTCCTGGCTGCCAGGGCACTGCTGGCTCATGTTCAACTTGCCATTGGATCCATGGCTCTGCTTCCCAACATCTCATTCCCCAGTCTGTTTGTACATCCAGGGTTGCCCCATCCCAGGTACAGAATCCGGCACTTTCCCTTGTTGAACTTCCTACGGTTGGTGATTGCCCAGCCCTCTGATTTGTCGAGGCCCCTCTGCAGGGCCTCCCTGCCTCCAAGGGACTCTCCAGCTCCTCCCAGTTTTGTGTCCTCTGTGAACTTGCTCTGTATCCCTTCCAGTCCTGTGTCAAAGTCATTTATGAAGATGTTGAAGAGCACAGGGCCGAGAATGGAGCCCTGTGGAAGCCCCCTAGTGACAGGTCCTCAGCCTGATGTCACCCCATTCCCTGTAACCCTTTGTGCCTGATCCATGAACCAGTTACTCACCCATCCCATGACGTGTTTATCCAGCTGTGTGCTGGACATTTTTTCCAGAAGGATCCTGTGAGAGACAGTATCCAAAGCTTTACTGAGATCAAAAAGGTTACATCAACTGGATTCACCTGATCAGCTAGGTGTGATCATAAAAGGAAGTCAGGTTTGATAAGCAGGACTTTCCTCTCATGAAGCCTTGCTGGCTGTGACCAATGACTGCATTGTCCTCCAGATGTTTTTCAATACCTTCAATACCTATAACTTTACCAGGCACTGAAGTGAGACTGACAGACCTGTAGTTAACAGTTTATAACATGTGATGGCTAATGTATTGCTTTCACCATGATGTTAGTTAGCAAAATGTTTAAATATCTCTCCAGTTTTTAACTCAAAGTTAGTTTGTGCATGTTAACTTAAACTTTTTTTCATAAAGTCCACAAAATATCTAATTTCATTTAGAAGTATCAGTAGTTGATGTATTAGGGTGACTGAGCATTCATATTAGTTGATCTGGTCTGCAACTCAGGTTGCAGTTTCACAATATAGCTAACTTGTTCAAGTCGGTAGGCAAAACAAAAAAAACAGCTAAATCATCTCTTGCAGCACCTTTCACATGCCAGTACTCTTACTTGTCTCCCTCAGTGCTGAGCTGATTCAGAAGGTGTTCATATTTTCCTTTTTGTTCTAGTTGTGAGTTTTAGCTTGAACTGGGCAATGTGTTCCAGTGCCTCGCTGCTTGCATAATGAAGGATTTCTCCCTAAGACCTAATGTAACTCTGCCCTCTTTCAGTTTAAAGCCATTCTCCCTTGTCCTGTCACTGCACACCCTTGTAAAAAGGGACCCTCCAGCTCTCTTGTAGGCCCCCTTTAGGTACTGGAAGGTGCTATAAGTTCTTCCTGGGGCCTTCTCTTTTCCAGTCTGAACATTCCCAACTCTCTCAGCCTGTCTTCCTGGGAGAGGTGCTCCAGCCCCTTTAATCATCATCACGGTTCTCTTCTGGACTTGCTCCAGCAGGTAACATCCTTCCAATGTTGGAAACCCCAGAAACTGGATGCAGTACTCAGGAGACATCTCATCGGAGTCGAGTCGATGGGGAGAATCAGCTCCCTTGACCAGCTGGCCACGCTGCTTCTGAGGCAAGCTAGGAGTTGTTCCTTTAAACACAATAGAATCTTGAAAGTATTGAAGCTTATATCACTTGTCAGAGCTTTTCTGGGAGATGCTTCAAAGCCACAGAAGAATTTCTGGAATTATTTAAGCCTGTCTCAGAAATTTCTACTTTGGGTTCCCAGTACTAGGTGTAGTTAGCACTGGATTTACAGACACCTGTAGAGAATTGCAAATGTAAAATGAGTAAATAGTAAATTAAATTAAATGCTCTTCTTGGGGGATACAAATGGAACAGTAGAGAAGCACTCCTGATTTTTACTATTGTTGTGTTGAGTCATATGCTGTTTAGCTCTTGTAAAATTAAAAATAAAAATATCTTTTTAACCTGTAAGGTTTTGGTTTTTTTATAAGGGGCTAGTAAGAGACTGCATAGGATTGAGTGAGTATCCAGCCATGCTAGCAGTCTGACTTCAGATACAGATGTGCTTATTAAATATTCATTTAAAAGTCCTACTGTTTTTAATGAAATAATTGAATAATAATCTAATGTTCAGGCAGTCTTTGCTGTACCCTAACTTACAATAGTAGATTTTCCATTCATTGTGACTGTGGCTTATAGTAGAATGAATTAAATCTCTGTAGCCTTTTTCCCTTTTCATTCAGTTTATGATTCAATATGAAATTCAGTTTATTTTGTAGCTTTTCTTTGACATTAGTGGCTATTGTGTTTTCTGCATTTTACACCTGATTTCCAAAATAATTAATACATTAATCTTCTAATGTTTTACCAGGGTTTCTTGGAACATTGGCTCAGAATGCCCTTTTATAAGACGAGTGTTTGTATCTTGTGTAAATAAACAGTCTTAATATCTCATTTCTTCTCGTGTGGTCATGCAAAATCCACGCAGATTTTTCTTTCTCCTAAGATATTAACCTAAAATCTTTGGAATTTCCCATTTTCTTTGCTAGTTTTTCCCCATTGAAAGAAATGACAATTCTGGCCTGGCTTGGAATGAGAGTTAATATGTGATCCATTAAATATACATATTTGTATTGTGCTTTTAAGTTTTGACATTTTGTCATTTTAGAGTGGGAAATTACTTCATGGAATTACTGTCCATGTTGAAAACTGGAATAGAAGGTCAATTTTTTTTTCTTGATGTCCTCTTCCTGCTTTGCATTCAGCCCGTGCCCTGTCTTTGAGCTCCTTGATATAAACAGCCACGAAAGAAAGGATGGACTGCTTTAAATTGGGACGTGATGCCGGTATGAGCTAGTGATGCATCCTGAACTTATTATATATGAACCCACAACAATCAGTATTTCTAGCAAGAAACAGAATTGGTAGTGGTGGTGAGAATTTCTATGCCCTATAGGCTTAACACACCATCCAGCAATGAAGACAATTTAATATGCAAAGATACAAGCATTTTTAAATAATATTCCTTGGAAAGAGACGAGTCCGTTGTACTTACATACACAGGGTCACTAGAAGTTAAGTGAGCATATCTTCATGTGTTTGAAACTTTGTAAGGTCCCTGTGATGATGATATGCCTCATACTGTGAGCTGTTAGAAGAAACTGGTTATCTTATAATGAGATGGGAATTGGTTCCTTGATATTGGTTACAAAATATGATGATTTTGGAAACAATCTGTCAATATCTGGATTACTTTGAATATTCTGGCATATGTTCAGTAGCATTGTAAGGAATGTGAATTTCAAAGCCTTCAATTTTTAAGAAATTTATTTAGGAAGTACCGTTAAATGATGCAAACATTTGAAATTCCAACCTGTCTTTCAACTTTTTCCTCTAGGATTTCTCTTTTATTGCATGAGAAAACATAATTCTAATATTCCTTTTTCAGTTTTGTTTTGTTTTTTTTTTTTCTTTTCTTTTCTTTTCTCTTTTCTTTTTCCCTTTTAATAAAATTAATGTGAGTGAAACTGAAGTAAGACAGGTGCCAAACCTTTTTCTTAATTCCAGCTCAGCAGCCTGGGTGGTCGGAGTACAGGAACTTGACCCCTTTTTGTTGCTGTCTTGTGTGTTTCTCCCTTGTGAAAGCCAATACAATCTACAAAGCCAGCATAGATAAAGAGCCGTGGAGGGTTGTGGTATAGTAGCAAGACTGTTTTGTGACCGTGTTCTGAAGGCAGACCGCAGGTGACAGTATTATTTACTTTTGTTGCTTGGGGTCCAAAGAGAGAATAAATTGCTATTGATTTTTGAGACATTACAGTGAGGTGTCTGAATGTCTGCAGAATTGCTGGGTGGTAGGATAGTCAGAGTCTGCATGGAGACTGCTTTGGAAATAATTTTTTCCCCTCGTTGTGTTGGTTTGGTTTTTTCTTAATTTTCAGAACCAGCTGCTAGAAAATTTTGTTGTTTATTACAAATATATTTTGTCTCTCCAAAGAATAGAATTCAACAGCCATTTTGTAACAATTTGAAATAGATGAATGGAGTTTGGAATACAGCCATCTGTGTACATTACTGTTAAGAAGAGAATGCTGAGCGTTGCATTAAATTAACCACTTCATTAAAGACATCTCTTTCAGAGGTATAACAATTTATAAGAAGAAAATCAGCTGTATGGAAGTGGAAATGATACACAGCTAACAGTTTTCCCCACCCTCTCCTCACAAAGCTCATTTGTGCAGACTATTCAGGTTTTAAATAATTAGTCTACAGAGGTACTTTGCCAGTTGTGGGAAAAAGGAGCCCGCTACTTTAGTGTTTGTTACTTTAAGATTTTATAGCAATGCTACATCGTGGTGACACCTGCTGGGAGAGATCTGAAGGAAACAGCTGAAACTATGGCCGCTGCCTGTCAGCTCTTTTCCTTGCGTCCGAAGCGTGTTCCCGGGGTGGCAGCCCGGGATGACGCGCAGTTTGTAGCTCCCCTGGAGGGCATCTGCTGTCACTCCTCTCCGAGGAGCCTGACTCCCCTGCCGCATTCACTGAGCCTCACAAACTCACTCGAATGTCATTGTATGTTTGGATCGCTCAGCTGGGACTTAAATGCAAAGCACCAAAGAGCCTAGGTGGATATGTAAAGTAGTGATGGAAGGTATTCAGAATGGTGCATCCCAGGAATTAACCTGCTCCACTAAGGGGGATATAAAACAAGATTTCCCTCTACTTTAATTGATCAACATTTGTGTGTTTGCCGTTCTGCAGTGATAATTTATGACTGCATTCATACCTATTTGGCTGTTTACTATGGGAAGAGGAACTTCGTGAAGAAACTTTTCAGGACCAGCTTCCAAATATAAACAAACTGAAGCTGATTGATTCTAAGCTACAGCTTCCTCCCATGCACAAGCCGAATGGAGTGAAATTTCCAAAACTTCTACCAATTGTAACTTTCAGTTTTCAAATTATGTGGAGAACAGTGAAACTTGTGAACATTTTTTGACAAAAGCAGTGGAAAGAGCAGTGGAATTACGTATTTGTTCCTCAGCTTCTGTAGCTTCATTTTTCCTTGCATCTGGCACAGTTCTCTGATTTATAGCTCTTGGTGTATTTGTCTTGAGATTTGCCTCAAAACAAGCTGGATACTTGAGCCTGAGAAATAGCTATCTGATTTCTGTCCAGGATACTGCCTCTCAGAGACTTCCTGAAGATTTATGTAAAGCAGTTCCCTGAACAAGAGCACACGGCTTTTGTCTGTTCTTAAAGCTACAGAACCCTTTTTTGTTTCTTTTCAAATTCTCTGCAATTGTTTTTTCCATTCACTTAAGTTCTCAAAAGTGGCACCAAAACTCAAAGGGTTTCAAAGAGTTTCCCATAACCTCCTGTCAGCGCCATCTCCTTTCCTTGCTCTATACTGGTACAGGATGAGGGATCTGGGTGGAGTTGTATTTCCGTTGCTAGCAGTAGTGCTAGTAATTTTCTCCCTATTTCTAGGTATACATATTATCAATCCATAAAAATTGTGTGAAGTTCAAGATTTAGTTAATTGCCATAGACAAAGAAAATACGCTTCCTGGCTTCTGAGCCGTAGAGCTCTGTAAAAGATGAAAGACCCTGAAATTACCTCCCTTTATCTTTCCTAAGGAAGGGCTACTTGTATTTCCCAGACTGACAGACATTAAGCCAGCAGCCTCTCCATAACAGTGAAGCCATGTAACAATGAGGCTGTGCCAGCAAAGATCAATAACTGCCACTTAGTTGAAGGGTAACAGTCTGTTCCTACCTGAACCAGTAGTTTGCCCATGACAAATAATCCTTGAAGATAATCAGATCACACCACTTGATTTAATTCACTTTCTACAGCAGGAGTATTTGTTCAATGGACCACAAACCCCTCTGGTTTAGCATGACTTCATATATATTTGCTCATTCGTCTTATTCCACACTATTAAATTTTGTTTCTATTTCTTATATCTAAAAGGTCTTGCTATATAGCATTAAAAATAAGTTTTCTTTTAAAACAATCCCTACTTTAGCTCCCTTCAGCAAGTCCCTAGCCTAGTAAGCACCAGCTTCCAGAGAGATAAAACTTAAAGGAAGTCCTGATAGTGTCATTTAATATCATCTGATGAGAGACTGGTGATGGTCTGCTCTTTTTCTGCTGTTCCTGGCAGACTCTTCCATCCAAGAAATCTTTTACAGCTAACTTTCTGTGGAAGCTACTGGACTGTCTTGTCCTGGGTTTTCTTGACAGCTAAGAGAAAGTTCAAAAGTGAATTTGTGGGGGCCAGGCCACCCTGTATTCCTAATGCTAATATTCTCTTGCTGTCCTTAGATTCTTCGTTGTTGAACTTCTGAACTTGTGTAATGGTGCTTGATCTTTACACTTGTACTTATTTATCTAAGAAATGTTTTACTTTATAATATTTAACCTATGACACTGCACAATGAATTTTATATATCTTCAATTAAGTGTAGCATTATCATTGTTTAGCTGTGCAGGTTATTGTCCTTTACAACACAGCACCTGGTATGATATGAGTTAATGCTGTTAGTCTGCAGAGAAACTATTTTTATGACAAAAATAAAATTACTTTGAAAAAAATGTAATTTAATTGAAAACCCATTTAAGGGGTAAAATTATATTATTGATTATGATCAAAATGTCCCAGACGCTGATGAATTTATCAATTCCTGGTTAGACATGTTATAAATCTTTTAGTGGAAGCAGGTGAATGTGAATGAGGTGAATATTTTCAAATTATGGTGGCACATTACTTTTTATGTATAAGTCTTTTGTTCTTTGCAATGTACCTGTGAACGGAAACAGCTTTTTAAGAGCTGCGCTAGAAAAAATAACACACAATGCAATGTGCATTATAAATCAAGCCAAAATCAAACTGGTTTATGCCAATAAAAAGTATGTTTAAAAAATCATGACAAATTGTTTCAAAGATTGCTGAAAAATTATTTCAGTAGTTACTCTGCTAGAGGACAAACTGTAGTAAACAAGTGTAAACGATTTAGCTTTCAAGTAAGGTGAGAAATTATATCAATATTTTTTAAAGTAGTATAAGTTGCAACATCTTTCATTTAAGTTTCCAGATCAAGATTCATAAAGCAGTATTTATTTCCTGCATTAATCTGAAGGTTATCTATGATGAATCTGCATTATAGACTAATAGGATTGTTTTTTGTGGTAATGATAAAGCCTTAAAAATGGAAAATACTCACCAGTAATTGTATTTTCCAAGATGTACAGCCCCTTACTATCCATAGGAAATTTTACATGGAATAGGTAGATCATAAATTAGGTACATTTTTGAAGGTATCTTACCTTTTCCGAAGTTCCTGGAATAATTAAGCTTCTTGGTCAGGGGCTGAACACAGCTGATTCACTTAGCTAGCATCAGTTTCAATTCAAAACACCTGTGTGACAGGAACCTTTCACCCAGGCTGTGAAGGTGGTGAGAGAGCACAAAGAGCTGTGAGAGCCACAGCTACTGTGCAGTTCTCTGCTTGCATAAATGTGTGCCAGTCTAAGACAGGGAAACTGGCCATCCTACAGCTGAAGATGGGATGTCTTGTAATAACACCTGATTCATGAGGTGTTAGATATGGCTCCTTTTAAGTACCAAGGCAGGTGTAAATTGTAGGCTCTGATCCCTTTGTGCATACAGAGACTCAGTCACTGTGGTGACAGTGGAAGAGCCCTCTTCCTGGTCCTCTCTACAGCTTAGAGCTTTTTCCTAGAAAGAAGTTGTGGCTTCAGTGTGACCATGGCCTGGAAATCAGCAGTCAGGTGAGTGTTCTGATGACTACACCATTATCTCTTATGTTTCCTCTAACTGAAGTCAAATAAATATCAGTGTGCTGCTAGCACAGTTTTGCACAGTCATCTTTAAACTCTGCTGTGGGGGTTGTACCTTCTTGAAGAAAGGGTGATGCTCCTTATGGTGTGATTTGTGATGGAAGGTACCTGCTTGTGGCATTGCTGCTTCTTACCCCCATGATGGTCTGCACTCTCTTTTAAAGGGTTTACAAGTGTGTTACATAAACTGCACTGAGATGCTGATGGTGGTTTTAAGGAAAGTTGACTTTTTTTTTTTTTAAATTAGCTCAGTTTCTCATGTCCTTCCCAAAAGACAATCTTCTGCTGCACTGTGGGGAGAGCAGAATTCCATAATATGATATATAAACCAGAGTGTTTGTAGTATGAAGCTACAGACAGACTGGTTTTTATAAGGAGGTCCTTTATATATAACTTGTCTGTCCCACTGAAAATACTAAGCATACTGTTTTGCTTTCTAGAAAACAGATATTTGGTATACTTGAGTAAATACTAACTGAAGGCTATTACAAACACTGGTGTGTTTCTTTGGTTTATTTAAGGAAGTGCCTGACTGTCCAGAGGAGATGGTGTACATTCTTTACTGCCAAGATATAGGAAGAAAAAGGGAAATAGAAGCAAATAAATTTCTTATCTAAGATACTTTTGGCAAATGGAACCTTCTCCCCCACCCCCGCTCCAATTACCATGGCCCTTATAGAGATATTTAATTGCTGTCCAATTCTTAGAACAAGAGCAACAATAAATTGTAAAAATAAGATTGCAGGAAAAAGAATTCATGTTCTCCTTGGAACTCCTGAACATTCAAATTCAGTCATAGTCCTGGAGCAAATCCATCTGCATGTGGCTGTCCATGTCAATCTGCTAATTATGCTAGAGATGGTAATGAATATCACAGAGCTGATAAGAACAGACTAAAGGTATTGGGCTGCTGAAGCTTAAATTAAAAATGAAGTTTAATCTGGAGTCTAAAATGCATAAGTAAATAATTGTAATAATAATAATAATTTTCTGTATATAATTGAAAAAAACCTGTAGCTATTAGAAAATGGGATGCATTTTAGTAAAAGTTAGAGTGCCACTACCAGATAAGTGGCTTCAAGGATGCCTGTGTTTGCAGGTTTAGCTGTCGGCAGTATCACAGGGACTGTCCAGACTTTACTTTCACAATGAAACCAGCTATCTTCTATGTAACATCAGCTAGTGTTTTCAGAAAGTTGTATTATCTTCCTTTTGCTATAATGCCTCAAGAGGGATGCAAAACTTAGTAACGTTTTGGATTGTCTTGTTGTTTGGGTTTTTTTTGGTGGGGGGAGGGGGAGGTTTTGTTGAGTTGGAGGGGTTTTTTTTTTTGTTTGGTTTCTTTTTTGGTTTTGGGTTTGGGGTTTTTCTGTGAGAATCAACGAAAATGTTGAAAAAATTTATTTTTTGAGTATTTATGATCCTGGTTAAAAAAAGAAATCGTGTACGTGATTTTGGGGTCTTGATAAATATTTTAAATCTAACTTGTAATCTCCTTCAATTTTTCAAACTGGTTTCAAAAGTAACCAGACTCTTTGGGTTTGGGTTGTAATCTATTGAAAGGATAAGGAATTATGTCGATTGTAATCATAGGCAGCACAAAGGTCACATGAGAGGTATTGGGAGCTTCATCCAGCTTTGTTCAGGGATTGGCAATACAAAGTTCTGAGGTTATAAAGCAGCAAAGGTGTGGTTTAGTAGAGCTTAAAATCAGGTGTTTTACTAACACAAAAGTAACAACTCTTAGTCATTATTGACTTGCATTGTGTTTGTAGCAGTGACCCAGAGGTGAAAGGCTCCACATCTCATTTCCAACCCTCTGAGCTATGTAGACCTCCATAATTTAATTTGATGCAAAGCAATTATCAGGCAATTGATTTTTATTGATTGTGCTGTAGGACAGAAACATTTCTGTTGCAGCAGACAAGAACTTCAGGGATTGCCATCCACCCGTATTCACAGTAAGCAGAGAAATGTTTAAAGCTATGTAACTGAAGCTCTTAATGACCTTAGATGTCAGTAGATAGAATGTTTCTTCCTTTATTTTTTGTTTCAGTGTGTGCCCTCTGATCTTTCTTAAGTTTTTTGTACTTTTCTTGTCCTTTATGTTTGCTTTCTTTTGGTTTGTGTGGATGCTTGCTTGCTTACTTTCTCCTTTCTCCCTGAGCCTTCTAGTTCTTGAATATTTTCCAGTATCTCTTTCTCCCTTCCTCACTGCAATATTTCCCATTGCCAGGTCTTCCTTGAACACGTTTTCTTTCCTTTCTTACTAATTTCTACCATATTTTGATGACGCTGTAATGCTGTTCTCCATGGATCCCCTTTCTCTAATCTTTTGTCTTGTGATTCTCAGGTTCTCTTGCTTCTGTGGGGATTTCCTCCTTTGCTCCAGCAGTTGTTGTCTCAGCCAGTGCTAATTTCCTCTCCTTTGTACACCTGAATTGCACCTGTAGGGCTCTCTTCAGAAACCTACAGCACTAAGTGTAGGTTAGTGCTGTAATGTGACCCATGTGTGTAGTTGCTTTTATAGTATGGATGCTTCATCTAACAAGCATTGAATTGAGACATGCAGATTGTTTCAGGTATCAAGTACTTCAATTTATAGCACAGTTGCCTATTTTTTCTAACTTATTAAGAATAGGAACATATACCACATAACTTAATGCTGGGATATGATTTCTGACAGTCTCAATATAATGTCTAGAAAGTAATGTAGCATAGATTTAAGAGTATAAATAAAGTAGAGGGGAAAAAAAGGAGATTTTAAGAACTCTGAACTATCCTGAATGGTTACAACTATATTTTCAAAATACTAATTTAGTTTTGTGGTTATTGTAAATACCAGTGTATCTTTTTGGAGTGTATTCACCGTGCATTGATAGATGATTTTATGTCCTGATTTTGTCTTAACATAAATTATTATATGATCAAATTATTCTACTTGGAAGTAGTTTAATTGCATAGGGAAAGAAAGGAACTGAAAATGCATTGTAACTTGTTAAAAGTAAAAGAAAATGTTGAAGAGGTTTTTATATGAGGACTTGCAGTAGAAGTGTTGTTCTGAGTAATTGTCTTGGTCTATAGATCTTTGACAACAATGTCGGTGAAATTGGTTTCACTTCTGCCCTCTGATAAAAGTGACTTGGAAATTCAGGTCATTGGTTTCAGTATGGGCAGTAGATGACAAATTTTATGGGCTACTTGTGGGTATTGATAATGCTTTTGGACAAGCTTTGGGAAATCTTTCCACTGAGGCATTATTTGTTGATGCAGTGGCTTAGGAGAAAGAACGTTCTGCTGCTGATCTTTGTAGATTGTTTAATTCCTTGCAGTTCAAGGCAGATTGTTAAGCATGGCTAAAATGTGTGCTAAGAAGATAGGGCTGGCTAAGTTTCATTCTGCCACCACAGTTTTTGGCAAACTGATGTTTGAACTTTGTTGTGGTTGTCCTTTTAAATGTGATGCTAATACTTTTAAAGCCATTTCTATCTGTTTCTTTTTTTTCTTTTTCAATGATTCCCGCATGTTGCAATACACTAAAAAATGCTTGTCTGTTGCTCATTTTGCCTTTATGTTTACAAATGGAAGTAATTCATATGATAAAAATGCATAAAATGATGGCATGGATGGAAAGCCACGCTATTCTTCTATGTTACAGTAATAATTTTCTATGATAAATTAATAAAGCTTATTTACTAAATTAATAACAACTACTTTAAGTCCTTTCAGAGCAATTTAGAGAAAGTCTAATTTGCAGAATTTCAGAAAGGGTTTTGTATCCATAGTCTGGAGTTTTGGTGTGAGAGGAGAAAATATTTTGTGAATGTAACACCAATATCCGCTATCTCGTTAAGTTTGATAGTGTCTTCAGAAGTCAGTGAACAGTTTGAGGGCATTCTTCCCAATGTGCCATTTTAGTCCCTATTTTTAGGTCTTAATCCACTATAGTTATGTTATCAGTTCTGCCCCTTGCCACTTTCCAAGAAAGTTTTCTTATTTCAGGGCAGGCTGCAGCTGCACATCATTTTGGAAGGACTTATGAACAAGACAGATGTTCAGGGATAAATTAGTCCTCAGTCTTCCTCTGTGGTTTCGGATTTTTCTGAGCCAAAGTTTGAAGCTTTACTTTTATTTACTAGCTGCTGGTAGCAATTTTTACTTGTATTTATCTAATTACCTTTTGAACCCATCTATAGATAAAGAAAGCATTGATTGAGGCAACCTGTTCTGTGTAAGAAGTGGCACCAGGCCAGTTAAGGAAAGAATGATGTCAAGGAGAAAAAAAACGAAGGCAATGAAATCTGGGAGAAATTTGTAGGAGAGACGTAGAAACTTCAAATGTCACAAGCCATTAGTGTTTACCAATGTAATGGTTTACTCCCATGAAAATGAATGTTGGGTATAAATGATTAAGAAGAGGGATGTAGCATCCCATAGTTTGTGCTTCTCAACTCCATTCTGAAACCTTGGGAAATTAAGCAATATTACATGCATCAATCAAGGTTAGTGTGTAATTAGTAAAACATTTAGGTTTTCATTAGCTTTATTTGTGATCAGCACCAAATCCAGCAAGTTAAAATCCCTTTTCTGCTATTTGGGCATAGATACCCTTAACTATTTTTCTGTGGAGTAGGAGTGTGCAATATTGAAAAGAGCATGAATGACTGGTTTACTAGCTAACAGTGAAGATAATATAGGTAGTTACAGAGTACTTATGTAATTGTGAAGAGAAAGGTAACAGCTATTTTGTAAATTAAATAGGGAAAATAATAGAGACAGATGAATCTTAGTAAAACAATAAAATTAAAACATGTTAAAATAATCCTACTTAGCCTATTGACTAAAGAGAGAAGTGAAGTAATGTCTTATGAATGTCCGATAGCAATTAGCATTGGGAACATTTATTTGATTAGTTTGTGAAAACAACAGTGTGTCACTGCAATCGTTTTTGGTTGTTTTTCCAGTTTAATTTAAACTCAACTTGCAAAACTTAAGAAGATTTCTTACCCCTTTAGCTACTGCAGGAAGATATATTTAATCTGAAAATTAATCTATTCTTAAACCCCAGTCAGGCTAAGCCATAAAAAATGAGCAACGTCATCATTTCCATTTGAATACATGGCTTTTGAGAGTGCCCAGTTACTCGGGGTATAGTCCAGCACACTACAGAACTGAAATCCTGCTCGGCTGTCCTGATGGTTCATACTAGACTTTTTTTAAAAAAAAAAAGTCATGGTATTCAATGGAGGTGGATTGTTTTGTCTGCTCACTGACTACTGCAGAGCATAAGGCAGTATTTGCCACCCAGCCTTTTCTTACTACTGAGTTCTGGTAAGTAGAGCAAAGAAGAACAGCAGCTAAAGCAGCACAGAGAATCTAAAGGCTATCCATAGTTGACAAAGCCTGCTGTTTTCTTACACAATTCAAAATGGTCACCAAAGGAAGAGAGCTCCTGTGCTGTGATACAGATCTCATATTTGCTTTGTATAGTATTTTCCTCGTTACTAGAGACTTAGGTCTAGTGAATCCTAGGACACTTTCGTTAGGTTGAGGGTCTTGAAATTCTGTACTAGCAGTCCTAAGCAGTGAAAACTTAATTTGAAATCGTTTTCAAGGCAGAGGGCAGAATGACAGATCAATGGCAAAATCAGTTAAGTGTGGAGGGGAGAAATCAATTTATAACAGATAAATCACTACTTATTAATGGATTAATTAAATAGCCTAGGGTAATCCTTTAAATGATTCCTAGGACACAGTGCATTAATTGACATTAGTGTGATGTTCTTTGACTTATTGTTCCTTTTTCCCTATGTATTTGAAATAGAAAACTGCTCCATACATAAGGAGAGTTCAATTTTATTGATGGTTTATTGGTCAGTAAAGTTCAAGATATGGTGATTACAAGCATTGAACAATAGATACAGAAATGAAATACCAACATTTTTCTTATTTGATGAGTTTTCAATTTTCAGTCATGATATAACATCGAATCAGTCATTATTGCACGCATAGTTAAAACTCTATTATCTTAGTGGATTAATATGTATTGCTTGTTAACTAATATATCTGTGACGTTTTTGCAGTATTGTGGTAGTCAGACATAATTACAGCCTTGGGTGTCTGGGGCTAAGTTTCACAGTTTGCACATACAGACATACTTAAGCATCTGGAAAAGTAACAAAGAATTACTGTAAGTTTGGATATAACAAGTAGGATCATGAAAAGAAATAATAGGTCATTTAAGATAGTGAAGACTTTAAGTAAAAAAAGCAATCCAATCTAAAACATAAAGGAAGAGATGTTTTTATATATATACTGAATGTATTTCAACAATAAACAGAATTCGGTTATGAAAAGTAGTGCTTTAACAAGGAATGATCAGTACTTTGCTATTAATAATTTCTGTATGAGTCTTATTCAAGGCAATGTTAGATGATCAAGAGATGAGATGAAATCTCCCCAAAAGATAAATTGATTTAGATGTCAACATAGGTTTAATGTCCAACTACAAATCACTTCAAATGAATCAGTTCATTGTACAAGATTGATTTAAAAATGTTTCTAATTCATTTTGTCACACTTTCATTAGCTTATGTGATAGCAATAATTCAAATACATATTTGAAAGAAGTGGCTGCCTTTTCATAATTCAGTTTTGTTTTTAATTATGATACCAGATATGCATTTTGGAGGAGTGCGCACATAAGCAACTTCATGTGGCTCATATTTGTGTAGTGTATCTTAGGAGTAAATTCCTAAAATTAATAGAACAATAGTGAGTAAAATGGTGTGAGTTAGATTCACTCTGTCAAAGTATAGTTAACTTTAAGTATCATCAGAGTATTTTACTATGTATTTAATAACCTTTATGGAATTAAAATGTATTTTAAGCACTGTTCTTTGCATATTTGCCCTATATTAATATATTGCCATTAGGGAATCTTACATAAATAGACATATTCAGAAACTATAATTTGCCAGCCAGTTCAGTTTTGGCACTGAACACTAGACAGACAATGAAAATATTACCGTGGTTAACATTTACTTTTATTCAATTAATGAATAATTATGAGAGAGCTTACTTTCCTTAAGTGTGGTTATCTCCTTATGTTTTTAGTGGCTTGCTGTTCATTATGTTTCTAAATGAATAATAACACAAGCTGTGGAATAAATGCCATTTGGGATTACTGTTGATGATGACCCCCAGCCTGGCTCATCATTTCCAATATTTCTGTCTTGTGGTTCGAAAGATTTTCAAAGTAATTGAATCTTTCCTTTTTGTGACTGAACTCCAAAGGGGTTTTTCAATTCCCCTGTTTTCTTTTATAACCATAAAATTAAATTTTTTATCCCAGGGCTTCTGTGTTAGTAAAATTTCTTTAGAGAAAAATTAAATATGAAAGTCTTCTAACTGGGAAAAAGGGAGATTTACAGTCTCCTTACTAATCAATGCTGATAAAAAGCAGCTTTTATAAAATTATAGGCAAGGAAATTCATTTGTGGGCTTGCCATTAAAAAACCAAACAAATACACAACAAAAGAAAAGCATTACAGTTCAAACTAGTGGGAGCATCATAAAGAGTACTCTGTGTACTTGTGTTTCTTAAAGTGAGATATGCTTTTAAGTTCCTGAAAGTTTTATAGAGTTATCCAACTGATCTAATCTTCAAGACTAGTAGGATTTCGTAATATTTTTTTTTACCTCAAAGGCTGAGGTAAAAAAAGGCTGAGGCTGAACTGAAATGTGTTTTCTGAATCATATTCTTCAAATTTTAAAACCAATGTGGTCCAACCCTCCCTGTCAGAAGTGAGAAAAGAAACCACATTGCATGACTTTCTTGGTGAGTACTCCCAGCTGAAATACCTTGTGTAGCTGCAGCACTGCAATAATACCTGCTCAGCACAAGTCATGATGTGGGTTCATTGGACAGAAACAAGTTGGAGATAAGAGTTCTTCAGTGAAAATTTCATTTATTGGTCTTAGAGAACAAGGAAGGAGTATTTGAAAGAAAGGCGAAACAGCTTTCACTTTGCTGTCTTAAACTGAGTTCTTGATGGACATAGGACAGAATTAAATAGGCTACTAAAACCTTGATAGCTGATTTATACAAAGAAGTCCTTATTTGGTAGAAATCAGTTTACTGACAGAATTAATGATACAAGACCTTTAAGAACTTTCTTTGGCTGGACTGTATAAATAATTCTGAAAAAGTCTCAGTGATGTGAGTATACGTGAGTTTACTCATTTTTATAGTACATTTTCAATTTTAGAACAACTGTGATAATAATGTTATACTTTGAAGGGCTGAGGTAGACTAATTAATGCACTTTCAGTTCAACTTCATAAATTTTCCCTAATACATTTTGAATTTTAAAATATTTGTTTTTCTTGGGCTTCTGAAATTGTATTTCAGAAAAGTACTACATCAATGTTATGCCTCAAATATATGATGAACTCCTGCTTCTCCCCAAGTTAAGTAGAAGCAACACTAGCTTATTGTTTCACATAACAATTTGTAATGTAAAAATAGAGATTGAATGTCAGTTTTGGGATACTGTAACTGGGATACTAGGGTTGATTCAGACTATTGACTACTGTGTAATTGTCATGTCCTGTTTATATACATATGCTGCCCTTCTGACCTTTCAGTTCAAAGGTGCAATTTTAATTGGACAAAACAAGCAATGCCAGGTATTGAATTGGGCATTAACTTACTGGCAGCATGATACTCAACTCTTCAAGTTAATTGGTTCCTTTAAAATGTGGCAGGTGCAAGAATATGCACAGGCAAATGATGTGTGTACATCTGGAGGGAGTAGTCAGAAAGAATAATGGTTATTGGGCATCTTTCATAATCATGTTCAGCTTACAGGACCATTTTCAAAGTTGGAGTCTGATCATTTAGATTTGTTTGAGATTGTCCCGTGAAGACTAAGAGCCTGAGAGTTACAAAGCTGTCTCTTCCATTGCTTTGAAATACCTTCCCTTGAAAGGAAAAGGCTATGGGTTTTTGCAAACTTTAATACTGTGGACACCAACTTTGTGCTTTTTCACCTTATTCTTCTGTCATCATCCTGATGGCTTTTGCATTGGCTGATTGTCACCACTGCCACTCTTCTGTAGGAGCCAATGCGTAGGAAGGACATAGCTGGCTGGTAGTCCATGGATGTGCTTCATAATTGCACCTTGCACAGGGGTTTGGGTCTCCAGTGCGAGGATCTGTTACTGTAATGTGCAAGAGTGGTACCACAGCCGCCTTCTAGACGCGTGGGTGAATCCAGTCAGGTATCACCATGAGGCTTTGTCCTGTGAGTCTACAAAAGGGACAGAACAGGCTCTATTTGGTCTTAGGAAGAAAATGCTAAGAGGTGTTGCTGCTGTCTAGCACTGTCTAATTGGAAGATGCACAGTGAAACAAAGATCTTTTCACAGGTGCACTGTGAAAGGACAGGAGGCAGCAGGCACAAGTTCTGAAAAAGAAAGTAATATATTAGGGAAAAAAATAATCATGAGAGTACTAAAACATTGGAACAGGCTGCATGGGGAGGCTGTGGCGTCTCCTCTCTTGATATTCATATCTTGAATGGACATAGCCCTAAGCACTCTGATATAATTGTGTCTGCTGAAGGCAGCGGTGTGGACTAGATGACCCACATAGGAAGGTCTCTTCCAGCCTTAATAGCACTGTGGCTCAACCCAGTCTCCCCATCAGTCATGCTGGCACTAGGTGTCTGTCATGCTGTCAGACTCCTTTTTCTCCTCATCTGTCTCTGGTATCAGCCTCCCCTGCATTTCAGAAAGATGGCTTAGAGAATGGTAAAGAAAGTGGCAGCACTAATCCATTAGTTCATACCTAAAATTCAAATGGAAAGGAACTGGAAATGTAATGGAAGTAAGACTGTGTGGTAGTTCAATCTTATTGATGTACAAATCTGTTTCAGAGGACCGGGCATCAAGTACGCTATTTTAGCTGTTGATAACACCTGTGTCGGTATCTTGGAAAGAATAATTTATTCTGGGCCACGGCTTTGTCAGTGAGATACCTGGCTGCAATAACTGTTTTCTGGAGAAGTAGGGGCAGCAAGGCTGCTATGGAAAAGAGCAAAATGAAGGGTGTGTCTTATATGTGGCCCCACTTTGTATGGTTAGGGGACAGCTGTCTTTGTCAAGGTGTCCACTCAGGCAGCATTCTTTAGGATGGAAGCTCGTAGGCAGCACTGATGCAAAGTTCAGCATGCTCAGCTGAAGAAGCTGAATGGTGTGTGGGAGCTGGATCTGCCAGTGTGCATCCTCCCCCTCAAGTGGTGCTTGTGCTGGGCCCACCGGCTGAGCCAGGCACGTGGCTGGCCAGTGGTGTACAGCACGTGTAGGCTCTGTAAGAGGCTGCACGGGCTGAGCTAGGAGAGTGGCAGCCCTGTGTCAAAGCTGATATACTCTGAAGGCAAACATAACACCCTTCTGTTTTGATGTTTGCCTTTGTGAAACTAAAATCACATGATAGTCTGACAAATGCTGTTGGTAACAAGACTTATGACAATGTCTACAGGTGAAAGTGGCATCAATATAAGTAAATAATTTTGGACAATCTTTCATTCAGAGAAACTACCTTCTGCTGGTTTCTAAATTGATTAACCTGATAAAGTATGTCTTCTGTGAATTGAAAAGCTGGAATATGGAAGTATAAGACAAAAAATGTCTTGCACTACAGAAATGCTAATCATTCACATTCTCAAAAGCCATTGGGACCGAGTGCTTGTAAATATAATTTTCAAATACTTACCTATGACAGTGAGCATTTGGCTTGGAGTGCTTTGTCACATGAATTTCTTTGAAGTCAAAAGGCTACTGATGCTCTTGAGCACCATACTCTTCAGAAAATATTTGCAAGATTGGGGGTTTATTAAGTCTTCATAAATGCAGGTTTCCTAATTGAAGTATGGAAGTATTGTCCCAGAAGGGTGATGACTTTGAACAGTAGCCATGGGGTGTGTGTGCTGTGTGAGGAACAAAGTCAGAACACAATCTGATTATAACCTCCTGGCAGCAGCTGTTCAAATATTGTTTCTCTGCTTCCATCTCTGCAGAGAATTTGTCTCACAAATATAAACACTGTGAAGTCAGTAGATCATCTTATGTGCTAAAAATAATGACTGCTGATAAGTAATAAGATGGTGTACCATTCTTTTCTCTAACTGATGACTGTAAGGTTTTCGGGGAGGCAATTGGCAAGCATATGTTGTCTTGTTTGGTTACTCTATCCAGACTTTCCATTGGTGCTTTACAAAATTAAATAAGTTCTGCGGTGAGACTGACATGTTAGCGAAGTTGATTATGCAAATCTTGCTGACAAAGCTGGCTTAGAGGCTATAGGGTCAGTTACTGTGCTGTGAGATAGTTTGCATGTACTTAGTGAAATGTTGCCTCGAACAACAACAAAAAAGTGCCATTTCAATGTATATGTGAGAGATATGTACATGAGAACCAATCAACTACAATAATACAAAATCATTCAAACGAAACAAAGCAAACTGCAGAGTAACAAGGTTCAGAGAAAACACCCTGAAAACACCTTTGTCTTTAAATAACTTTTGAAGCAAACGAAATGAATATTCATGAAACTGTGAAACATTTATGGCATGAAATGAGGGCAAACATAAAATTTTTATCATCTTTCATGGAAGCACTGGCTAGAAAGTAGTCTGGTGACAGATAATTAAACAATTAAAGACTTAAGAAGAGAAGAAGTGTATACAAGAGGGAAATGCCTCTTGACATTACATTGTTAAGTGGCTATTGCTATTAAGATGATTGGAAAACAATGCTGCAAAAAGGATTTTTATGTTGTTTCCATTCTATATTCTAAGAAAATATTTCTATTTTTTTGTGTCTACTGCTAAGGGTTTTCAACTGCTTACTTGGAAAATAATTCGGGAGTCTACTAGATCTCTTTCAGGAAGTATTTTGTGAATAGTAGCCTACAGTTACACACTTTAAAAAATGAAATTATTCTGAAGAAAACACATTTCTTTTCCCAATGTCACTTCTTTCCTCCTCATTTTCTAGAGTTAGTACATTTAAGTATTTGTACAAAACTTGCATATAACAATGTTTTCACTTTATATCCAAATTTGGCATCTGAAGAGGTAGTGAAGGACCTGATTTCATTTCTGATTTCTTTGGTGTCTAAAAATGCTTTGCAAAATTTTCTTCCATGTAATTTTCATAGTTGTTTTTTTTTCTTTAAACTAGAGAATAAGAAAAGTGATTAAACTGTAACTTGTAATTCTAAAGTAAGCTGCAGATAATGAATTCAAATACCAGATTTCAATGTTGCAGTATTCCTGTTGTCATTCTGGCCTGGAAACTGTTTAAGAAGGGTGAAGGGGAAACCCTTCTGTATTACTAGTACTCAGAGAACTGAAAATTTGAAATATTTGGAATGGAAATTACTGAAAATTTCTTAAATTATTCTTGTGCCACATGTAAAACATAAAATAGTGAAATTGTGAGTAAAGAGCTGCACTTAACATTTACAGAGGAAGAATCTTAATGTTAGCAAGCCCTTTGCTTATGGCCACACTGAAATATGAAATAATTCATATTACAGCTAGCACGAGCTAGGAGCAGGCATTAAAATCTACTGTCACAGTGTTGTTTTCCAATACAGTAAGTTGGATTGCAGATCGTCGCTAAATTATCATATTTACTGCTTTAGCACAGATTTTGATTTTTTTTTTTCAAACCTGCAGTTCTCATTTTTTAAAAATTTTGCATGTTCGTTTGTTTGTTTCAAATGATTGTCTGCATTTGAGGCAATAAAGACTAAAGACAGTAAGAACACCCCCTAATTATTTCATTTGTTGCATATTTCCTCACCACATTCCTCAGCTATCGTACTACAAAGGAAAAAACAGGGAAGGGGGTGGGGGTCAGAGCATTTTCCCAGAGACACTTCTGTAGATTATGAGATTGGGTACATTGACCAAACTTGTGCTTTCCTGGTGAGGTGAACAGGAGCTGTATTTGAAGGTGCCCTCAAATACCAGAAGTCTTACAACATTCACAGTGAATATGAGTTTCAATTCCTTGGCAGTACAGCTGCAAGGAACTCTTGAAAACTCATTCTGAAAGCTTCAGACAAATAACGCAGCAGCCTAGAACTTTGTCCAGTATTTCTGCAGGACACTTTTATTGCAAATCGTGGATGTTTGTATATGGGTGTTTCAGACTTCCCTGCTTTTGTTCTTTCTCTCTGAGTTACTGGGATGACTTTTTAATTCACAAAAACAACATAATAAAAGAAGAGTTTTTAAGTGTATGTTTATATCATGTCCTGAGTAGACATGTCTTACTGAACAATATCAACAAGCAATGTCATCCAGGCTACATGTTTGCAGAGTGCTTGGCCAGAGCAAGAAGTGCTGTATTTCAGAGGATACGAAGTATCCAGTATATTAAAAATTGAGCTGAAAGGAACTTCTAACACTCTAGGTCACCAGAATTTCTGAATTAATTAGTAATTGATTTGGTTTTCAGTGCAGAGGTACACTACATTTTTAACTTCTGTCTAAACATGAAGAAAACATTAATGTTCCTAAAAATTCTGCAAATGAATACAGAAAGCAAATACAGTCTAAAACGTAAGAGCTAGCATTCATATAATAATGTGCTTTACAGATTTCATGACAATTACATAGTGTAGTAGAATATGTATCTCTTTTTTCACTAGAAACACCTTTGGTTTTAAGTGGGCATGTGTTAAGCAGTGTTAGAGCTGCAAACATTATATGTAAGTCTGCAGGTATAAATTAAGACAGCTGAGATGCCACTTCCAACAAGTGATTATATTTTAGCAATTAGAAGGTTTTTTTTATTTTAATTGTCCAAAAGAAATCAAGGAAACAAGTGATGGAAACCATATTTCAGGCATTTGCTTATCAATGCTGTCTGATTATTGGTCGATTAAGCTTTACTTTGAAAACATTCAGAAAACAGACTTACTGGCATCAGAAGTCTAGCTGACAGACAAAGCTACTGTCTGGTGTATGTTATGCTTTCTAAGATATGGACTCAAGTGTTATCAACAGCTAAAATACTGTGCTCTATCCCCAGCCTTCTGAAATAACCTATTTAGAAACATAATGCAAGGGTAACGTGTCCCAACATTTGAATAAATACAAATTGAATATTTTTTATGCCAGCTCTCAAGCTCTAGTGCAGTATATTAAAATAAAATCAGTTTTTACTATTTTTTTTTTCTTTGACTCTGAGTTTCCCTAAAGTTTTTCCTTTTATGTTTAGGAACCACTATTATTCATTTCATCCTATGAAATCTGATTATAGGGCTCCAGGGCCATGATATGACACAACGAGGATGTGTTTTCTAGCATTTTACGATAAAGACTAACTTTAATGTATTACTTTGCATAAAATTGTGTCCTAAGACCCTTTAGAGTATAACACATTGCAAGCCATAAGACAGTCTGTGCTATAAATCATGGAGAAGGCTTGTTCAAATTCATTGGATGGTGAACAAATTAAATCACGCATCATGCGTGGCCAATAACATTTTCACACATTAAGCAGTTACAGTATTTATTTCTATAGCACTAGACCCTGCCATGAGTGTGTTGCTTTCAACAATGAAAGGTGACAGCAAATATGCTTCTCCGAAATAATTAGCACATTCATCAGGGCATATTAAGCAATTCCAAATAATTTCTTCTTGTGGAGAATTTTTTTTTTTTGTGCAAGTGAGAATCAGCAACTCATAAATCACAAAGACAGCAGAATGCGCTGAGTGCCAGCCAAATAGGATCTAAACATTCCCACTGTGAAGTAATGAAGAGTATTTTAAGTAAAATAACAATAATAATAAAAAAAAGAATGATAGAAAGTGGTAGTGTCAGAATGCTTTTGAGATATAGCATGAAAATGATGTTGCTGCTGGACAACAGTGGTCTGTAAACTCACAATTTTACTTTGGTAGCCACATGTGCACTTTCAAGAAATGCATTGCTAATTGTATTGATGGGTTTGTCCCTAGAGGGCCAATATAGCTACACTTGATTTCAGTCTTATAAAGTCTAATTTTCCTCCTCATGGAATAAGAAAATGAGAAGAAAGGACAGGAGGAAGGGAAAAAACAACAAAACAGCTATTTAACAAAAGCTTTATTACATTGTACATTTGTAGGTTACTCAATGAAATAAATATTAGCTCATGTTTTAAGTTAAGGCCTTTGGAGATAATTTAATGCAACACCCTGCTTAAACTAGAGTCAGTCAGGTTGCTCAGAGTTTTGAAGTGCTCTGAGGGTAGAAACTGCACAACCCCTCTTGGCAACCTTATTCCGGTGTTTTACCACCCTTGTGGTGTAATTTTCCCCCCTTTTCATCAAATTAGAACTTTCTGTCTTTCAATGTGTTGCATTTTGTTCCATCCCTGGGTGCCAATGTGAAGAGTCTGGCTGCATTGTCTCTGTGCCCTCCCATCCAGAAGTTGAAAACAGCAGGAAGATCTCTCCTGAGCCTCTAAAGCTGAACAGAGTGGTCTCAACTTCGTCTTTGCAAAGTGTCTTCTACTGGGCTTGCTCCTGTATGTCAAGCCTTTTCCAAGGCTGAAAACCCTAAAACTGGTCTTGGGACTTCAGATACACTCTCACACTTGCTCAAGAGAGGGGAATAATCACTTTTCCACATTCTGGCTAGAGTGTTGCTAATGCAGCCCACTAGGTCACTGGGTTTCTGGGCTGTGAGAGCACACTGCTGACTCATATTCAATTTGCTGTGCATCAAGAACCCCAGGTCCTTTCTAGCCAGCTTGCTCACAGACTGTGCTGTAATTGGGTTATTCCATCCCAGATGCAGAGCTTATTTACCTTTGTTGAACTTTGTGAGGTTCTTGTCAGACCAGTTTTCCACCTGCTTCTCCAGGCTGACCCTCCAGCATATTGACTGCTCTCTGCAGCAGGATCTGAGCTTTTCCAAAGGCTTTTTCTCTGTGCTTGTGAGCAACTCCTTTGCACAGATTACAAAGTCACATCCTCACCTTTCTGGCCTCTCTTTCCTGGAGAGCTTGTTTCCATCCGCTTCAGAACTCCAGGTGTACAAGCTATACCTCCACATCCCTCTAATTTCAATGAGATCATAACTCTCCGACTGTGCACAGATTTCCCATTCTTCCTGGTTTTATCCCATGCTATGTATATCCATTGTAGAGGTGCTTGAGATGAACCCTCAGTCACTTGGCTTTCAAAAGAGAAAGGGAGTGAGAGAGCCTCCCTCATCCTATTCCACCCTGGTCTATTTCTCACAGTCCCAGCACTATTGCTTTAGGTGATAATAAACTTTCTCCAGTTTACCTAATTTAAATCCCTTCTCATCAGGTCAATAAGTGTGTTTATTCTCTTTATGCCTTAAGGCAGATCTTCAAATACTGTAAAATGACATAGCAGTGCTGGTAGGAAGGGACTTCTGCTGTTTTAAAGTACTTAATAAAATTATGGTCTAATTTCTAAGGCTGGTATTCAGCACATTGTTAATTTAAGGTGTAATTCACCAGTTACATTCATCTGGTTTTATTCCAAAAGCTCAGGATTAGTGATGCTTTAAATTTGAGTTTGGGTAGTGCGGATTGAGTTAGGAATACAATAGCTACTTAGAGCTGCTAATGCAATCAATCTGTGCTGTGTGTTTTCACTGTGCCTGCTCTCTTCTGAGCTAGGTGGATAGGAAGGGATAACTCTCATGGAAATTATTTCAACTAGTTGTAGTGAAACTGCATACGTAGTCTTTTTATTCTACTCCATACAATGTTTTTTACTTTCCCAGGTGGCTGGTAGGTCTTCCTTTTCTTCCACTTTTTAAGTAGCTTTTGTCGTGCATGTTAATCTTAAGAAAATATAGCTATATTCTGTATGAATGTGTCTCTGAACAAAAAAACCAAAAAATATTTTATCTATATTACCATCTTTTAATTTATATTTTTTAATAGAAAAATCCACTCTTCTAAGTTGTTTGCTAACTCTTTGAGAGGAAATTTATTTGAAAACCCAAGTCAGAAAGAATTGTGACTCTATTTTTTAGTTTTCGTTAATTGTCACATACTTCATAATGAGGCCAGCTAAAAACTCTTAATCTAAATAAAGTGATTTTATTTCCCCCAGCACATTGCTAATTAACCTAATTTTGGTTGTGTTGTGGGAAAGAAGTAAAGCAGATAGGAAAAAGATAGTGCTTCCTCATTAATTGGCTCATGCCACAGAAGGCCTTGTTGCAATGAAGTCAGACTTGACTCTTTGAGACTAGCACTGCTGAGCCCTTCAAAGACACTGCAACAGTCAGACAAAAAAGTGAGTAAAAGGAGGTGGTAACCATCCTTGGGGGTTAGGGTGCTACCAACAGAAATGTCACATCTGGGTTCTTTATACTACTCAACCACAGATTTGAGGTTTTTTTGGATTTCTTCAAGTTTTTTTTTTTCCCTCACCAGAAACAGGTTCTTATTTCAAAGCATTTCCTGCTACCTTAACAACTGATACCAAAAGTGGTGGGGAAAAGCTACCTAATGCTTTGGTACTCCATAGTTTGGCAGCGGGAGACACGCAAATAAGAAATGAAATGAAATAGAAATCAGGAAGGGGTTCCTGGTTTATAAACGCATTTTATCAATTGCAGTGAAAAAACGGTAGAAACAAAATCTCCCAATCAACAACATTAAGGATTGCTAGGGAAAGGGAAGTCCGTTTAGAAACAGGGAACAGAACACTGACTTAGAAGGCTGTAATACTGGAGAAGTAAAGATTAGAGAACAGCTGGTTGGGAATCTTCTGAGCAGATGTCTTTTTGTCAGAAATAATTTGCTAGTTGAATATGAATAACAGTTTCGTCTTAGTTTTCCTTGGCTCTGGTGGAATTTGTTGTCAAAATATAAAGGTAAAAAATAACCCTGCCGCAGAAAAAGCCATGAGCATAATGTTTGCTTTGTTGCCTCTTGCAGACTGCTAACTTAAGTACTGTTAGATTTTCCCATATCAAATGCATGTGTTAACTATTACGTTATTATTTGTCTTTCTTTCGTCCTTCCCTCTTCGGGTTGTCTGAAAATTTCAAGCAGAGCATTTGTGAAATCTGAGAGATGTGAAATGAGAGAGATGCATCTCCTGGTCATCTCTGTCAAGTAGTAGATATTGCAGACACATGGGAAATAAAAAGGAATAGTAAAGATAAAGGAAGACCTCTGCCTTGATGGTTGTAAAATATAAGAACTTGATATGAAAGATGATGTGATGCCAGAGTAAAGGTATTGAGGTTTGTGAAGGTGATATTTTGAGAGCTGTGACAGATACAATTTTAGTTACAATGAATTAGAATCACAGAGTGATCAAGATTGGAAAGTACCTCTGGAGGTCATGCTGTCTTGGCTCCTAGGACCATATTCAGACAACTTTTGAATACCTCCAAAGACAGAGATTCCACAACCTCTCCGGGCACCCTGTGCTGGTGCTCAGTTACCTTCACCACCCTCTGGGTCTGGCCCCTCAGCTGGTTTTCATTCCACCTCTCTGTCTACTCATCCAGCCCATACTTCATCACCTTGTCTATGAGAAACTTATGAAAGGTAGTGTAGAAATTCTTGAAGTTTCACTTGACTGAATTATCTTCATATCAAAGATATGACGGAGAAGAATCCATGAAGTCCATTACTCACTGTGATGAGTAGGTAGAATTATAATTAGTAGTTTACTCATGGTACTTTGCATTCCTTATTTAACCCTGATATTTATAGGTTCCTTACTAGAAATAAAAGTGAACAAATATTTGCAGATACAGAATTTCGTATCAGACAACCAATAGCTCGAAGCAACTAAACAAAAGAAATGGTGCAAAAATAAGGTATTGCTGGCTTTTTATTTATTTGAAACTTTTGGATTAGCACAATTTATGGAAATGAGGAAAAGTTAGTTTAAATTGCTACTTATGTTTTTCTATACACCAAGAATTTGTGTAATAAATATTCGTTAGCTATACTGTTAAATGTGAAGAATATTACAGTGGAGAATCATTTCGATGCATTCACATATCTACAGGCAAAGACTAATGCATTTATCTCCATAGAAATGCAAAGTTTGTTATAAAGTATGGAGGTGCTTCTGTTTGGGAATCATTTAAAGCAAACTTTCAAAATCGTTATCTTCTAGTTGGCAGTTTTGGCAAGCTAAACTTGGAAGTTCAACTGATGAACATTTGTTTGACAGTACATTCGAGCTGGTTTGCTTGGGCTTTTTTTTCCTAAACTGTGTTGATAATCACAAGACTACTACTACAAGAATATACTAATTATTGATCTTGGAAATTTGATTTTTTTTCTTAAACAGTATAAACATATGAAAGACAAAAATAAAGTGTGTGCATAATGTAAATAAGCTAGGCAAAGTTATTTATTGTTAGCTGTTGAAATTTTAGATCTGAATTTGTATAATTGGCTGTTAATTAAAGAGTGGAACTTCAAGGCTTTTCTGGGCTGCAGGATGCTTAAAAAAGAATTTTATGTGTTCTTTTAGTTTTATCTAGTTGGCAAGAATGCCTTAACCATGTCCTATGAATGATCATAGTTTCCATCATTGATAATTATGTTATAAGTTCTTATACTGTAAAAGCAATAATTAATATTTAAATACTAGTACATGGGTGAGGAATTATTGTTGGAAGCAGATGCCCCAAATTAGACATGGTTTCTACAGAATGAATCATAAAAAATGCTAATTACTTTCTGTATAAAAAAATCATTATTGCATCATTTTAATGCATGTCAGAGGGTGTGCTTGGGGCTACATTGTTGTTACATAGCCAAAGAAAATTCTGATGCAAATATAACTGTTTTCAGTCTTTTCAGCTTCGAGTTTTAAAGCAGCACAATGTGTACGGCTGTAGCTTTTGTTCAGTCAGCTTTTTGTTTGGGAGGTGTCTCTTCTCTACAGAATTCAGTTGTAGAAGGTGTCCTTTGCAATTCAATACATCCGAGTGTCGTGAATCCTAAACACGGTTTCTCTGGTGAAGTTGAAAAGATGTGAAAAAGAGTAATAATTCTCAGGAGGAAACATACTCCAGTTAATAATAACCAGTAGCAGTAAAATTGGTACAGCAGTTTGTAGGTAATCAGCCAACAGGACAAAAAAAGACACATGGTTAGGCATTATGCATTACTTACTTTTCTGCAAAAAATTGTTACAGACTAGGCCTTTTACTTATTACTTACTATTATTCTTATTATTATTACTTCTTAGTATTACTATTTTATTTATGTGGTATATTTGATACTAAAATAGCATGTAATTTATAAATTCATAAGAATACATAAATATGCTTTCGTTATTTCTGGTTATTTTTATCTGCAGGTGGAAAAGGTGGTGTTATTTAATTCTTGCATCTGATTAGAGGTAGCAAGAGACCAGTAGAAGTAGAATTTTACATTTGTTTCTTGTATATTGGCACTGACTAGGGACATAGATCTGCATATATGATGATAATTTCAAGATTTTAATTATACAATTATTCACAATTTTACAATTGTATTTTAGAGTTTTAGGCAATTGCAATATAACAATTCATGGCTAGAGAGGAATGCAGAAGGGTAATTTCAGAAAAAGAGATATGCTTTGTATTGAGATAATGAAAGTACACGAATAGATCCCTGCCAGATAACGGTGTTAACATAATGGCAGTAAGAAAGAAGTGTGTCTCAAACATCCACTTGTTATGTGCATTTCATACAGGCTTCTATTTGTGTGGTCTCTGGGGGCATTTGTGTGTTTCTCAGCTTTGCTGTTGAAAAATCTGCAGGCTTCTTATATGAGAAGCCATAGCTTAGCTGAGCCAGAATGGGGAGCAGAAGATGAGCTATGCCTGTATAACTGCAGGACCAGGTGTCTCTCACATCATCAGATGTTGACATGCTTAAAAAAAAAATCCCTTCTTCCTGCTTTACACGAGATTTCAAGACATCCTATCACATAGCCTGTTCTGGAAACACTTCTAGGCTTATCTCTGTCATGGAATGGTTGCGAGGCCCAAAGAGCCGCAGTGGGCTGGTGAGCTGCATTGCACAGTGTCCTCACTAGGACTAAATACGTTGGATGCCAATGTCGTGTTGACAGGACTGTACTCATTCGTGTTTTGGAGCTGGTCTGAGCTTCCTGTGTGTTCTGTTGCACCGTATAGTAGAGACCTCACGAGGCCAGGAACACTTCACCTGCTAGCTGGTAGCGTTCTGTGCAGCAGCAAGTAAATGTGTAGCACAGCTTTTGCTTGTCTTGCTCTCCTAGGGGAAGGGCACTTGTTGGGCAGGGCTTATAGTAATCACACAGAGGGATAATTCGCTAGAGGAGTTGAAGACGTGAGGCAATGTTCGTCTTTGTTGAAGTGGGCATCACTAGGTCTAGTTACTGTTGCAATAACATGTATTATCTATTATTAGATTTAGCTGGATTCAAATGCTGTGCAAGCATTGTCCTGAAGCTCTTTGCAGGGATAAGAGGAAAGATGAATTAATGTAGTGAATAGCATGAGGGGAAAAAAAACATGGAAGCTAATGAAAGAGAGGTTAAAAAGTGAGACTGTCAGCAGAAGATGTAATAAAATATGAAGAATGGATTGGAGGATAAGGGACAGCTAAATAACAAGCAGAAGAAATCAAAGAGAAAATAGGAATTTAAATTCCACCTCCATAGAAAATAAAGAATTTTTCAGATAAAATAACTTCCTTATTTAATAGTAGTCATGTAATATAAAATTTTTACATTACCAATTTTCAGAATATACTTTTAGAAATGCTATTCTGTTTCCTAATCCCTATCTTAAGGGATAAGCTCCAATTTATTTTCCACACATAAGCTTCCACCCTGTTTCCTCCTTCATTTAGCTAGTTCCAGACAGCAAGGCCTCTAGATCTTCACTGTCAGCAGATGCCCAGTTGGGATCTCCATGTGATTAAACTTCCAAGAGTTACATTTTCCGTGTGTAAATGCAAGTACTTCAAGTGTGTGAGATCAGATTGTGCTGACGGAGTTCACCTACCAGTATCTTTAAAAAAGTTAGTTTAATACTTGATGGCAGCTCCCCTTTTGCTTTGTAATCTTATACCTGGAGAAACACTGGTGTAACTGACTGAAAAGGAATTTAAAACATTTGTCATGATAGAAATACTTGTTGAAAAAAGCCTTTGTACTTTGCCAAGGAAGGACAGGCTCTGAGTGGTTTTTTGAAGTTTCAGTTACGCAGCATTTCCAGATGGTCATTAGATTCTGGTGGAAGTCTGAAGGATTTGCAACTTGCTGTGAATGAAAAATGTAATAAAATAGAAACCTTTAGATGTGAAATGAAGTGTTTCATGTTTTAAATTTAATTTACTAAACAGTTCTGTTTAAAACAGTTCTGTTTAAAAGCAGCATGCTGTAATTTAGAGACCACATGATCATTTGTTTTAAGAAATGTTTTCTTTTTATTGCTTCTCTGAACACTGCCATTGTATCAAAATACATCTGTTTCCATATTTCTTGAGAGGAGATAACTAATTTATCCGGTCTCAGGCAATAAAATCTGTGAAATAATGTAATCTTTTTTTGTATAATAAGATTATTGCACAAGAAAAACTCCAAATTTGCATAAAGTAGCACTCCTTAGACATCAGGGAAAGTTTGAACTTTACTTAATGAGAAATAGTGTTTAGTTATAAACATGTACAATGAGCCCTTTGTTTCCTATGCAAGAAAATGTCCCCAAAACATGTGGAGTGGCACACTGAAATTAAATTATGCTGTCATAATAGTAGCTACAATTCAATAAAATTTCTAACAAAATATTACAGGGACACTTGATACTGTCTTGAGTCCTACATTTCATTGAACATTTTCAGTTAAACCTCTTGAAAGAAGAAACAATTGTATTTTGTGTGTGTGGAATTATTTAATTTCTATTACTTTTGTACTAGTAGTAGAGTAGCAACCGTACTGATAGGGAGAGTTTTGATTAAAAATATTTACTTGCTTCACTACCAACCACAAACTTGTGTTGTTTACAAAGAAAAATAGGATTGTTTAGGTTGGAAATGACCCTCTAAGATCATAGAGTCTGACTATTAACTTAGCACTGCCCAGTCCATCGCTACCATCCACCATGTCCCAAGTGCCGAAACCAGGACAGGAGATAAACCTAATATTTTTATTAGATGTTACAAATTGATTTTAAGGAAGTACTGAAGATTCCTCATAAAAAATATCATCTGTAAGGAAATAAGAGAAGATGAAAGGAAATAGGAGAAGACAGTTATAGAAAAACTATAACTGAACTTTATCTACAGCAAGTTATGACACAATTGCAGAAACTACTTCTGGGTCTCCAGGGGCACCATCTGTTTCCCCTAATTAATCAGAGATCACAAGAAAGGGCAATACTTAATCATAGTGTTTGCTTTTCTTTCTTCCATAATTTCATATACTTTGATATCATAGTGCAACAGATACACCATGAGAAAACTATTTACAATGGCTTTGGGGTGGTTACACCTATAAATAAGAGAGAATGAATAGTTAGAGTACACACAGCAGATGTGTTTGCACTGCTGCACTGATCAGGAAAGAAATAGCAGGTGAATATGGTGAATGATGTTGAAATTGAGGCATGTCTTTCTATGAAGTGCGGGTCTTCAGTTTCTCAAAAGTACATAAATTAAAATACAGTTTTATGGTTATGTCTATGACTAATATATTTAAGATAATAGTACAATTATCTGACTATGGTGTTACTTTAAATACGAGAAGTGAGTTTGCATAGAATTTTATCTTATGAAAATATGTTCTTTATAATTAGATATCTTTCTTCTAAAATATATTGTGGAATCCTTTATATGAGAAGCACCATGAGGTCCTTGCCTGAAAAAAATGCTTAAGATTTCATTTCACTCTTTATGGTAGATGAGGCTTTCTTTTTAAAAACTTTAGGTGCATAAGGCAACCATAACAGTTTAACAATCCAGGTCAAATAGATTTGATTACAGAATTTTACTGAATGTCTTTTGGAAAGTAATTATTATGGATGATACTACAACAGGAATACTTCCCACAAATAGGCAACACAGAGGAATCAGTGAAACATAACAGCATCACAGCAGGATGTTGACCAGTATGCCATGCCTGAAATTCTTAACTTCTTACTTACAGTCTTCATCATAAGATTTAGGGAACTCTGGATACAAGTAGTCTAGTAATTAAATAACTTATTGAAAAAAAATTCTGTAAAATAAAAATTCCCTAAGTTATATGTAAATGCTGCTTTCGCTTTTCTTCACAGTCTCTTCCTGCTTTTGATGTTTGCAATTCTTAGTAGGAAAGGCTAAAACAAATCTTCTATATAGCATTGTCAAATACAAAGAACATTGATCTGAATATGACAGCCAATGTATTGGAACTGCCAAAACAGTGCATCGATGCTCTTTATGTTTTATAAGTATTGAAATATCTCAGAAGTGATGTACTTCATTATTTTGAAGGCATGGTTTTTATAATACCCATTTCTCCTTCAAATCTAATCAATTGTTTGAATTGCTTTGAAAAAATAAAAGTAGATGAGTATTCTCAGAATACAAAAATGTTGAAAATGGAAAAATGCATTCTGGCTTTCCTTTGTCTGGATTTTGAAAAGCTGTCTTTGAAAACTTATATCACTATTAGGCAGAAGTGCATATAGAGGTTATGAAATCAAATTATTCACTGAATTGTGGCCAGAGACAGGTTTTCTAATCAGAGAAGCAGGTGACTGAAATAAGCATTACAGTGGAAATGCCGTTGCTCCATTGGTGTTCCTACTTCATTACAATGTTCTTCTTAATACTAAAACTTGATGAACTATAGACAGACAACAGTTTACTAAAGTTTTTGCTTTCAGTCCATTATTACTTCTAATTTGGCTTTAATTAAGATTAGCCAAAGTTGCGATCTACTACTTGAATCTCTGATGTCAAGGTTTCATTCTGCTCAGTGACGCTAAAAGCAAGGCATCCATAGTTTAACTGATGCAGTTATTTAATGAATAGCTTCCTTTATTAAAAAAAAAATAAAGGTGAAAAAACTTAGCTGTCATCCTATAGGCAAGTTTCCAGATTTTTTAAAAAAATTTTATATCTTTCATAGCCAACAATACAAATAAAAAAAACCCAAACTAATACAGAGTTATTTTAACTGTTGATAGTATTTACTATTCATTTAGCAGACCACAGCAACAAAGATATCTTGAATAACATGCAGTTCAAGGAGCAATATATTACTATAGACAATAACTGTGTTCTGCCTCACAAAAAGGTGAAATATGTCTGAATGGCTTGAGGCACAAAGAGCAAGAAAAGCAACAACAAAATTAAAACACAGCATAAATATACTCAGTTTCTAAATATACTAGCATTCAGTGCTTATTTTCATGGATTATTTTTTCAAGTTGTTATTTGGAATTCAAAATTTACCAAATTTTCCCAATATGTTTTTCTCAAAGGCTTGATGCTAGGCGGATATAATTATTACTAAAATGCTGTTTGCAGTTTTAAAGGTTGCTTGACATTAAAGAATCATAAAACCAAACATAAAATATTTCGCTGCAGGAAGTATGTTCTTTTGGAAGTATGCTTTTTAATATTCTTAGTGACTGTGTGTTGAAAACAGATTTTTATGTAAATTGTAGATGTCTAAATGCTTAAAAATGTTCATCATAAATTGTGGTGGTTAGTTGATTTTTCAGATCCATCACTTTATTGTGAAAATTTTAAATCTTCTTTTGACAGAAGACTACTTCCAGTAAAGAAATAACTACTCTATTTTTCGTGATGAATGCTAGCGTTCATTTCTTACTAGTTGTTTGAAGTCACATTCTTTTACATTCTGAGTACTTGGCTCATGCTAGTGTTTCTGTGAGCTTACAAGAACATGAATTCTTCAATGAAATTGTTCGTGAATAAATACAGCATATGGCTTCAAAGGGAGTTCAAGGAAAGGTACTTTGGTGGTGGGTTTTTTCCTTTAAAAATAAAAACGTAAATTTTTGCTCCACCCAAGGTGAAATCTTAGAATTCTTCATTCTTTGAGGATGCCAGCAGGTTTGATGTACAGTATAGCCTGAATCTCAACTTTGTGCTGCTTACCTTTTTCTTAAAAGAAGAAAAGTTTGCTACTATTATTATTGCTGTAAATTCTGTAGAAAACCTCCATCCCTTTTCCTAGAAATAGCATCCATATCCTATATTTCTGTTTGTAAAAGTACTTCTGCTCGTATTTCCAAAAGATTTTGTTTCCGTCCAGGTGACAGAACAGAGTACCTATTTATTTTGTACCTAAACTAGTGTGCCTAATTGTTACTTTGAATCAAGTGGTCTCAGTCTGAGTAACGCCAAGCTGTGATTTTGCTATACATCAAGTAAAAAATATCAAGAGCTGTGCTTTAATGAAAGCAAATCTAAGTGGTCTCATCTTGCTCTGTGTTGTCTCTAAGAACAGAGACTGGTAAATGATCACTCATCCAGATTTTCTCATGCAACGCAGTGCAATGATGATTTAACTAAACATACTTATTGAGTGCAAACAATGAACGGGAACAGTAAACAGACAGAAAATGAAATAAATTGATTCAAGGGAGCTGCATACACTAACACAATCCAAGTGCAGGCACATCTTGGATCCCTTCAGCTTTCCTCTTTCCTTTGGAGCCAAAACTCTCATACAAAAAGCCATAGCTGATCTAACTTGATCTAAGATCATGATGCCAGTGAAAATGATGTCCGGGTACTTTGTAATACCTCTATTTCCTTTCCTTGTCATCTGTCTGTGATAGTATCCATATTACTTTAATAAGAATCAGATATGGTCTTAGATGCCACTAAAACCTAATCTTGGAAAAATATGAAAAAATGCTGCCCACAAAACCTGTATGAAAAATTTGAGTCTAGATTTTGGTGAAGTCACTTTGCCTTTAAAGTAAATGGTGTGAAATGTGAACTTAACAATGCTACCACATTGCATTTTTTCTTCTATCCACACTTGCACTGCAAATGTGTTCTCTTATTTAAAGATAATGGCAGTCAGACTGCCTAGTTTACCAGTGTTTGTGTCCCGAATCAGTTAAAATAAATTCAGCAACTCTTGTTTGCTCTTGAGACTTATTCCATTTATTTCTCTAATGTAGTTAAGTATTAAATCACTCATTGTTTTCAGCAATTTATCTAAAATTGTCACTGCCTTGGAACTTTTTTTTCATAAATATAATCATTGTGTTTAGCTAAATAGAAAAAGTAAGTAAGCAAGGATGCCAGATCATGTTAATAATTTTTACGGCTCCTACATGCTTAGAATTAGCAGTGGTGTTCAGGATTTGACTAACAAGTAGATTAACAGAAGGGAGCTGGGCAGACAATAGAATGTGTTTTATGATTAATTTGAACTATTAGGGGTGAAAATGTCTATAGGTCTGTCAAATTCTAGTTCTGATGAATGCACTATGGTTAATAAATTACTGTAGCCCTTTTAAAGAATAATAAACCAGACCTAATTTCATTTTCATTCATTATATTTTTGTTAAGCCTGCCTTTACATTTGTTAAGTTTGCAAGCTCACACTGAAATCTTATTCGTGGTCAAAAAGTTTGAGAGTTTAAGTTTTCTAAGTTCTATTGCTGTGATGGCTGCGTTACTAGTACCAGCATTTTAATACCTGCATACATCATTCGAGCCATTCAGATATCAGCAGTGTTTTCTGGAAAAAAATAAACAAACCTTTACATAAACAAGGAAGGGAAGAGGTTTGAGTAGTTCGTTTTGTTTTTTGGGTTTTTTTACTACTTCTTAAACATTAGTTATAAAGTATGCTTGGTTGTGATTATATTTGGTATAGAGAGCTGAGAAAATTGATGACCCTTTATCAATGAAAGAGGTACCTTTTACCAGAAACAGATTGTTCTCAGCTTCTGTAAATCAGGCAGTTTGTTTGCTTCAGGAGAACTGTACCATCTGGCAACAGCAAACAGGTGTTAGAGATTTTAACTAGTTCCCAAGTCTATGTGTATTTTCTTAAGTCATGGGAAAAATTAAAAAGAAATAATAGTATTTTTTTCTGTCTCATTGATTGAAGATTCAGATGTATACCTTTTTCAGTGTCAGGGCATCACTGAGCCACAGATGAAAACATGTCTCTTCAGGTGACTCATTCTCAAATTTCAATTAGGCAAACCAGCAATGTACCAATTGATTCTGTCTATAAGGACATGTCTCTAACACTGAGGGAACTTTTCAAAAGCACAAATACTATCTTCACCTACTAACTTTCAACTGCTCTCTTTCTTCCCAACTTGAATTGTCATACAAACGATTTAACAGCTGGCTCGAACAGTAGCCAGGTAGTAGCAGTAAGGAAGAGGTATTAAATCAGGATATTGCAGTCATTGCATTTTAACACAGACTGCACATTTCTTTGAAATTGTACTGAGCTCTTGCCCTGAGCTATACTCAATACTGAATGTAACAATTTGACAAAGTCGCTATAGCTAACATATGTTCTTAGTATTTGGTGATTTAGCTTTCTGACTGGAGTTCATGGTTCTATTATAAAACGGAGTGATCTGGGACTTTTCACACTGATGATATTCCATTGTCTGCCAGAATTGTCTAGCTGAGATCAGTGGGGATCCTCCCCACTGGGAGTCTCAGGGTACGTACAGTCCAGCTGCAAGCAGTTTTTCCTGAAGAACTACTTATTTTTCTATTTCTATTCACATCAAAAAATTGCTCACATCAGCTGTGTTGGTATGTATGCTGTTAAGCTTAGCTGACAAAAAACAAATGTACAGATTTTCTAGGTCGTTCACAACTGTGGTATATTACATTCTGGACTGAAAAAAAAAATAAAAATTAACCATCTCCTAATATCAGTCTGCCTTTATCCCACTGAGACTTCTACCAAGTTAATTCAGATCAATTTCAAGAGCTCTTGAAAAATTATTATACTTACATAAAAATTATTATATATTATTATTATTTATTCAGGTGAACATTGGATGTTCAACATTTTATAGTTCTTAACATATTAGAATATAATAGTCACAGAACATAAAAAAGAAGGTACATATCTTAGTGCTAGACAAGCAATTAATTTTCCTTTGAGGGGAGAGGAAGGTAAAGAGAAATAAAAATATCCATCAAGATTTTGGAAATTCATGATGCCAAAGCAGTTTTGTAATGAAACTGGGGATATATGCATCTACAGTAAAATTTTCCTCCAGAATGACTTGTTTTTGTTTTGATTCCTAACTCTTGGGGAACACTTATTTGACCTAAGAAAAATAAAATTTAATTTCTTCTGTATTGTTTAAATATATATTTCATATTTGTATGGCATCTTTTAATTTTCATCATATAGACAGAGTTTTCAGTTTGTGAACACATGACTGTTCAAATGCAAATGCTACAGGGGGAAAGAAGAGAGAGCAGTAAGTTCTTAATATCTAATACTGGGAACAGGATGGGAAAGTTTTATCTGGGCCACTAGATCCTGGGTAATTAGGCTCTCATTTTCCTTCTCTTTTATATTGGATGATATGGATCCCCAGTATATCTGTAGAATCGTTTCTGAGGTCACTTCTGAAAGAGTGTCATGAATTGTGAATTTGTACACTAAAACATTTAGTTATGGCCTGTATATGACCATAAACCAAAGTGACAGTTTGATAGCTTGCCTGTTGAACTCCATTTTGAAAGACTCACTTTATATTTTATGTCCCTTTCATTTGTGGCTTAGTGCTTCTCAGTTGCCACTTAATGTTGCAATTGTGTAAAGCATACAATATATTGTCTGCTTAGCATTTGAATCTAAGGGTACTTGGTAGGGCTAAAAGATGTCCCTATGCTTTACTCTTCCATTGGTAACAATAGGTAAAATTTCTCTGTATGGCTAATTAAACCCGTTTGCTGGGGAAGTGAGGCTTTGTTCAAGATCCCTTTCAGTTCATTTGTGAATCCTCACTCTTTCCTCCTCACCTCTCCTGATAGATTTTGAACATTCTGGCTGTGAAGGCTTCTGATAAGTTTTTGGGATAACTTCTTGGCGTGATACTGGATGGGTCAAACAGGAGTGATGCACAGCTGGATCCACCTATTCTTTGCTAAACAGTAAAAAAACAGTTGTGGGGAAATTTGGTAATGGGTAACAGCCTTCGATGTTGTGACCATGAAATAGAGTTCAAAGTCCTGGGAGGAGTGAGGAAAGAGAACAGCAGAGTGAAGATTTTTATTCAGGAAGCTGTTTGGGTCCCATGGGAAGCAGCTCTGAAGGGTAAATGAAGTCAGGAAAATGTCAGGTCTGTAAGGACAGCATTCTTCAGGTAAAAAAGTGGTGCCTCCCATCTCTGCAGAGAGGGATATCCAAAGATACTGAGAAAATAGGTCATACTTTGAGATACCATACAGTATCTCTTTACAGTACTGTTTAAGGTCAGTCTACATCTGAAAGTAAGCAGAATGATTGATGAGGCATATATGCATATAGTTATATATGCACAGCTATATGTACACACGTGGTTTTCAATATACAAAATCATGTTAGTTACTTCGCAAACAGTCAGAAAGTACCTTCAATCAGTTTCTTTCTGCCACAAACTTATTTTTATATTTTCTTTATTATATATTGCTGAGTGTGGGTATCTACCTTTATAAAGTATTACATTTTAGTTTCAAGTTTTTCATATGCTTACAGAATAAATAAACCTTTCAGTTAAATGACACCACACATGAAATAATTGAGTTAATTTAGGTCTTGTTGTTTGTCATTTGTTTTCTTTAAGAAGATATTAAGGACACTGAAATTAACACTACAGAAGTCCTTGGGTTGGCAAAATTGAATGTAGCAGAATTAATGCAATTCTATCAAATTTTAGGGTGCAGGGAGACAGATTGTCGTGGAAGTATCATTAGTTATCTGCTCAACTCAGGTAGGTACCTGAGTGACTTTGGATATGTGGTCTTTCAGGTTGATACTTTCAAAATCTGTGTCATTGTAAGCACAGGTTTTGAAATGTTTTTGAAACCTCTAGTGTGTCTGTTACCAGGTGTAAAATTGTACAAAGTTCGAATGTGAGCATAACCTTATTTATAGTGCTTCCTGTAATGGTATACATTGGGAACACAGATTAATAACATAAATCTGTAGCATTGCACTGTAAAAATAATATCAGAACAACAATTAATTCTAAAATTAGTTCCTACATTTGGAAGTATTAGTGAGTGCTTTTACATGAAGAATATCTATATCATAGATAATTTCCAACTAATAATTGAAGTTTGAAGACTTTATAGGTAGCAACAAATAAAGTATTAAAATAGTACATTATATATTGGTGGGGTTTCCTAGAGTCCATTCTAATATTTTGCAACAACTGCATATTTTTTGGTTTTAATCACCTCATTAGGACATAATGATCTTCTTGCACTGTTATAGCAGATAGCCTGTTAATGGGCTGGAATAAAACATAAAGCTATCAGGGGCATATATTAGGGTTGATTAAGCACTGCGTTGCTTCAGTTTTAGTCTAGTGTTACCCCACTGAAAGCAACTGAAAGACACAACTAAATAGGTATAGTAATGCACTGGGGAAATTAATCTTTTAACTTTGTTTTGGTCATTGAAAAGAGAAGCAGCATCTGCACTAAGGAAAGTGGTTTAGTGCAGTGAATTATACTTGGATAATTTTCGGTGTGATCAGCACTATGCTAAGGCCTTCAAATTGAGAAAGAAACAAGCTTAATATATCTTCTTTCAGCATTAGGTGTAAGTATGACTTTTACCACTGGATTGCCTATCATAGGCTGAATGAAGGCTTAGTCTTCATAGATGTATGTATGGATAACCATTTTTAGCATGTAATCTGATAGATACCAAAAACCAAATTTGTAAGTATATCCTGAAGTATATGAAAAGATGGCACTCATTTAAAACCTAAGAAGTGTTCTAAAGAAAAGTAGTGGCATGAAAAAAAAAATCAGTGAATAAAAAAACCCCCAAAAACAAAAACAAAAAAACACCACCAACAACAAAGAAACCCCAACCAAACAAACCCCAAGAACTCATGGGGAGATTGAGGAAGAAAGAAAAAACAGATAGTACAAAATGCTCAGTGTCAAGAGGCAAGACTTTTTTCATCATGCAGAGGACAGATTTGTTACTTTTTGTTGGTTAAACAAGAATATGTTTACAGGTTACTTCTTTTTCTGATTTGTAAAGGACACTGTCTTTTTGTGTTTTTAAAAAGATGTAAGAGATTTTAGGAATACAGTGGGATAAGAGAGAGGGCAGCATTTAATGAAAGGTTTTATTTTCCAGAGAACTGGAGCAGGGGCAGTGGCCTTAAACACAGGCACAAGACGATTTTTTGTTGTGAAGAGTTTACCACACGAAAGTGAGGGGTGCAGGGCTGAGCATCACATGCTCTTAACAGCACCGTGCTGTCAACCTCTCTATCTCTCTATGTATCTATCTAATTGCTGCCATAAATAATTCAAACAATACCGCCCATGAGTAGCCATGGTATTAGATCCTGTCCTAGGACAAAGGACAAACTCATATGTCAAATCTAAGTATGTGATCCATCAAATGTGGACTAGTATCTTGTTTTCTGACGGTTAAATTGTTTACATGCTTAACATATCTGCAATTGAACCTACTCAAAGTACTCACCATGTAGGGATGCTGTAGGGTCGTTTTCTACATGCCTCTATGTCATACCTAAGCCTGTCTTGCAGTTCATAAACCAGATATTCCACTCTAGAGCAGCAGAAATCCTTAGGCCATGAATGCATGTAGTAACATATCAGATTTCAGCATGTCAGTCTCAGTAATTGTTCTGTCCACCGTTTATATTGTAACACGGACATTACAGCATTTAATCAATAACCGTGGTTGTAAACATGCTTCAGTCTGTAGTAATGGAAACTCTAACCTTTTAGAGGATTGGCCACTTCTTGGCCACTGGAGTAGAGAGGAGATTGTCATGGCAGACACTCATCTTGCCTCCCTTCTCTTAAAGCAGAAAAGACACAACACAACCAGAAATAGCAGATTTGTGGGGCTGGAAGCAGTGTGATCAGCTTTTCCTTTGTGAGACATCTAGCTTTAGTATTCTTCATAAAGCGTACCCCAACTTCTGTTCCCTGTTCTAAGTGCTATTTGTGTATTTTATGTAAACACTGATAAATGTTACAATCAAAGTTGTACAATAATGCTGGCCTATATTCACCTGTGTTCTCAGGTGCGTGACCTCATTTGCTGAGATACTAAATCACAATGCCTTTTTCCGTATCTCTGTAGACTTTTGTCTCTTTACTCACGAGGGTACACCTGAGGTAAACAGACTAAGAATGGCATGAATTTTTTGGTTGGTGGTTAAGGAACCAAGGATACAGTGATTAAGGAACTGTGGGATATGTGCAATATAAATGTAAATCAATTCAGGTGAATGGAGACCTAACCATAGTATCCTAGAACTTTCATCAGTATTCCAAGGTATTAATCGTGTAAGTTTTCCATATTTGTCTGCAAAGCAGACTAAGCTGGTTGTCTATACCTAGAGGGATATTTTTTCTGTTGTTTAGATAAAAAGAAGGTAACAAGCCAAATCTCTTTTAGTCATTTATCTACAGGTCTGTTGTAGAAACCTAAACACTGAAGTACACCCTCTCCTCCTTTTGCAAAACCTGCATATGTCATGCAGTGCAGCACTGTGTCAACATATTCCACTTGCTCCAGTGCAGCACTGAGCGCAGGTGTTCTAGCTCGTATTCTGAAAATTGCATGCCTTCAGTAGCTCATCTCAGTGCTTAGGCCAATTAACCCTCCACTTTGCAGAACTGCTCAGTTCTGGTGAATTGCTACTCTGACACAGTTTCGTTTGGTTTCAAGGCTGGAAACCTTTTATTCACTGGTAGCTCTTGCATTTGCATTACAAAAGGCCAGCATTTATCTCGAAGTGTCTAGGCCAGGTGAATTTCTGCTTTGCGGCCTGGTTGCGAATCCTGTTTTCAGGCCCTAAGCTTTCCTTATATAGGTCATTTGCATGCTTACCTAGGTTATAAATGTGGGATCAGGTGCCTAACAGATATGGTGATGCTCTATGTTACCACATCTAGTGGGATCAGGGCTTTCCATATAAATGGTGAAACATTGCTCAGAGATCACAAAGCAGGACTGTAGCAAAGTGTAAAACCCAAAGACCCTAAATTCAGTCCGGGGTCTTGAGCAGTGTGTTGCATCATAATTCAGAAATATGTCTGCCTGCAAATAAAGATACAGCAAATATCTGTGAATACCAAGGACAATTTTTTGCTCAACATTTAATTAAAAGGAGTCAGGTTCAGCCTGCAGCTATTCCCTGAGAGCTGGAGTAAGGGATTTGACCCTAACTCAAATTAAACCATAAAGTTACTGATACATTGTGGGTCTCTGATAATTTCTTGACTGACACATTTTCCTTGGCTAATGGGATTTTATTAAATGTGATATGTAGCTGTAAGATCACATTTATCCAGGTAATGTTTCTTTATATCTGCATTAGAAATAAGTAGACAGACCAATGAGTCAAGAATTACAGTGGGAAGTAATTGCCTAATGGGATAAAAAGTAACCAACAGTAGCATATTATTCCAAAAGTAAAAGTCTCACATCCTAGTCACAGGTGTGTAAATCAGTAGAATAATTTCCTAAGACATTTTGTTGCTAAGAATCTACTGTATAATAATAATAATAATAATAATAATAATAATGCCATTTTGTCCAACATTTTCCCTCTAACTAGCATGGTTTAGTTTAGCTCTTTCCTAATATGCTCAAGACGTAGTTAAGATACTTAAAAATCAGTTTCCCAAGCAAACCCATCTGTACAAAACACTCATTTTGTATTTTTTAACATAAATAAGTGTATTTTTAGTGGTTTGATGAAATGTTGTGAGCTGCTTTTAAGAGTATTGTCTTAGAATGAAATGCTACAATTCTCAATATGAATTTCCAATCATTCTCTGTATATGTGTGATAAGACTTATTTTAGTTCTGTTTACTTCCTATTAGGAGACACGGTGTATAATTTTTCACTTCTACTAGAAACAAAAGCCCTTTAAATATTATTTTCTTTCCATTGATATAAATGAATTTCTGTGAACTCTGAAAACATCGTTCTTTTCATTTCTCTATGAAAAAGTCAAAATTATTCATGAATAACACAAAGCATTGTTAGGAATTTTGGGTTGTACTGATCATACTTAAAATAAGTGCCTTGTGCATTCAACACCAATCATAATAAAATTGCAAACTTCCATCTTTCCGAGTGCTTTGCTGTTCTGAGTATGACTAAATGAACCAGGCTGCATTTGCTGCATATATTTCTGGAAGAATACAATTTTCGAAAAGTATGGCTTCCTTTTTCTTTCTGTTTTGGGATCAATAGTATATACAAAAAACTGAAATTGAAGGCGGAAAGCCCAAAGCTGAAGGGCTTGTTTTTACAGATTTACTTTTGTGGACATTTTGTTTGGAAGCTTGGAGCAATTTAAATTAAAAAGATAAAGAAAAATAATTATAATATAAAGAAAAATGTGGTTATCCTGAAAAATTTACTGGGTTGGCTAATAGTAAGAGGTTTCATATTGCCTTGATATACCCATAAAGTAATTTGATTGCTGAATAGTTCAAATTTTTTTTATTGTGTGTTTGCTGCTTTTCCAAGCTTAATATGAGTCTTGATAGTAGATTGTAAAAAGTGCATGCACTTGTTATATTTGTGTCCTTGCGGGTCATTATTTTTTTTCTAGACAAGTCCGTAATTGATTTGGGTAAACTTGGTATATTTTGTAAAAGAGGTGCACTGGTTTTTGTAAAATTAGGAAGAGAGCACAGCAGTGATATAAGCCACAAGGTTCACCTCTAGCATCAGAGGAGAACTGCAGTGGTCATCTTGTATCATTAGGGGCACGTCTTTAAAGTTACATCTTTTAATTAGTGTTGAAGTTCAAGCAAGAAGGTAGGGGATTCATTCTACCAGTTACCCTTTCTAAGAATGGTTTATGGATATCTTTTGTCATCCAACAATTGGTGAAAATAACCTACATATATCCTAAAGATTGATTAGGAGATATATTAAAAGAAACTCAGAGTTTAAATCTGCCACAAAAGTGTTAAATATTATATTTTGAATGATCAAAATTAACTCTTGTTTGCTTTCATTATTTCAACAAGCTTTGAGTAAGGTCTTTGCTCTCAGAAGGACTCTATAAATACTTCCGAGGTCTTTGGTAATGGATATTAAATTTACTGTCTGAATTTGAAAAATATGAATTTATTACCCACTTTAAACTTAGCCCAATTTATTTAATATTAAGTTTTCATTAATTAAATGTTTTCGTCTTGCATCTCTAGTGGAATTTGAAATGTCCCCATTCTGTCATTGAGGCACTTGGCAGAGCCATTGAAACTCTAAATTCTTAGTCACAAACTGCAGGTTTTCTCTTATAAAAGGAACAAAGTGAAAAGAAACCAGTGTTGCTTGATCTAACTACTTATTATCATCATTATATTCACCATATATTAATGTTATTTGACATTACTTTAAATTCCTGTACACTTTGTGTGCCTTTGCGTATTGTAAATTGCACTATAATTTTTATTTATCTGAAGCTTATGTACTACATTAGTTTAAGCTTCACCACAGGCTTTGTCCCGTTCTTTCAGACAGTATTAAATGACGAAATAAGTAATGTCATAATGAGCTAGCAGTGTCACCACAGTCTCAAACAAATAAAGGCTTAATATAGTTGCTGAAATAAATTGAAAGACTCTCATTAACTTTCACCATTCATCAGATTGTCCCTAATTGTTCATCACGAAGATTGTTAATCAGAAAAGCAGGATAAGGTTTAGCTCATTTGACCTTGTGTATCTTTATGACTGCTGTATTATGCGTAGATAGTTTGGCGCATCTCTTAGTTTTAATTTTCTGTAGTTTGTGTACATAAGCATGAAAAGTAGCAGGCCTTTTTGTTTTTTTTTTTCAGCAACAAAAACCAAGTATGTAAATGTGGCTTTGTAAAGAGGCGTTTAATGTGTATTTCTTGTATCATTATATGATGCTAATAAAAGTCTACAGTGTATTTTATGTGAAATAGAGAGGAGAGTCATTAATGTCAGATGTCATAGTAAGGCTATATTCCTAGTTAGCATCAGCAACTATTCAGCAGTGGTGCAAAACTTAATCGTGCTGTTGTTTCCTTAATCTGTTTCTTTCTGAACCAAATTTGATAATGCAAGTAACCTCATAATCTATTTGACATTAATATTCCACATGCACAAGGAATGGAAGTAGTGTGTATTAATGAAGACCATAGTATTGTGATTTTCCAACAGCAGAATAAGAACAGATTTGAAGGAGAGGAAATATTTCCTGACTCCTAGTGCTTTAGCTTCAGGCTGATAAATAGCGTGGTTTGGAATCAATTTCAGCATTGATCTGAAAGATAATCCTCTTCACAACAACCACGTCCAGAGGTTTTTACTGTTAGGTGTGAAAATGAATGGCAGGTCCTAAATAAATAATAAAAAAAAAAGAAATAGAAAATGGAATGAGGCCTACAGGGAGAGGGTTAGGTAGTTATTTTTCTGTCACACATGAGCTAATACACTGCAGACATTTATCTAGAAAAAAAAGCGAGCTGTACATGGAAAGGGTATTTATTTTCTTAATTGCCAAAACGATGCTCTGAAATTGAAGAATCAATCATGTTTATTGTTATATGTGGGAAATTAAAAATATACAGTATACGGTGATTTAACTTGCAGCACAAGGAATCCATAGTACACTTCTAATCGATATTCTGTACTTCATGCTAGCTTGGTCATGTAGGGCACCAGGAGGGGAAGAAAAAGCTATGAATGTAGACTCAGCTGTTCAACTTGGAAGGCTTTTATTCAACAAATATGGATTACAAGAGGTACCTGAGAGAGTACATGTTAGTGTGTTGAGTTGGAATGTATTTAATACAGAGTCTAAGAATTTCTGTGAATCAGAAAGGAAGAGTTTTACCTTTCCAGTTAAAACATGCTAGAAGAAAGAAAAGAATATATTGCTCTCCTGTCAAAACATAAAAAGCTCATCCTATCCCATAGGCCACAGCTAAATGGACTGAGGGCACCCCATTCTACTTAAGCCATCACAGTCTTCATTACTTTGTCACATCATCATACTTTGTTGAAACACAAGGGCATTTTTGAGCAAGATTCAAGTGAATTACACTTCTGACGAGCTGAGCAAATGTTTCCAGTGGTACAGAGAGTGTCCGCACTGCAACCTTCAGATGCTGCCTGAACTTCATCTGACATCATGAATAAGTTAGCTGGCATGAGAATTCAGAGACTCATAGTTGTAGTTTCACTCCCTTATCTAAAGTTTCCCAAGTTTTTGAGATACTATGTCTCTGCATACAAACAAATTAATTTCTTTCAGACTCAGCAAATACAATAGAAATATATCTGGTCAAGACGGTTCATTACTATCTGTATGTAATATGATTCTGTACAATCTTTGCTATATATTATAACATCTTCTTGCTTGCATCATTTAAAGCATTTTAAAAATAGAAAGTGGTGATATTTAAAATGCCATGCAGACACCTGAGTTTTTCCATCACCCAAAATGAATTGGATTTCACATCTGATACTACATCACCATTCTGCCAGCATGAGTAGCCAGTATTGTACTGGTTGTACTGACCTTCACATTTAAGGCTCTCCTGCTTTCCTCTAGATACTTTGCAGACTGGGTTGAGGTTGTTGCTATGATATTTTATTATACGAGGTTTTCAGGAACTTTTCACGTATTCACTTTCTAAGATAATTTTTTCCACATGATCCAGCTTTTTTCCAGTCCTGGGAAACACCTTACCTGTAAGCAAAAACGCAGTTGCCGTGAAATGAGTGGGAATTTTGCCACAAACAGAGTAATGGCTATGATTTTACTACCTTTCCTGCTTTTAATGAGGATTCACTAAGGCAGAGAGACAGGACAAAAGTAGGCAAGTTTTTCTGATGCAGGATTCAGTGATTTATTTCAATTTCAGAGAAACCACAAAGCTTGTAGTAATTGAAGTTGGAAACTGTTGTAATTCCTGAGGTATGTTTCAATAAAGCTAAGTATGGTGGATACAAACTAGGTAATTGTATGCATTGTTTGTAGCATAAAAAGTATTTCTACTCAGTATTTTCATTAATTGCAAAACACTTTGCAAAATTAGAACAGAAAGTAAAGTTTGTAAGAACACTACTGAGAGTGAACTCTGTCTTTTTGGAAGTAATACTGGAATATATAAAACATTTGAATTGTGCAGAATATGGAGAGTAAATAATCCAAGATAAACCCTGAAGGATTTTCAAGTAGCAAGAAAACAATTATATCTTTGGAATTTTGCCAGAACAGTAAACCTGGGAATTTTATTCTCACAAGTTGCTATGCATTTTTTCATAGCTGCCACGACCTAAGTTTCATAACCTCTAGTGGCAGCATGTTTTCTCTTTTCACTTTAGGGATATTAGATTTTTAAAATATCCAAATAATTTTCCTCCTACTTAATCTTAAAACCTAACGGAGGTTTATTTGATATAGAATGTATATCTGCAAATGTAGGGTCATTACATTTGCTTGTAAACAAGAACTGTTTTTCATCTACATACCTTACACGTGAAATTTGATAATAAGCTGCTGTTTGATAGTGGTCTCTGAAGCAGGCAGTTGTTTTCTGTGAGCATATGTGAGTACATTTATTGTTTATTAATTCATACTTTTGATTCCTGTTGGAAAGTCTTGACTTTCCTTGGTGATTGAAGTACTACGTAAGTGCCAATTTTTGCTAGTCCTACATTAGCTTCTGTGCAAACATCACTAAAACAAAATGCGCATTGCCACAAATAAAATTATCTCACTTCAATAATTACTTTCAAGGTGAGGTATTCTAAAAACAAGTTTATTGTTACGAACATTAATTGATGGGAAGCTATTGTGCTTTTGATTTTCAGTTCACTTAACTATAATAGTGCAAAAGCACACAAAGGGGAAGCAAAGAAAATTGTAGTTTAAATCATCAAGGTGTAGTGCTGGCAAAAACCCCATTTTATTGGCTACTTCTGTCTGGGCTTGGATGATGATACTGGTTTCTAGATACTGATGCAAGTCTGGATTAATGTCACTGCTTCTATTGATTTAATTAGTAATGTGAGCCTTCCATTTCATCAATGGATTTTATTGGCTGAATCGATACAAATTGTATTAGTGCTTCAAAGCATGAATATCAGTTCTGGTAGGCCTTTTGCTAACACTTGAACTTTAGGACTTATATATAGAAAATACTTATACTCTTTCAGACTTTTAGAAACTTTAATTTGCTTCTGTGAAGGAAATTATTTTACTGTTCCATAAGTCCTTTTTACAAAGGGAACTGTTTCTGAATGTAATACCCTCAACCTGCTATTTTTGATCAAAAAAAATCCAATTTTTTCTGAGGGGGAGGGTGTCACCTAATTAAGTTTGTGTCTGCGTTTTAATCATGTTTAGAAGAGGGGTAAAAAGAGAGGTGGTATGGTGAAATGAAAACATAACTAAGGAAATAAGAATAATAAGAACTATTGAAAATGTGATTTTAAAAGTGCCTTGCAAGGTCATTATCTTGGAAGTACAATGAAAAAAAACTTAATATATTTTCATGGACATTAATGTTGCATTGTTGATCCATTTGAATCTTTGCCAGTTGCCTGATGAAGATCTTGGTGAGTGACAGTGAACAATGGAGATGAAATTAAAATCAAATTTAGACATGAATATTAAATGAAGACAGAATAACATAGGACTGGAATAGTGATTTAAAGCAGAGCAACGTATGAGTGGTGAGAAGTTGCTCGCCTAGATGAAAATTACTAAACACATTTGTGCCTGATTCACAATACCTCTGGAAGATTTTAAGGAGAGTTAACATTTAATAGGGTGTCCAGTCAAGACAAAAGTATCTTTGTGACCTTTCCCCTGCCATATAACACTGCGGCGTCAGCTGTTTTCTGAATAGTAGCTTCAAGCCCAGTGGGTTTTCCAGCTTTTCTGGGAGGAAGGTTTGTATTCCCTCTCTCCATGTCTAACAAGCCACCCAAGTGGCAGAGATATCTCCTGAAAAGACCATATAGAGGTACATGAGGTCAGACTGTGGGCCTTCCAGGGATCTCTTCAAATCGAATTTATTATATGGTTAAATGACTTGAGCTTTCATGGCGGTTGATTTGGGCTCTTTTAGTGGGTATGTAGCAGCCCAAACTATTACCCCCGTTGGTGCTAGCAATGCCAAGGCTTTGTGTTTGATCCCCATATGGGCCATTCACTTAAGAGTTTGACTTGATGGTCCTTGTGGGTCACTTCCTGCTCAGATCAGTGTTCTGTGATCTTATATGGCAGTAATGGTGGCTATTACAGACTTACTTCTTTAACTTACAACTCAGCTGGATAAAAAGGATGATTCCCAATTACAAAATGCTGAGACGGAGAAGAAAGGAGATACAGCCTATAACAAAGACTTAAAAAACTATTTTATTGGCTATGTTTATTAATTTTCTCAAGTCAGCAGAGTCACCAGCCAGCTGGTGGCTTGTTGAATAAGCTCACGAAGTCCTTACCTGTGGTCTGTTACCTTTGGTTTGGAGGAGATATGAAAAACTTGCTGGAGAAGTTCAGGAATAGCTGTCCAGTTCCTCCTGCATATTGCTAGATCAGAGTTTGCAGCTGCTGCTATATTGTAAAAAACAAGTACTGCTGCTGCCACTACAGGGACCTGCTGAGGAATTGCAACACTAGGACTCAGCCCATCTGAAAGTGAAATTAAACCAATTTACAGGTTACTAGGACAGCAGCATAACATTTGGCAATATTAAAAGAAATTAATGTGATAAGCCTGAAATATTTTTAATGTATGTTCACTCTATGGAGTAGATATTTACAAGCTTCTAGACTATTTCAGATTTACATATGTTAAGTGCAAATTCTGTCTTCACAGGTTTATTAAAAAACAACATGCACTTGATGCTACTTGGAAATATCATTGATTTTTCCTGTATTGGCAGCTGGCCTCCTGGACAGGATTCACAGCTTATGAATATACCAAAATTGATTTTGCAGTTCATATGGCTTACTATTTTATTACAAGAGAGCAAGTAACCTTGGATATTCCTGTAAAAGAAAAAAAGTTCCATGTAACTGATAAAACTATTCAGATCTTAGGACTGTGGCTCTCAACAGGTGCTGGTAGGTTTTTCATTTAGACCTAATAAACTTAAAAAGACCTAGTAACATATTGTTCGACTTGCAGCATTGCCTCCTCCTGTTCCATAATACCAAATCTAGTGCACAGGAGAGCACCTGATGCTGCTCCGATTCTTGTTGTTATATATAATACTCTCTTTCTATTGACTGAAAATAATTTTTAGAAGAGCAGTTTATTCAAAGTAGGATGCAGTAGGTAAAAAGAATCATTTTCCTCTAACATATATGTGATTTTTAAATGAAGTTTAATAAATCCTTAACAGTCCTACCATTAATGTTCCAGAAAAAAAATTCATATGATTGCTCTATGTGCCTACCACTGGATATTCACAAAAGAAAATAAGTTTACTTTAGCTAATTGAATTGTCCCCAGGATGTGCTACAAGTCAGATTGCAGGAATCTTGTTTTCGCACTTGTACTTAACCTCCTGGGAATTCTTTCCTGAGAGTCTCTTGCCCCCAGTCTCCTCTTTGCCATGTGTTATCTCTCTTCCATAGTCTCGCTCTTTTTTTTAAATATTGTTTTTTAACCAAGGATAGTATTTGTCTTTTTACAGGGTAGAGTTCATATGCAAATTAAAATATGTGTGTTTGAACAAGGTACCTAGAGTACCACATTGTGTCATCTTGGTCATAAGGATAAACCAAATGAAAATGAAAAGTATCCTCCTCCCTCCAGGTCCTCAAAACACCTTATAAAATATACTTGACATTAAATTTAATGATACTGCATTTTTTAATACTTTAAAATATTGATATCAGAACGAAAAATTATAGCAAAATGATGATGGGTGTAATTTCACATATCTCTCTTACATCTTAACCTGAGTTGTCTTTCAACAGGTATGAAACAATTACCTGGTGTCCAGGAGCTCAGAATTTCCATAGATTCCATCACTGCTTTTGTAGGATTGGCTTGACAGCACAGTTCAGGGGCAAGCAGCTCCCTTGCAAAGATGAGAGGGGCAGCTACAAACTCATCCAACAAAATGCATGTTCTAAGGAAGCAGTAAGTTGTAGAGATTGCTGACCATCTCCGACAACTTGCTTATTTTTTGAAATCCTTTCTCTGTGATGACTCAGTTCCTTGTGTGAGAGGAAGGTTGTCATTTTTGGACAGAAAAACATAGTATATTTCTCATAAAATGTTTTAATAGAGTTTTCTGTTCTCATTCTGTTGCACGAAGCTGGAAGATCAAGTGTATTTGTGCTCTCACATATGGAGTTATTCCACTGGGTAGTTTGTATAACCTGTTCTTGGTTTTCTCTGCTACGGGTTTCAACTAGTCTGTGCACTTACTAAACGGACAGTGGGATACATCTGCTTTATTATTGTGCTTGCCCACTGGTCTGCCTGAGTTTTTATATGAATATTTTATTGTTTTATCTGGATTGGTTATAAGATGTTTTGGACAAGAATTGCGTATATGGGTTATTCACTTGTTGAACACCTAATGCAAGAGAGCTGAGAGCACTGAGGAAACCTAAGGCTCCATTGCAGTTTTAATAGCTATCATTCTGCTAGCAATAAGATCATATTCACCTCCTGATTTCATTTACGGGTCAGACTTCTAGCTGACCTTAGATGTCTGAAGACTTACAGGAGAGTCTTGAACAGAGAGAATTGTACTTTGACTCAAGCTCAGATGCTTGTAGGGTTTGTCTACTGCAGCTATAGAACACAGTTTCTGTTTACTCGCTGTTATCTCAGCCAGTTAGTGTTTCAACAGGAGTTGAAGTGGAAAATGGAGAGCAAGAGTAAGAAGCAATCAGCAGGATGTCCAAGTATATATCCCTTCACCAACTCTTTTGGTTATGGTTTGAATGCCAAAGCCTTTCTTCATTTACCAAGATGTAGTCTAAAAAACCTAATGAGTATTTTCAATTAGGCAGTGGACCCTTTCTGTCAGCCTTGAGGAGTGAACCTCAGCTACTTCATTTCTGTAGTTCCATGAAATGCAAAAATAAGGAAGACAGCTTGTTTCCTCAAACTTCACACCTTTAATTTTAATTTTAATTGCTATAGTACCAAAGACTGCCATATTCATTTTTAAAGTACTCTGTTTTGGTCACAGGCTCTTAGTGCTTTCAGTATTGGTGGTGAGTTCTCTGAAAATTCTTCATGGAAGGTAAGCTGTGATTCAGGTTTATTTTGCTATGTATCTGAGGCCTTGAAAGAGTGGAGGTGAAACAGAACAGAAAAAAGTTGGGAAAACAACTCATTAAAGGTTTCTTAGTGGCAGTAACTTCTGACAAGTACTTATGAATAACAATATGTGTTAATTCTGTCACCCACATAAAGATAGGTCACACTACTTAAAATCCAGAAAGAATTGTGACAGACTGTCTTCCAACTTATCTGTAGTGGCCAAAGACTATTTAATGACACAGCTGTGCTATAACATCAGTTACTATGATAGAAATTCCAGTTTTCAAAGCTTTATAGCTTTGCTAACATTACTTTTACAATTTCTTGAGTTTTCGTGTTTTGTGTTTCCTTTGGGTATTTTATATGTTTTGGTAAACATTCAAAATATGAAGTCATTACTGATGGCAAACAAAAAATGTTGACGAGTCTGCAGAAGCATAGTGCCTTGATTTGTCACAGTGAGCTCAACTCTATAGCTATTTGCAATGAGAGAAGTCCATTTATTTCCCTAGAAAATCTTACTAAGCTATCATGTTGCAGAGTTTTGTGCGCTTCTTCCTTTCACCCAGTACTTCTCTCTTCCTACCTTCTTCTGACTGTACAGTGAGAGAACTCTGTAGCATTCCAGTTTCTTATACACTGCAGGGCTCCTTTAAAACTGTTTATCTGCATTGGATCTCTTGGTTAAAACTGGGGGCTCACAAAACCGTAAATGCCTTTCTCTGGCCACACAAGTCTACTCTGAACATAAAAGAAAGTGAAAAGACAGTGTGTATTAGTATTACAGTCAGTATGTCTGTTCTGTTTCTGAGATCAAAGACACAAAGTTTTACTTTTGATGTTGCATATGTTTTGTAATTTCACGACACTGAAGATAAAATGTTCTGATCTCCCCAAGAGGAAAGAAATCCTCCCCCTGGATCTTCTCAAGTGGAAAAAATAAACTTAGGGAAAAGTAGCTACAGGTTAGTAAAGGAAATATTGAGGCGGTTTCACTTTTGCAAAACCTAATACTTAGGGTTGGGTCTAGTGATGTACATCTAAGAAACTTTTTTCTTTTAGTTTTTAATTTGTTTCCTCTTAACTTTTATGGTGAAAACAGTGTAATTACCTTATTTAATATTCACTTTCTTGGTCTTATTTGTAGTAACCTGGTTCTTTCAAAAAACTCCAAACAAACAAAACAAAAACCAAACAAATAAAACCCCAAAACAAACAAAAAAAACCCCAACTCGGCAATTTTTTTGTCTAGTGTGTTATACTGTTATGCACGCACAAGTGAAAGGTGCTTGCAATGGTTACTTAGGAAAGCCAGCACAGAAACAGTTGAAAACTGAAATGACCTAGATGAAAAGAAGCAATTAAAGCAAGCAGAAAAGAGTATTATTTTTGTAAAAAATTAAGAACTTTGCCTTCTGACGCACACTTGGCTGAAAGTATTCATATGAAGACAAGCAGCTGTGTAATTGTAAGATTAAGATCCAAGCATAAAATAAAGATATTAGAAAGCTGATTAGAATATTTTCAAGAAGGAAAAATGTCAGCCACTATGAAATTTCTCATTAATTGAGGAATGTTGGAAACCCATCTGCTTTCACAATATCTGAGCTCATGTTACTGAATTTGAGGCAATTGTGTAATTGTTCTATTGTATTGTGTTCTTCTGCCCTGTGATCATTAAAGTTCGTCAGGAGTTTCTTGGATTTTACATGTACTTCACCATCCTCTGGACCTTGATAATGAGGTGAGGCACTGAGATGGTCTACCATCATATGCAGTGCCACAGGTATTCAAAGAACAGCTTCTCTTGACTTCAGTTGCAGCTGTTTTCCTCATGATTGACCCATACTGGGGCTGAATTAACAGCTTAAATAAAATTTTACATGGATTCACAACACGCTCCACTTCACCCTCCTCATTCTCTGTCCCACTTGCATTTGGCATGTTATGTGTCAGACTTCACACAGTTCACTAATTTGAAAGACTTTGGGTCATATGTTCATTAATTGTGGTTTTCTCTCTGGAACTCATACTGTAATTAGAAATCTACTTAATGTGATGGTAACTATTAAAGTCAAGCCATCTGATCACGTCAGCCTTGTTATAAAATTGTACAATCCTAAACTATGCATGCAGAACACTCAAAATTCCTGTTAAAGTAATTTAATTAAAGTTTAATTTGTGCTTATAACAGGTTCTAGTGCCTGAAAGCTAAAAGCACAGTTTACATTTAAAGTATTTAAAAGTTAAAAGCGTTTCATTTTATTACTAGAAAGAAACCAAGATTACATTAGATGGAACCCGTTAATGTATTTTATATAATTTAGGAAATGCAAAAATAAAGTAGACAAAGTAATTTTTAGATGCTTATATTTGCAGCAATATTGAAGAACAGACTGTTCTCCTTTGTGTTTGAGCATGGTGTGGAGAAAAATATTTCTTAGTGGTTGAAAGGCAGGTGTTTTGGGACCTTTTCTTGGCTGGGATACTGACTTCTGTTTTGTAGTTTATCTAATTCCTCTGTGCTTCTGCATCAATAAAACAGGCAAGCCTACATTTAATTAGCGAGAGCAAAATGCTTTGGCATAATTTGTGATCTCGATAGAGAACTGTGTTGGAAAGTCTACTGAAGATATATTCAAAATTTTTGGAAGTCTGGCCTTTTCAATTATATACCTAGGTGACGTATGTCTTTGAACATCAGACTTGACTTTTGAATTCAGAAAGCTTTTAAAATCGCTACTTAAATTGCTATTTAATATGTGCTTCATACACAGAAGTAATATGAGATGCTAGATATATAAATAAGTCTTGGCAGGAAAAACTGCACATTTTGAGGAGCAGCATTTGAAGCATGTAGCTATATCTTAATGAATACATGCTAATCTCTTTCATCCCACAGTAGGAAATTCTTTCATATAAAACCTCTTCCTTACAAGCTCGAGGGAATATGTGAATTTATTTTGTGAATACAACTTCTCACAACACTGAAAAGTTATGTTTTAATGCCATATGTATGTAAGTACCAAACTCCTATTCCTTCACATAAAAAAACTCAGTGCAGAGTGTATATGAAATTAAAAGCTGTTAAAAAATATACTTCCCACAGTAGTGGAGTAGTAGATGATGATGTGGAAATAAGGAATCAGGTGTCCTGTTGTGTTGAAATGATAATTTCTTCATTATTATACCCACTTTGCAGCACCTTTGGCAATTTGTTTGTTGTATTTTACTGTATTTAATTTCCCTCATCCTTGGTTGATAATGTGTTTATTTTGGAGTCTTGCTTTAGTATTTCTTCTTATAATTCTTGAAACGGAGGGATTTTAATTGATTGGCATTAACCTGATTTGATTTTACATTAAAAAATTGTACTTTTTGAACTTAATAAGTGTTTTATTTAGTTTTGAGGTGTCATAGAACACTTCCAGTGGCCTGTATTTCCATTTCAGTGTATGATTCTGAGTAATCCTGCAATTTTTGTCATAGTCCGTATTTGTTTTTTGAATAGAAGACTTTCAGGAGCAAACCTGAGAGCTTCTTTGGAAAATATTTCTTTTTAAAGCACCTAAAGCAAAGAAAATTACTTTATTTTTATCTTGATTTGGACCAAATAAGTGGAGATAGAAATTAAGAGTGGAAAGACTGTCAGAAAGACCAGAAAATGCTTTGAAATTTGATTTTGTAAACATGGTCTTTAAATTTTCCATACAGTATTTTCCCAGTAAACAGAATGGACCTGGCTCCTCATCCTGTCACTGGGCACCACCAAAAATATCCTGGCATCATTCTCTTGATATCCATCTTTGAGATATTTGGATGTATTGATGAGATCCCCTCTCAGTCTTCTATTTTGTAGACCAAGCACACCCAGCTCCTGCAGTCTCTCCTCATAAGAGGAGAACATTTTGTACAAGATGTCACTAACCTTTGAAAAATCGAATAGAATAACTTTCTTTCTTTCTTTCTTGTATTGATTGTCCTATAGAAGGTTTAAAATAACTGGATTGAAGAAAACTAATATTTGATATAATAGGCCACATTTCTTGCTATTTTTGATATTCAGAAATCTTGTAGCACCTTTTAAAATGGAAGTAGCCTTTGTTGTTGCCAGTATTTAAAATATGTCCTTTTAATATTTTTAGCAGTTTGAGTAACAGTGAGCTCCCTTAAAAGAGATACTTTGCATCATTATGACAGACATCTTAATAAGAATATACTGGCTTTTGCCATACAGACTTCCTCAATGCAAAGAAATTTGAACAGGCTTTCTAGAAGTTGGATAGGGTAATGTCTACTTGATGTGATCTGCTTTGTAGTACTGGTCCTTTAGGCTATTTAAAAGCTGCCTTTATTCTTTAAAGAGAAAGATGCTACATTGCAGAATGAATTATCAAGGGGTTTCCATTCTGATTAAAAAAGTGTAATTCTTACATCTCAGAAGAAATTCCATAATTACAAAACCAGGCATAAAAGACAATGAAGAGCACAAGGAGTGAGATGAAGATATAAAACAGATAACATACTGCATATTAATTGTGTTATATTGATTATATGGTATCCACAGCTTTGAAAAAATAAAACTGAAGAAAACACCAAGGAAGCATACAAAATTTATACAAGCTTTTTCAAAAAAGATGCATGTGGGACCAAAGTAGCGAAATTAAAATAGTCTAGGAGAGAGTTGAGCACATAAAAATCTCAAAAGTTAATTATGCTTTTTCTGGAGTCAGGCAGTAGCCTGAAGCTAAGAAATGAAAGTTTAGGTGAGTTATTAAGAGTAGGTGCTTAATAGCTGAGTAGTAGAATAGCTTACTGAAAGGCATGGTTCTACTCCATAACTGTAGGTACTTAAGAACAAGTTAGGAGGAGATAGTATTTGACATATATTGCTGATCCATTACCTGATCCAGTGCTTATTGCAGTCATCATCTTCTCAGAAGCTGGATTAAATGTGCAGTGCATCAGAGCACTTAAAGTCCTTCTTTTTACTATGATTATATAATAAATATATGGGATTCTTAAGATTCTGTTTGTTTAATCTTCTGTAATTCAGATGTAAAATAGAAATCCAGGCAAACATTGCTAAACAGGTCAGCATAGGCCTGAGCCTCATGCAAATCAAATGCATCCCAATTAAATATCAGCTTAAATGCTTACCTAAATTGGATCTCAATTATGTACACTTTAAAATTTCATCTCTCTAACTATATCTGCTATCAGCTCATTCTGTAATATGTCAGATGTTTAGAAACATTTGGCATCCAGCACATCTTCAGGTATTTGTATTTAACAGGTATTCCTTTTCGTAATTTTAAAAAGAATTCCTTTTAATGATAGTCAGAAACTATAACTTGCATGATAAGACATTTGTAGATAGATATATAAAGTCATGGTGAAATTTGAATCACACCAAAATCACCCTAATACATTAATTGCTGGTGTACCATTATCAACTCATTTCACTTTGCTCTCTGCCTCATACAATGCAAGGGGAGATCACCAGAACTAATAGCTGTAGTAATTTCTATTTTACCACACTCACTCACCTCCCAACCCCCTTCAAAGCAACAGGTGTTACCATTTGGAGATATGATGGCCTAGGATCAAACAGAGAAGCCAGCACAGAAATGAGATGAGGGTCATCTGCTTAGCATCATTCACAAACAGCCTCATGTTTTTATTATGACTTCAGTTCTGCAAGTTGCTCATCTGCCATGGCTCTTTCCTGTGCATACCATACAAGGAATAACTTGGGCCAAATTAATTCATATTGTAATGAATGGCACTCAAATATGCCATTCACGTAAAAAGTTTTTGGATCGGAATTTCCAATGGAGAAGCTCAAACACTAATAATTTGCCCCCCGCTCCCCCCTTCAAAACAAAAAAATGTTACACAGCAGGCAGTGCTTTGATGGGTGGAGCCACATAAGAGTTGTCTGGGGCCTGAGCCAAGGGATGTTATTTACCGTATGTCAACTGAAGTGGCAACGTAGACCTTAACCCACTTCCACAGATGCTGCAGTTAACCTGCCCAACCTACACTGAAATACATTTGCATTCTCAGGCATAACTATGTGATAATTTAAGAAGTTTTTGATGTAGTCTTGTGTGGTTTATGGTTGTGTGTGCCCTCTTGAAGAGGTCTTCTAGGCATGAATGGAAATGAGGACTGGGAAAGGGAAAGGAGCCGTGGCGATATTAGTTGATAGTTGAAGTTCAGATGCAGCCACAACCCACACCATGGAACTTGCTCTCATATTACTTAGTTAAGGTCTTCTCTTTCCTAGTTCTTTTATGTGGTTTGGATTTTGGGGGGAGGTTGTTTGGTTTGGTTTTTTTTCTGTGATACAACAAATCTATGTCAACTGTCTTGAGATTCAGAAGAAAGATATTACTTAATTCTACCACAGTTGTGGTGTCTCTTGTCATATTTTGTCCTGGTAATTTTCACAAACTGCTTGTACAAGTAGGCTTCTACTCAGTGGAATGCATAATATCTACCTTCTGTTTGATTTCCTTTTTCAGAAAGTAATGATTTAATGTCTTCTGATCTACACATCTCTGAGGTTTCCCTAAACTTTAGGAATTACATGTTTTGATATTTCTATTCCACTTTTGGAATTAGTTTGAAAATCAATGAACTCAAAAGCTACTGGGGGAAAAAAAGGCAAAAATTGTTTCAGTCAGTTTACCTCAGAAACCAAACTAAGCCCGCATTTTTACATATACTTGAATAATTCTTTAATATTCTCAGTGCCTTATTTGTCTTCACAATTTGGATTTTCTACTTAATATCACCAAAGGAAAGGTACTCATGGTAGTATTGGCCAATACTGGTTTTGTTATTTTTAAACATGTGTACAATCTGCAAGAGAAAAAAACAACGGCTATTTTTTATTGTAAATTATAGTGAATGTATTAAATCTGTGCTCCAGACCAGCTCTGTTCATGAACATTGTACAAAATAACTAAATCAGCTAATCATAGAGCAGTAGTAAAACATCTTTGTTTCATCTCCTCTGATAAAAAGTCTACATTTAGTATGTAAAAACTTTGTGTGAACTGCTGAAGTTCAGAAAAAGTTAAAGACGTTAAATAGACTTCTCTGTATGCAATTATCAGCAGCTCTGTTCTGCTGGACTTATGGAGGCTTCTTTCATACAGGTGATGTAGGCTTCTTTTATTTTTACTTTTCAACAACTTGTGGATGCAACTGGAAAACAGAACTCCATGTGCAGAAAAGAAACACTTTCTTTTAGCAGGTTAAGGAAAAAGGCAAGTCTAGAAGAACATTGCCCAATTCACTCAAAGGGGAACAATCTGGTCACCTAAAGCTCCAGAATCAAGAGATGATCAATGTGAAAAATAGACAAAGGTGAAAACCATTCTCTTTAAGATTTATTAATAGAGCTGCACCCTACTCAATCAGGCAGTGAAGTAGCAAACTGTAATGATTTGAGGGTCTTACGGTTTCTTTTCCTAATTTAAGAGGATCGTTTACATAACGAGTATATGTTTTGGCTTAAACAATGGAATTTTTTTCACAAAGTTCATAGATCTTGACACATGCAGTGAGGGATAATGCTGAAGAATGGCTTCCCTGTAGAGAGGGAGACAACAAATAGAGTTATTTCGAGTGACAAGGCATTACTGAACCAGCATATCAATCTTTGAAATAATTGTTGAAGCTGGCAAGGAAGTTTGTGCTTTGTGAAGTCCAGACTTTCCTCTTTGTCATTTGTAACTGCAAATGATATAGAGGATATAAAGTAAAACAAAACACAACCACACATACGCGCACACACACACACACACAAAGAAGTAGAAAACAAAATATGTCAAACATCAATTATACAGTAAGAAAAAGAAATATGTTCTGAGTTCCATGATCACTGAGCTATGTTCACTTATGGCATGGTTGATGGGTTTGAGTGGAAGGAGATTGGAGGACAAAGCTATTGGCTTTGTTAAGACTGATGAATTAGTTCAATTACTGCAGATGGAATTCAAGAAAAGGATGCCCTTTTACTGCATCCAGGTTGGTAAATGGGAGAGTGAAGTAATTGAACCGAGTCATTTCAAATATTGAATCATGTCATGTGAAAAAGACACCAGGTAATGTATTGAGGTCCCTTACATAGTCCTTCATACTTCTCCCTTCAGACTTTCAAAGAATGCAGAAAGTCAAATTCTGCTTTCCTACTACGCAAGGATTCCATGCTGCTGAACCGTGATCTTACTTGATATAAAGTCATGCAAATCCATTGATTTTAGTAGAAGTTCTCTTCCTGTGCTTAATTATCTGGTATATTTGAACTGCCCTCAGTGGTTCTCTTTATGATAGTACCCAAGCACAACTTTATGGAGAAGACAAGAGTAGCTGATACCATTGATGGTTTACTTTCATCTGTTCAAGAAGCTATTTTTATTTCTTAGAAATATTTTTCTTTTTTCTCAAGGGAAGTAAGTATCATATTTTATTCTGAATGATAGCAAGAAGACTAATTTTGGCACTAAAGGAAGAGAGTTGGATATCATTAGCTAGAATAATGCACATAGCATGCAGTCACTATACCTACAATAAGTTTTTCCAAATGAATCCCCAGAGGTTTGGCTTTCTAGAAATATTACTTCAGAATAATTTCAATCCATTCAACTTGTCTTACCTGGCAATTGCTCACATATTTTTAAAAAGTAAGGTTTTTTTATGTCCTAGTATGTAATCTTTGGAATTACGTGCCTTCTATAGTGAGTTTGTGTCCTTAAGATTTTCTGGGAGTCCTCCAAATATTTGCTCACTGACAGGTCTGTGAATCTATGTATATTGAGGACAGCTTGACCAGATGTCACTTCATTCAAATGCTGGCAGTCATGCAAGTATTCATTTTCCAGTACTAGTAAGTTCATGTTTCTCTTATAACAACTGGACCTTTAGTGAAATCCTTTTTGGATCACTGCACAGCTTGAAAAGTAGACTATCCTTTTGGTAAACAGCTGGTAAAATAGAAGGTACATTTTTGCCTCGAGAAGGGTCACTAGAATGTAAACGTCCAAATTACAAGGTAGTACACAAGGAAGAGCAGCTGTTCCTGGAGCTGGAATAAATCATAGCTCAGACTGAAGGGATGTAATTATAAAGAATGTTGATTTATTTGTTCATCTGCTAAGGAATTAGCCTGGTGACATGTTTCTGTAGATCTTCCAGGTGACATAGTTAAACATGTTAGTTAAATTTTTACCAGTAAAATTTATATTACTGTTGTGGTTTAACCCCAGCTGGCAACTAACCCCACGGAGTTGCTCATTCACTCCCCTTCCATGGTGGGATGGGGGAAAGTATCAGAAGAGCATAAGTGAGAGAAGTTGTGTGTTGAGATAAAGACAGTTAATAGGTCAAGCAAAAGCCATGTACACAAACAGGGCAAAACAGGGAATTAAGTCCCTGCTTCCCATGGGCAGGCAAGTGTTTAGCCACCTCCTGGATAGCAGAGCCCCATCACACATAGCAGTGACTTGGGAAGACAAACATCATCACTCCAAACATCTCCGTCCACCAGTATTTGTTACTACTACTTGACGATGATATTAATTGTTTCAGTTAGACAGAAATCTGCCTGCTGTCCGTAGCAATACCTTAATTTCAGCTATTGATATGGTTTGCATTACAGCACTTAAAGGCTAACTGATTGACTGAAGTGAGTTAGTGAGCAACTTAGTGCTGTAAAAGAAATCCAAAGTAGTATTACAGCAGATGTCTAGATATTTAAATTACTGTATTAAGTAAAATTTGAGTTCTTGCATTAAAAGCCAGTGCTGTTCCTCAAATAATTTCTTTTTGTGTTTGTTGACATGGAAGACCGAACTGTTCATAATGTACAAGACTTCATAAAACTGTCATATAAATCATAGTTCCACATAAAGTAAATTTCAGGAAAGTAGGGGTGCAACATTAGTAATGAGAAATTTGACTGATATTTTAACTATGGCGTGATCTTATAATTAAATCACTTATCTAGCCTGTAAATTTGACACATGAGTAGATGCAGCAAAAAAAAAATGCATGCAACCTTAATTACAGCATTTCCTGTGTGGATGCTTAACTATGTATCCTTAATGTTTCAGGCATGCCTCATCTATAGGTACAGGAAGGGCTCTGCTGGTCTACTTATCTCCTGGGATGTATATGCCAGCAGCATGCCTGACTGTACTTTCCAAGTGATTTAGGTAGAGGCAGAACCAAGGGAGTCAGACAAGTAATATAGAAAATACAGGTTTTTTCAGTCTGTGAACAAAGTGCAGACAGATTCTGTGGTTGTGTTTAGAGCCAGTTAGGGTTTCCCCTGTGATAAGAGTAAAAAACACCAATGGGAGACTCCTCCTGGCTCACAGGCGCAGGAGCTGTGGACCTTGTCAGGTGCTTCAGACTGTTGTCCATTCCCACTTGCCTTAGTAGGCAGATGGGCATCCTCAGCTTCTGCACATACATATTCTCCTATTGGCCTAAAGTGTGAGACATCTTTCTTAAGCATGAGTGTTTTAGAAGTTGCTCTGCTGACTCATTTTAATTACTGGATCAGCTTAAGTTGCATTCTGTGAGAAATATATCTTGAATTTTTCTTGACAAGGGGAAATTAAATGACTTAGTGATAAGTGATAATGATAAGGCAGTCATAAGAGAAGAGTCATCATTCTGGGTCCTGAGATACATTAGAAAGAGTAAATGGTAATGTGGAGAACCATTTAAAATGCATACAGTGTTATACCAGCATAGGACCATTAGCGGTCATCAAGTTTGATCTATTGAGCAGAGGGCAAAGAATGTTGCTTACTAGTTTCTGGTTTATGACCAAAACTTCTGTCTGGACTATGGCATCTCTTCAAAAAAGATGTCTGGTCACCCTTAAAGAGCTTCAAATCATGAAGTACCCCTTCTGTACCTGGGTAAATTATTTCAGTAGTTAATTGTGCTTAGCAGAAAAGAAATTATATATATAATTATATTCTAGTCTCCATTTATTGGCAGTTGCATCAATTTTAACCTCTTTGTGGATAAAAAACCCAAAACACCACGCTGCAGTTTTGTTATCTAATTATAATGGAGTTTATTTCTAATTTTTAGTCATTCACACAGCTCATTCTCTTCATCTTTTTTGCAGTAACCTTTTGAAAGGAATGACACCAGAAAAAATGATGGCATTCCAGCATTGATCTTTCTTGTACTACATTTATAAAGTGGAAATAGAGGGAGTTATATTCACCTGCTTATGTGTTCAAGATGGAAATATAATTTCCGTACATTGGCAGGCGGGATTGAAGCTGAACAGTTACTCAGAGCTGCAGTTAACTGAATGGTATTTTACCTCCAGTTTCTTACGTTATACTAAATGGACCCCTAACAAAGAGTACTTTGGGGTATGATGATTCCTGATTTAAAACCATCAGTTAAACAGTTTTATATATTGTATAAAATTGTAGTTTTCTTTTGAATACTTTGTATTCATAAGATAGATTTATGGACTATAAATACATTTTCATCATGGTGTGTTAAAAAATGGCAAATTGAGTACAAACTGACAGTGCTTAGCATTAGATTCTCCTGTGCTTATTTTCAAATTCTTCTAGCAATATTACTCATTTTAAATCTCTCTTCTGTTAAAGATGAAAAATTCTTCCTAATGATTCAAAAAACTTTAAGACTCTCATACTATTATCTGTTTTTTTGCCTTTTTACAGTTTCTGAGTCTCAGTAAAATACTTGTTTCATTCCTTTTTTTTTTCATAAAACTTCTTCAAAGTCTAGCAAAAATATCTTTAAGACCTCATATATTGTACATCCTCTTAATAGTCCTCGTGCAGCAGGCTTCAAATAATAGGTCTAATTTTTGTTTTGCTCTGGTGCAAATGTCTCGAAATTCATGGTTTCACATTTCTGAACGTCTCTGAGTTTTAATGCGTTCCAAAGTTTTGTAAAATAGAGATCTAGTAGTTTCATATATAAACACATCATGAATTATCCCCTGATGAAATACTGAAAGTTTCTTCATTATTTCATATTACTGTATTTTATCCATTTCTAGATACTCATTTTTACTTTGGCCCCATAATATTTATGATGGTGAGGGCTGCAGGGTTTTAGATGTGTGTCATTCAAAACAATGTCATTTTGCTATGAAATAATGGTCAGACACTAATTTGCACCACCTGTGGAACACTAACCTTAGCAACTTTTATCAGAATCAGTATCTTTCAGGCTTCTTCTGAAGACTGATCAGACCATGCCATATAAAGCTGATGAGTTTGTCCTCCAGAATACTAAATTCTTGGTCTTTTCTTGGAAAGTCACATTCCCCATGCATGTTCCCCACGTCAGCTGTAGGAATCTCAAATAAAGATGAGCAACTGAGAGGATGAATTCCACTATTAATAAAAGTAATAGTAAGAAAAGACAAAACACGGTTATCTGCCTTTTTGTAATTTCCTCTTATGGTAAGAGAGCTAACATCATAGATCAGTTTTAGGTGGCTTTAATCTACCAGCTCTACTACCATCCTTCTCCCTGCAGTATTGGGAAAGGTAAATTATCCATAAAATAATGAATAGTGGAGGAAAAAGCTTGGGTAGGAAAAGCAATCTAGCCATTTTCTTCCCCCTTGAAATCAATTACAGATTGAAGTGGGAAATAGTGTTATTTTAACAGGATTGCATCTGAAATGTTATTGGATATCTTCTTGTTTTCCCATGGTATTTCTAGGCTTTTGTTGTAAAAACTGACATTCAGAAATATGCGTCTCAGAAGCATCAAGGTACAGGTTGTATCAGTGTGGTTTTTATTTACACCTGATTTGTCCGACTCTATGCTGATTTCCCTTTTAATATTCTCGGTAGAAGGAAACCAGATAAACAAAAAACTGCACTGTAGACTGAAGATGCACTTTTAAGTAATTGGATGTTGCATTAAAGTGTCCCTGGGTTTCTTTTTTTGGTGATGCTTCTGCTTAGAATTGAGCCAATCTGTCTTCATATTTCCTCTCTACCATTATAATTGATCTGGCAGTTTGCCACACTTAGACCCAGACAGTAATCACTTGGCATAGAGGATATTCTGCCTCCCTAATTTGACTGACAGAATAAATCCTGTTTTTAAACTGCTGTCATGTGTTTTTTATCAGTAAATAACACACATTTTACTATGGCATGTGTACATTGAGATAGACAGCTATGTCTTTTTAATGTGCCTAGCCAGCAGCAGAGGAGGAGTCATGAAAAGCAATCATATTCTCATCAGCTTTGCTGTAAGAGTGCAAACCTTGAAAGTGATTCTTAGGAAAAAAACCCTAAAGCTGGAAAACATCTGTTAATTTTGCATTTAGAGGAAACTTTGTGTGTGTTATACCATCTAACAAACTGAGGAAAATGGGTTTTACAGCCCATGTATTATTAGTAGTGGTGAGAAAATATTGTGCTCTGTTCAAGTTGCACCAACCCACTTGTAATTTTCCTGGGAGAGGACAAACTATTTGGATGGTATGTGTACTGTTTTCAATTATGTTCAAAGAAATAATTGTTTTGGTAACGAATAATCTGCTGTTAATAAACAACAAAGTCCCTACTGCCAACAACATTATGCTAAGTGGAGTCACTTAATGCACAAAGATCTTCTAGCAGCTCACATTGGACCTTTTCAGCGCTGTTTGGGAATTAGTACTGCAAAAAATCAAACAAAGGAAAAGAGTTGTTACAGGATTGCATGTGAAACCATCTTATCAGTATCCATTTTGTTTAAAACAAACATAAGTCATTTCAGTAGCAGAAATAAGTATGATCCAGAAAATAGTGCATCACTAAAATGCATGCATTTTTTGCTGGATGTGAAATACTTGGCCTTGCTAATAGTAAGATACGAAACAAATCCCAGTGTTCAAGGAATTAAAAAAAAAAAAATTGAACCAATTAGAGTCAGAGAGAGCTACTAAATTTATTGGATTTTTGCCATAGTGCCTTGAAGCTAGTTTTTTATCAGAGCTATAGTTTTCAACCTAAATGCCACACTTCAATTTAGCTTGAAATTTACAGCATGTTTATCAATGAAGACTGAGTCCCAAATTTTTTTTAAGAGAAGTTTCTTTATGTTGCAGGCTTGCACATTGATCACTCTCTAACAGTTCTCCCTTCAGTACTCACTGGCCTGCTGATAGAGGGGTTCTGTTGGAAGTGTTTGCTGTGGGCTGTGACCTATCTCAGAGGTACCCTAGACACACAGACAGATTGCCATGGGAATTTTGGATATCTGAGCAGATAATATGATGATCCTCCATTGAATAAGAACTGTTATAAATAGCTGGACTATGCAAAATATTAGGGGGAGCGAAGTGAGACACATTCACAGTGATTGTACTGCTAAGAAATTGGGATGGCTCATTTTCTACTTGTTGGATTTTTCTAGGAAATGCTGCTTCTTAGTGTACTGCAAGTGTACGATCTTCAGAATATTACTTAGTACTGATTTTGAAAAATATTACCTTATCTTTTTCAAGTTTTTGGTCATTACACAGGATAGATACGATGATATGTGTGGTCAGGCAAATGTCAAAGCTGGACAGCCGTATTATCATAAAGATAGCAGCAGTGAGTACAGCTGGAAGTTCCTAAGTCCTCTGTGAAACGTTTGTTTTCAACTCTTCCACGATTCTTTTGTGTGGTTGTTTTATATCACAAAAAATAAATACAGTGAAAGAACTACCAATAAAAAATAACTCTTAATGTGTTTATTTCTTATATAAAGATAACAAGGCACTCTACTGTAGGTATTGAGGGTAAGCATCTCTACAGTGTTTTTTGTAGTATAGTCTGTTCACAGCCATGGATAAAAACTTGATCTTTCTCAAAAAGAAAAGCTGTTAAATATTTACTCTCTCAATCTGCAATCAAAAAGCTGATATTTTCAGATTTACTCAGAAATTTCTGTACAGTTTTGAATGAAAGCATTAGTGTCCATTTCTCTGGTTTATATTTTTTTTCTTTTAAGGAAAAATAGTAAGAGAAACCTTGAAATCCATTCAAGGTTTGTCATCATTTATCAAATCCTTAATATTTAATCTGAAAAATGGTATTATTCTGTGAAAATAGCATTTCAGAAGTTGCAAGGTTACTTTTCAGGCATTCAACTCAGATGAGATCTGAGAGCATCCTGATGTGAGATTTTTCTTGAGTGCCTTCTGTGTAAATGATTTTATTTACTGTACTACAGAAAAAATGATTATGTTACAGACTACTGTATGTCTTTTTTTGCCCTGAAGAAACACATAATTTATAGTAAAAATTACAAAAAAATCTCAGAAGCTTTTTAGCAAGAGCTATTCCTCTTGTATAACATCAAATATGTTTTCCATTGTGAATTATTATAGCAGGTGATATTTTCTTCTTTGGATTTGTGTTTGATGTCATAACCTGTAAAGGAGAGCAAGCTACAAAAGGCATCTATGCATCCATTAACAAAAACAACCCCAAGCAACAGAACCACCAGACAAAGAACACCCCACTAAGAAAGAACCACAAAGCAAAACAAAAGAAATAAAAAAAAAAATTAACCAAACCCTAGAAATATACAGGAAAAAAAGTTTACCTATTTCAAGGTGCTTTGCGCAGAGAATCAAAATCGTTTAATCAAAATCAGCTTTTGATGTAAAACCTGAATAAAGGAAATATACTTTCTTTAGCAGGCTAACTCAAGTGTTTTAGTTTCTTATACCGAGGAACAATTGGAACAGAAAAGTAATTGACAGTGGAGACAAAAATGTCCTTTGGTATTGATAACAGAGTTATTTAGGATATGAAGTCAAAAGCACATTGGCTTAACTGCATTAAAATGCTGGTTTTATATGCAGTATCACTGAATGAGAAGCATATTCTTATTAACAGAATATCAGTACCAGGGGATCTTCCTAAATATCCTTTATAGTGTAGGGTAGAAGCATGTCAGTACATCTGATGCATTCTTTTGACAAGAAAATGTTACTTAGCTTGAACGTTTGGGAAGTGCTGTTGACGCTGCAGTCTTCTTTCTTGTTTAAAGTGAGGCTAAGAAGAGTCTGTTTAGAGTACAACATTTCCATCTCCCTCAAACCAAAAGAAGATGTCCTTTATCAGGAAGCTAATGTAATACTGCAAAACAAATATATTATTTGCATTCTAATTCTTAAAATAGCTAATAATAGTATATAAAAACAATATATATTTATTTTTACATTATTTTTTTTCTAAAATCTATTAGGTATATTAAAAAAAGAAATCACAATTATTCTGTCCTTACTAAAGATGCAAAATTTGTGCTTTTATAGAAACTTTACATTCCTGAAAATATACTGAAATATGCATTCAACAACTTCATATTCCAGATAACCTCCCCCTTGATTTTTTTCCTATGATCTAGTAGGTTTTGAAGTTGTAGCTGTCAAAACTGTATATAAACAAGTGGCTATATCACTTGCCCTGACTGTCTGAACTGCTCCACAGATGGATTAAATATAGGGGGGAAAAAAATCTCATGGGTGTCTACAAATGCCTCAAATGCATGAGTTCTCACGTGACGAAAACCACTTCTTAGCAGAGGCTGCCATATGTGTTCCACAATAAAGATGAGCCATTTTCCCTGTTTTCACTCAGACTTGCCTCTACGTTAAAGCAGCTGAGCTGGTAGTTTCTTGGTTTAATGTAGTTTGTCTGTGAAGCCATTCGAAGAACCAGAGAAGCAGACGGGGTGACTTCCATCATGAAAGTTGTGTCCGTAATCCTGGTGCTTGGTGCCATCTGGAGAGAGCTAGGCGAGGTGGGAGAGACCAGTCGTGCTGAATGTATAGCCTGCGCCATGCACTAAACCCTTCCGTTTTCAAGGGGCTAGAGAGCTTATCACAACCCCCTCCACTGCTAGCAAAACAGATAGCAATGTGAAAAAAGGGTTGAGGTGGAGTTGAAAGGGCGAGCGAGGAGGGGCTGGGTGAGGTGCCCCATGCAGCCATGGCTACAGCAGAGCTCAGGCAAGGCCAGCGCACCTCTAGGGGCGTGTGGGCAGTGGTGGAGCTCCTGCAGCTCTCACACACGGCTCAGTCTGGCCCTTTTGTGTTACCTGCTTCTGGAAACCCTGTTACATGGCCAAGGGCACTGTAATAGGAGCAAAGACTTTTTAGGACAGAAAGATATACGGTGTTCCTAAAACGCATATTTCCTTCTTTTCTGACAGATTTGGAGCTACCTGTACTTATTTTAGAATACTACATCTTCACTGGGCTGCTGCAGTGCTGTAGTGTTAATCCACTGGTAATACTGATAGGAAATGTATCTCCAGGATTTAAGACATGGCCAATATGTCACTTTACAAAATACGAAGAATATTGCTGGATCTGTTTACTGTGAAATACTGACTTGATCCATCAGGTATTTCACTAAACAGTTTTCTCTTAGAATATTGCATCTGTTTGAGATGGTAGGAATACGGTAACTTTGTATGGGAAAATTCAAAATATGTCTGAAGGTCAGGAATTTACAATTGGTTTGATGCAAAAAAAATTCCAGAGACAGAGCAATCGCACCTTCAAAGTTCTAAGATGCGCCTTCCTCTATTTTTTAGATAGATCAATTTGTGCATATTTATGTTTAGCTTTATTTTTTTAAAATTTTATGTATTTTAATTTCTTGACTATGTGTTTTACTCTATTAGAGGACATAGTGTTTTGATGACTTATCATAGTTATCAAAGAAAAGAACTACATGTCCCAAAATCAGCAGCATGTATGAAATGAGGAAGTTTTTTACACAAGCTACTGCAGCCTATGAAGCTGGTTATGGGATTCAGGATTTAATGCCAGAACTGCCAAAACCAGGAGGTTGACAATAGCAAATATCAGAGAGCCAGGCTGTAGCTGGCTGTGAAAGGCAGGAAGTGCCAGCTATGACCTAGGTTTATGTATTCTTGCATGCCCAGCAACTCACTAGTGACAGGTGTATTTAAAACAGGAGGATATTTGCCAGCTTCAGCGTTGTACAGCATCAATAATCCTGACACCTTTTTTAACTGTAAGGCTCGTTTCTTTGTGTCTCAAAGAACAAATGAACTCCATTCAGTTCTCCTGCAATATTTAAAATAGCAGTCAAATATAGATAACTGTATATCATCATTCACTAGGTTTTCATCTAATCCAAATAAGAAAGCAGTAGTGTGGCTGACTGTGCAGCTCATGCTTTGCGACGGTGCTCAGTGTCTGATAGAGTACCACAGCTGGCAGTTTTGATAGCAGACTAGATATAGTCTGAAGGAAAACTTCAGATGTGCTCTCTTTGATCTTGTCCCTTTTCTGTCATGTTATGATAGCATTTCTCATCCTCATGTAAAACATTTTTTACATAATCCTGATACAGAACACAATTCTTCCATTTGTAACAGCTGTATTTGTTTTATGTACCTTATGTATACCCTCGCTTTTAGCAGGTGAACTGGGAAAATAATGTACTATTAATATACTTTGGACAGTTGAAACTGTTTTTAGTAATTCTGGTGGTGTTAAAAATAGTGGTTAAACTCAACTCTTTCAAAACAAATAGTAAGTGTTTTCATTTCACTATGTCACACTTCTGTGTAGCCAGCAGCCAATCCTTCATTGTGCTTGGAAGGCTGGACCAGGGATTTTAAAGTTTATCAGTAATGGATGTTCTTATATTCTCTTAATTGCTGCATCATTATTTTCTGTAAGTGTATCTCTTGGAGCGGAATTTTCTCCCCTTCTGTCACCTCTTTTAGTTTCATTACTGACCAGTTTCTCTGAGTTCTAGGAAAGGAGTATGATTTTCCTCTTTGGTTCTCATTTGAATGTATTTATGTGCAGAGAGCACTATATGTATTTCTGTTGCACATGAATATGAATCTTTTTATGAATATTCGAATAAAAAACTCATCAGCTGGATGCACTATCAGCAGGTTTCGATTACCAGGACTCTTTCTTTTTTTTTTCCCAAAGGAAACTCAGACAGGATGATTGCTCATCACATAAGTATTATCAGCTCCAAAGTAAGAATCAAGAGATCATGAATCATAAAAAACAGGCTGAAAGAGACTTCAACATGTCATCTAATTTCCTTTCCTCTGCTCTGTCTCTCTTCAGTTAACTCTGCAAATGTGTTTCTTCATTGATGTTTCTTTGATATATCTAGAATTTCTTCCATCTCTAAATACCTGCAGTTTTAAATTCTACTGGTTTCTGCCCAAACTCTGTAAGGGAGGAAGGAGGGATGCAGTGATGGATACTGTATGAACACCTAGTTTCTATGCCTAGAATATGATGGAAGTCATCACGTCTTGCATTGTGGGACTTTTAGGATTGTGTTTCACAGAGTGGCATGTCCCTCTCCGAGTCTTTAGGAATGGTATTAGCAAGGATGGAGATAGGCTTTTAGAATCCTAATTTCTTCCTGTTTCAAAAATGGAGTGACTTAACAAGTATGACTCCTGGACAAAGAGCATGTATACAAATCTGAGACCAAAGTTTTGCCACATTTACATCTGTAGAAACTGCTTTTGTAGAAAGTGTAGGACAGAGTCAGAGAAGATTATAGGGAGCTGTGTTATTTGAGTATCCAAAACCTTATTGAGCTCTGCCAGCTGTTGTATCTGAGAGCATAAATATTCATGCAGCTACATCAGAGGCTATGAGCTTTGGTAGTGGTCCTGCATGATGCAAAACAATTTAATGCTGACAATGTGTTTCTCAAAGCCTGAAACGTGGGGGGTTTTATGGGTTGATGTGTGAACTCTCGAAGCAGTACTTTAGGAAATGAATCTGTCCTGAGGATGGTTATGTGAGTCTCATGAGGGAGCACTTAGCAATATGGTAGCACATTACAGTCATTTACTCATTTTTAGTCTCTTGAAATGGGTTGAAATTTTGATTTAAATACTTTTCCCCCAATTTCTTACAAAATGTTGAAAGATTAAAGAAAAGAAACTGCATAGGAAACATTATGTAGCCCTTGTAATATTTTTTAAGGGACAAAGATGTTTTTTTTGCGGCCCCTTTAGCTCTGTGCAGGGGATGGGGAGGGAGGCATTATGGATTTTTTTATATCATATGTGCTATTTTTTCCTGTATTTTTAAATAATATGTTTTAAACCCCTATTATTATAACAAGGTATTTAAAATTCAAATTTTTGTCTTCACCTTTCCAAATATGAGATAAAATCCCAGGCACACAAATTGTGTCGTTGTCCCATTAAGTACATTATTCTCAATGCAGTTGGTAGGAATTCCAATTATATTAGTGGCACACAAATATGCTAAAAAGAACATAGATAATTACAGATTGAATATTCTGGTTATTTATTTTCAATTCTATATAGTTCATACACAATTAATTCACACTTTACATACTCTATCTGTAATCAATACCTTTTGTAAACAACATGTATTCAGAAGAACAGTAATAGAGAGAAAAATAGTGTTTGCGATCAGGAAAGTGCATTCAAACTTACATGAAGTTCTTTGCAATGCTTCCTCTATGAGTAGCAACTTTGAAGGCTGATTTAAGTCAAGTGAACAGCATGGCCCAGATGAAATTTTCCTGAACACCACCTGTGTAGCTAAGCAAAGCTAGCAGTGACCCTGGCTGTTCCCTAGGCAGTATTTTCTGCAGAACGCATTGTTGCTGGGCACAGAGAATGATTTATTTCTAACTTCAGGCATACAGGCTAGAGAGGATTGTTTTTTCACCTTCAGAAAACTTCCCACAATACCTCTCCCCAATTCTCTGTGATCTACCACCGTGTAGATAGTGATGCATTACACCGTCTGGCCCTGATGCTCACGTCCATTTAAGAAGTGAGTTATGATTTAGTAAGAAAGGCAGTTACTTGGCTTTCTTAGAACAGATTATGTTTGCTTTCATAGGAATTATAGCAAAATGGAATAGCCTCATTGCAAGGAACAGCTGCATATTATTTTTTTTCAAATCAACTAGGGATCGAAGAGGTTTATTGATTTATTAACAAGATGTAATTAACTGGCAATCAGTGAACTACACTTACAGAATCAAAGTCAGCAACACAACAAATAAACCACAACATGAGATGCCTAGAGACTGTAAACATAGTCTTACAATTTGCTGAACACCATTTTGTACTCATTCTCAGGAAGTTCTCATCTCACCACACACAAATGCCTCACACAGTGGGATGCATCCTGCCTGCAGGGACACGCAGGGTGGGTTACAAGCACCCCCTTTCCTGTGAGGGCAATTCCTGTATTTACACCTTCCTAAACCCCTCCCCACGTACCTGCACTGCTCCACATGATCTACTGATCAACATGCTGGTGAGGGACCACCGTGTTGCACACCGTGCTGTTGCCTCCTTGCTGTAGGGCAGGGAGGGGCAGCTTTTGGCAGGTGGGGTTGCAGCGCCAGTAGGGCAGCTTCTGGCGATATCAAACCCTGTCTGGCAGCTGCTAGTCTCCACCCAGGCAGAGATTTTTGTCCTTTTAAAAATACTTCCTTTCAAACTCACTTTTACGCTCTTGTAAGCCTTGCTGCTGTTTAATCCAGCTGGCGGTCACATTAAACAAACCATGACTCTTAATTTCTTCTTTACTTTATCAGGTTTGGGGCAAACACCCTCTCATCAGAGGCAGTTTTGGAAAATGTGTTCACATATCCTGGGTACACACAAATTCTTCTCACATCACTTGCTGTTATCAGGTCATGTTAACAAGAGCAGACTGCTCAGATTCTGCCATGCCATTTCCTAAAAATACTGGTGTAAAACTGTGCATTATTTCACAGAAATAAATCTGGGGAAAAAATTGTACAGTGGCCAAGTAATCACTATAAAAGTATAAGATTGGCAAATATGGCTTTAAAGACATATAGTAATCATTCCCAGATTGTAAAATGGACTTCCTGGCTACAGAATATAATGCTTTCTACAACAGGTTTGTTTATTGATACCTACTTGTGGCTTCAAAGTACACTTATAACTAAATACGTCAGCAGCCTGATAGATGCTTGATTAAAGGAGCTTTTGGATTTTGGTCTTTTTGAATGCTGAAGGTGGAGTTTCTCCCTCCCAGGATATCATTGTAACCATGAGAATATACCCAATAGTTAGTTCATCATGAGAGAATGTCCCATGATTAATGAGAACCTAGAAAAATCATGAGGCTGTAGCATTGTGAGCATTCAAAGAAACAGCTTTTTCCAAGTATATTTTTCTTTGTTATTACCTTAATCCAGCCTGGGTTACTGGCTACATCTTTAAGGAATCCAAGCAGTATACTTTACTGATGAGTTATGAATGGTTGAGTTACTCTATTTCTCTAAATGTTCCAATTTCAGGCTTCAGGTTTCACTGTGCTGTCTCGTCAGGGCTTAGTGACCACATGTATCATCACACTGCTGAAAAATTCCGTGTTTCCTATTAATGAATACCTTGGACAAAAAACCTAAAAGATGGGAAAATCAAAGCCTACCTAATGATCGGTAGTAGGCTCTCTCCTGTGATTCCTGTATGTTAGCCCAATGAGTTAAAATGTTAGGGCATAGTTAATTCAGACTGTCACTTGAAATAAAGAGTAGAGACCTATGGAGTTTTTGCATTGCAGCATTTCAGTGTGTTGTGCAGAAGTGAAAGTTAACATTGAAATTTCTCCTTAGGCATTCTTCTTAGTAACAACTTAATTGAGATCACAAAGGACATCTAGAGTTTTTACTGGTCTTTAACTAACTCATCGTGGTAATGAACTTAATTATTGTTGCTCTTTTTTTAACCTGCAGCAAACTGTGGTTGTTGAGCTTTGTCTCAGATTATTCATCTGCATTAGCAGCATTTACAGTACTACATTGGCACGGGTAAGGAAAGAAATTTCAGATCATGGGACCTTTCAAATGTTTATTATTGTTTTTGTATGATTTCTTAAATTTTCAATTAGGATATTACGCTTGGATGCTATACCTCTTTTTTTTTTGCATAGAAAGAAATGTTGCTTTATTCCAAATGAGACCCTCTCAGATGCAGAGAGTCTTGGATTTTCAGTTTTCCTGTTTTATGTTTTGTTGACTTGAAATTGTGAACGTTTTGTGGCAGAGACTCTCTGTTTCGTTTTCAATTTATGCAGTGTCTCGTGTCATGGGAATCCAGTTCTAACTGAAGGCATTAAGAGAAAGTACCATTCTTGTAGGGTTATGTAATTTGTGACCTACTATTTTCCCATCTGAAAATGGTAAGGTTTGAGATAAGCAAAATTAATACAAATTGTTTGCTTAATAAGGACAAGAGAAATACATTTCCAAGGATATCTTACCTTCATGACCATGGATGTGAAAAATGAATAGTAGATGTAAGGTAGACTGTTTTTATTGCCTGCTTAATACCTCCAACATAAAACTGTAATTGAGCATAAAAACATAAATTCTCCTAGCACAAAACATTTCTTATTAAGATAAACCTGTCAGTATGATGATACAAGCAATAACCTTGGATTACAAGAATGTGGGCTAGAAATCTTTATAAGTAATCTCACAAAAGTCCTCCCTTATTGACTTATACTTTAAGAATCAATTACTTCAGATTTTCATTGGATAGAGAAAATGGTTGAAAAAGCCAGAATAAAATGTATATGAAATACTGATATCCCTATTTCTGCTTTCTCAAAACTTTAATCATGCAGTTGTAGCTCAGGAATGACTACTGTGATTTGCTTGCTGTTTTTTTGTTAATTTTTTTTTTCATAGCACTCATGCATCCAAGTGCACCTGAAAAGAAGCCAAAAAAGAAAAGTCTCAGCCCCATTGCAGATTTACATCTGAAATTCTGCATTTGTGCATACAGTGGTCTTTACTGTGTCTGCAATCAGAGTTGTAAAATACAACTTAGGATACTAACACACACACACTTAAAAGTAAATATCTGGTGTCATCGTCATATATATTAATTTTTCATTTTTATGGATGAAAGCAGAGCCAGTTCACTGCTATTATATCTCCTGTATTACAGATAGACAAGGGGAATAATATGCATAGTAAGAGTCTCTTTGTTGAAGAACGGTGACCTGTCTCTCCTGGTGCTTGAAGTCCTGCATAATAACAATCCAATAAGTCCTGTACAACATAGCAAGAGTAGAGATGCTCTGTTTGTTGGCCTATATTTTTCTGCTACAGTAAATGTGATTATGTTTTTACTACCTGCTCACTGAAAGAAAAAACAGAAATGGCTTTTCACAAAATAGCAAATACTCTACCAATTATAGAGTGAAATCATGAAAAGAATATTTTAAACTTTCAAATTGTTACTGGAACATTTCAATTTATCTGTGATTTCATGAAATCTGAATCTAAAGTTATAGCTGGGTTTGAATTGAAAGTGTCCCGTAGTGAAATGGAAGTCATTACTCAGAAAGTATGTAATGAAATTAAAATCAAAGAAGGATAGCAGCACTTTTAATTGGAAAGATTCAGTGTGTGTTAAAGACAATATGTTTTGACATTTAATCTTTTTTGTGGAGTTTAGTTGGTTGAAAATATTTTAGCCTATATGTATATCTCATTAATATACTCTAATAAGAAAAATATATAGCCTAATCATTCAAACATGCTAAAAGATATTTCTACATTGTCTTATGACCTGTAGACAGTAAGATGTAAATAAGTACATGTGATTTTCTTTTGCTAGAAGCATATTTTCCAAAATTAGTTCAATCTGGTTGAATCCTCTATCTTTCAGTATTTTGGGCAATAAAGAAGCTTCTTCAATGCTGTCTCTCAAATTCACTTAATCCCTGTTCTAAATTAATCATGTTCCAGAACAAGGAAGTTCAGCTCCAAACTTATAGACTCTTTGGGTTCTCTGTAGGCCAAATTTTCACTAATGCTAGGTATTTTTGTTGGTCTTGAGGTAAGCATATAAATGCTTATTATGAAGAGGCCTATCATTTTGTGTGTTTTGCGTATATAAAAATGCAAAATAGCAGTACCTGATTTCACTACCAGGGATCCTACTGCAAGTAGAAGGACTGAATAAAGCTATAAACTCACTTTTTTCTTAGTGTCATATAGAAATAATTTGATAGGTCAGTGGATACGGTAATCTACATGTGTAACATTGGTTTTCCAAACATCACTTTTCCAGTTTTCTACTCAAAACACGTGGCACGTTTAATTAAAAAAAAAAATGCTTGAACCTTGCTTCAGAAGTTATATTGTAAAACAACCCATAGAAAATAGGTATCTACCTGTAAGAAGAAATAAGAATTTCCCTCTTGTGTAAAACAATACAAACTTTATTTACGAAAATAAAAAACTATATATACATTTTCAACAAACTTACGCACAGAACAAATATCAGGACTTTTTTGCCCCTTTTGCTTGTTTAACCTGGCATTATCTGTGAGCAAATAAACAGGTACCATGGGAAAATCCTGCAAGCCACTTAGAAGAAAAAAATCATCATCATATGATTCAATTACAAATCAAAGCAAATGTTCTGCAATCTGGGAAATTTTTTTCCACTTCTAATCCATGGTATTTTTTTTTCTGTGATTTGATTGGTTTTTTTGTGAAGTTTCCCTTAAGCAGGTGCCTCGAGTTTTTAATCTGACTTTTCTGACTTAAAGTCCTGTAGCTGTGGCCGTTGTATTCCAGTGCTTTCCATGTTGCAGATACATGGCTCATCTCAATATACTGAATTCAGATATATGGAATTCATTAGTGTGAGGACAATAATTTAATTCCCCATACAGCAATTCAGTGCTAGTAGCAATTTAAATCTAGGAAGGAAAAATTCTGTGTTACCTTGCAGGTAAGGACTTGTAATAGGTTGTGAATGGATAATTAGACTGCAGGTTCTGCTGGATAACAACAGTTCTTTACATTTGTGTTTCTTTAATGCTAAACACAAGTCCCCATTCATTCAACAAGTAATGGAGTTCAACTAAAATCCTCTTAAATCCTGTGTCTTTTAAAGCCAGTGGTCATTTTACTGCAGATAGCAGTGAAGACAAGAATAAATCCTCACTTATAAGCACAAGCTACTGTCGTTTAAGGAAGATTCTATTATAAATGCTGTTTTCTTTAAATATTAATATGTCTAATGAAAGAGAAACAATCAAAGTGAAGAGAAACAAAAATCTGACTGGACAGGTGGTCAGGAAGATGGTAGTACCAAAGTTTCTCATAGTCTCACAGCATAATTTTTTTTCATTTTTTTTAAATATAAATAAATTTTCCAAAACCAGTTAAAGGAAAGATCTGACCTATATTTTCCTACCAGTGTATCACTAAATGTTTACATTATAAGCTGAAAATAGTTTGCTAAGTGGTCAGAATTTAAGAGCAACTTAGATTAAACATTTTCATGCTCATTTGTGCAATGCCTCTGGTATTCTAGCAGTATAAAAAGATTTTCTTGGCTTCAAACTATTGGATCAGGGTGATTTTGACATCATTAATCTCTCTTTAAGAGCATTAGGGTTTTTTTTTTATTTAAAAATGTGAGTGGTGAAAGGTAGAAAGAAGTAATTTTCACGAAATAGTGCTTTTTAAAAAGTTTTGTCAGCAAACACTGCAGATGAAAGAAATGACTGAATTCTAAGCTAATGGTTCTAAAGATAGTACAGACATACGGAGTTTGCAAGGTCTAAGGATATGATTTTGAAGAATATGTATAGCCTTGAGCTGACTAGTCTGCATGCTCACGTATGTGCAAGGAATTCAGCCTCAAGCTAAGAATCCTCATTTCAAGGAAAGACGATTCCAGGAGAAATAGTCTTTAGGGGTCTGCAGCGTGTTAACTCACATCGAAAACCACAATCCACTCATTAGTAATGTTGCCTTCTCCTGGGGCTAGAGTACTACTACCAGGGTGGGAATTGTTCTTCAGTTGTGTGACTTTCTAGGCCAATGACCCGCATGTTATTGAGTTAATTATTGATACACATTTCATTGAATAAATCAATGATTGGTTTTAAATTTTGCACACGAGTTAAAGGTGCTTTCAGTTCCACCATAAAGCTATACTCAGGAGCGTGCTAGAGTATTGTTTAGTGATGGTGAGAGATAAAATCACAGTTTGTAAAACCTTCAAACACTGACATTGGTGGGGGGAGAAGGTATACTTGTAACACAGCTATAGTAGATCAGTTCTACAAGATGATTTGGGTGGTACATTAACATTGGTTAATCTGACCAGGATCGGTTTAAGTAAAAATTAGTGCAAAGCTTGTGCCACCTTTACATGATGGCCACTTGAAAGACACTCAAATAATATAAGGGTCATCAAAGATACTGTTTAATTGAACATGAGTTTCAGCATGATATGGTGGCTGATTAAATAAATGTAATTCCTGTACACAAGCTGAGGACTATCAGTTGTAATTGCACCTATATACGACATTTACAGAAGCATCACTGGACACGATGGCCATTTCTGATGTCCATATGTTTAGAAGAATATTGATAATTAGTAAAGGACTTTAAGAAATTTGGGAAACTTGTCCTTTGGGAAGTCTCATTGCCTTTCTGTGATTAATTACTGCATGAATTCTGGTTGTGCCTGCATAATAAGACACCAGTTTATAGCAAAATGTTCTACTATCCCTCAAATAATGTAAATTTCCCCTTCTCTTGTTTCAAGTTTGTATATCATCTATCTCTTTAATTCTATGCTGTACTGATGATGCCTTTCAACATTGCAAAGTACAACTTAGTTAAATATCCATAAAGTCAAAGAATTAAAGAGTTACTAATCTCAAAGCCAATACTTATGGAACTGTAATAACAAAATTATTCTGGCATAACACATTGGGTTTTTTCCTTTTTAGTTTTTAAGATATTACAGTAGAGAGAAGGTAATACAAGTTCTGCATTTTCATTGCCATATGTTATCTCGACTGAACTCCAGACCAATAAAATCTTCATTTTCTAGTCTTAAAAGAAAAAAAAAACATATTTAGCTTGGCACACAGCTTTACAACTTTTTCCTTTACCTTTATGGGTTTAATTATACTTTCCTTCAAAATCTCTTCTATAGCCTTTCAGCTGTTAAGGTAAGATTAATGAGTTTGTAATTGCCAAGATCAGTTTTATCAGTTTCTTAAATATGCACATGGCACTTGCCACACTCCAGTTATATCCTGTTTTCCCGACTTTGTTAGATTTATTAGCAGTACTTGTTCTTGCATTTATGTTGTCATGTTCTTGTTTTCTGCAGACTGGAGGTGATCCAGTCATACTGGGATATAAAACTCTTTGGATGGTGCTTCATGCTGATATGTTGTATTCTGTACACTCATTCCCATTAGCGTTCTGTGCTTCCTTGTATGGTTTGATTATTATTTTTATCAACATATTGGGTGATATAAACGGGAGACGAAAGTAGAGGCCTCTTCATTATAAAGAAGATTGGCAAATACTCACCATCCATAAAGGTATCATTCTGATCTTCCACATTCAAGAAAAGCTAACGGAAAATGAAACGAGAAACAAAAGCTTTTGGGACATTTCCAGGCTGCTAAGTAAGACTGAGACAGATCATGCTCAACTGTCTGGCAACTTTGGGAAGATTTAAATACCTAAGTTGACACAAATGAGTGTTTTAAGGTCACTTAAGGAATAAGTTAAGTTGCATTAATTTAGGCATCAGTTGGAGTGCTTGGCTGTTTGGACTCCCATTTGGATCACCAGACACGCAATCTTTACAGATGCTACAGTGTTGTGAGCTGAGACAGCAGCAAAGAGATACTGACTTTTTACCCTAAAATCACACACCTGCGACCTAATCCTATTTCCTAAACATTGTCATGCTGTGCCATTCAAAATCCTCTCCTGCTTCTTACCTGGCCTCCGGGTGTCACCACCTGCTGAAGTGAATGCTCTCCCTTGTGTTCTGTGCCCTGCTTGCCAGCCCCACGTGCAAGTCTCCCCATGGTGCATCTCAGATGACGCAGGGCACGTGCTCTGAAGGAAAGGAAGGAAATTTCAGTAACACTACTGTACATTGCCATGATATTAGGAGATGTCTGCCTCTAGTCTGCAGTGCACAGACTGTATGGCTTATGCATATTAAAAGGTCTTAAAAGGTCTCCAAAAGTAATGTATATGCTTGGCCGTAACTGTGACCTGTGGTGGCAACAGTTAGGTTCTTTCTTAAGCTGCCCTAGCTATTATTGAGGATTGAGCAAATTCTACCATAGACACAAGATAATAAGTTGTCTTAAGAGCACAATGAAGGGAAGTTCACAGTTAAATGTACTTCCTCATGTCTGGAGAAGGAACGTGTGAAAAGGAAGACCGGACTAATATTTTCAGCACGTTTTTGGTTTTTTGGGGTTTTTTTTTGTAGTGGCTATAGTCTTTGCATGTTAGACATATTAATTATTGCTATTTTTATTTTCCAAATAATTATTTAATCCCATAATTGATTAATTGCATATGTACTTATTGACTAACTGGTTCTGTCCATTGGTGATTATCTGTGTTACTGATTCATAATACTTTATTTCTCTTCATATTTACTTTACAGTAGAAGATTCATCATAAAATTACTTCACAGCTTAATTGAATCATTGCACTATAGAGCAATTCTAAGGCAATTGCTTTCTAGATAATTGATTACTTTTCAGTGTGACCAACCATAACTGACCTGTCGTTCTTTACAGTATTTCTTCTTTCCTCATTCTCAACACTGTCCTTGTCTTTCTGTTGTTTCCATTAACACTATAAATCCTTTTTTTCAGTATCCATGAATTAGTTCTCCATCTCTTTCCCATTTGGTTAATTATCTTCTTGAGCATGTGCTTGGTTTTCTACTTTCCCACTCCCACTACATCCAATTCAGTCCAACATTTGCTCTTTCCATCTTCCTGATCCCAATATAGGGCTAGAATCATGAAATGGTCTTCACAATTTCTCAGAACCTCCAAGTAATTTTTCTTGCCCTCCATCTGGTTTTGATTTTGTTGATCATATTAACCCGCATTAGCTTTAAGGTGCTCACATCCTTCTATTTTTCTTGCCATCTCTGTCTTCCATTTCTGCTCCTCCAAGAGTCTCTCAGGGCCTCTTTGTTCCATTTGTGTTTTTGACGATCATATCCACTTCTAATTTCAAAGTCCCAGTTTTTACTGGCCAATAAGTCTGCCATTTTGTCCTTATCTGTCGGCTTTTGTATGTTCTCAAATTGCACTGATGTTAGGCAGTTCTGAACTTTTTTTTAAAATTTTTTTTCTTTTCAGTTTGAATGTGACTAAAATTTATACTGCTTGAAGTCATAAGCTACAAAGGCAATAATAGAAACATCAGACTAGATTATTCTGAATCACACCAAGGTCAATCTATATCAGAATCTTATCTCCAGTGATGGTAGCTTGTAGTAGATAATAAGGAAAAGACAATAGCAGGAAAAGTGCCAAATGATACTTTTGCCAATTTCCCCTCCCTAAAGAGAGCAATGCCATATTTACTTCCATAAGATAAAACGTAGCCCTGGATCTTTGAACTTTTCTCTTACAGTATGAAAAGTTACAGTCAGTTTAATTTCTCCCTCAATAGGTGCTAAACCTCTGAGTATTCTTATCAATTCTCAATCAAATTCTTATACAATTTTCAGTGGCTTTTCTAATTTTACTTTATGAAATAGAGAGGTAAAGGTTTTGCTCAGCTGCTCAAATTATGAAAGAATGTTATAATGATACAGTAGCAAATTGAAGTTTTTTGTTCTAGTCTTTATAACTTCCTTTTTTTTATAAATCATTTAATTTGCCTTTTAAACTGCCATTAATTTGAGGATCCCAATGAACTACATATAATCTTTATCTTCAAGCATAGAGGGCATTTAGAGCCTATTGTTCACATTTATTCCTATGTTTTCCAGTCTGTTATAGGCTTTAGTGTAATCTTTTCAACAAATCTCTCAATATTGTGATTTTGGTAAATTGGCTTTAGTTTTATATCGGACAATTTTCATGTTGTAAATTACTTTGTCTCCTTACCTTTCAACTCTTTCCCTGATCATGTATGACTGTCAGAAGGTCCGGCATCAACTACTGCAGAATTCTACCAATAATCTCCTGCGTTATGAAGACCCATTGCTTGTTCGTGTCCTTTCCCTCTTGTTTTTAAATCAGTCAATAATCCATGTAGGAGCATTTCTCTTTATTATACGCTTAGTTTCTTAAAGTATCTTTTAAGGGACATCATGAAAAATTTTTTAATCCAAATGAGCATTTATGACCAGATTACTCTTCTTTCTCATGGCCATTCTTTCCATCAGTGAAGGATATCTTTGTAATACTCCCTTCCACTAAGACTCTATAGATGCTTATTCATTGTACCAGGAGACCTGTAATTTCCTTGTGTTCTCCTGTTCCCTCGTATTCTGCCACTGGTACGAACTTGGGGACACATTTGACTTGAGCCTGACTTAAATTGTGTCTTGCATCTAATAGTTGGTAGGCTTACAATTATATATTTAAGTGTCTTCAGAACTCTTGGAGAAGTGCTGCTGGGTATAGTTATGTCTTAGTATTTTCTCACTCATATTTTCCATTTGATAAGGTTCCTTGTATTTCTTTTTTTGCAAAGATAGATCTACTTAAGCTCCTGAACACGGGCTGCAAATTGCCCAAAGATCTGAGCTTTTCTCTGTAATAGCTGAGTCATTCCTGAGAGATTCTGTTATGCTTTTATCATTCAATAACTATACAGACATTATAGCAGTTTTCTTGCCTAAAATGTATTTGAAAGAAATTTTTACTGAATTTTTTATTTTTGCAAGTCATTTCTCAAAATCCAGTTGGGCTGCATTCGTAGCCCAAAAACATACAACTTATGAGGGCACATCCTTTAATGTTTCTGCCACATGAACAAAACTTCATCTTGTATTTAATTTAAGTAGCCTTTTATTTTGTCATATAACTTTCGTCTCTGAAGTATGATTAAAGTTTTCATGAGAGCTGGCTTACATTTACTCTGAGCTTGAGTATTTGAACACTTAGTCCACTGATGGGAGTGCTTCACACTTTTAGCTCCTCCTTTTAATTTCCTTTAATTTTTCCTTCTTGTATTTCTTTGGATTTCTTATGTTTATTATGTAATAGTAAAGAGGTTTCTTTGCTTAATTTTAGTATATTAAGATCACAGTTTGTATTTCAACTAGGAGGAGTCCTTTACACTCAGGAATAGAATAGGTCACTAAAGGTATCTGAAAATTTAGGCATCATAGCCCTCTCTGATATGAGACTGTGTTCAGAGGATTCTCCCATTAATGTGTGTTTTCTTCTCTTACATCTCAATGACCTTTTTTTTACAAATCCAGTCACTGTTATGTTAGTCAAAAGACAGATACAGTATCTGTATCTATATTCCCGGTCTATATTCCTCCTTTTTAGCCAGTTACTTTCAACCTGTAGAAATTCTGCAATGCATGTTCATTCAATTAACTCCATTAGTCTCAAGATTTTCTTGGGCATTCATTAAGAATTCTTCGCAGGCTCTTCTTGTGGTCTGTTTTAATCTAAGTTATTCCTGTGTTCATAAGTCTCCTGCTGACCACCTTTCAGTTGTGCCAGACATGCCTGTTCAGTTAATATTGCCAATTAGAGCCAAGCATTCCATTTTATTTACATATCTATTTGGTGTCTAAGTAGAAATACACCGATTTTTGATCTTGGTCTTCTCAGATGTTTTGATTGGTATTTCAACTGACCTTTGGTTAGTGAGATTGTTCTTTGCTATTTAAGGCCTGAATGTTATTAGCCTTTCTGTCTTCTCTTTTCTTGAAGATGCTTTACTGCTCTGTGCCCTGGAAGATTTGTTATTCCAAACTTGGCTCTTCAATACCATTTTTTGTTCCCCTTAGTTTATATTACTTACCCCTCCTCTGGTATACTTGCCGATGACTCGGCTTCCTTTTTGCTTCACCTGAAGTCCATCCTTTCCATACAAGTTTCTAGAAGTCCTCCAATTCATCTCAGAAAATGCTTCCATCTCTTTGAGAGCAGCTTAAATTTTCCCTCTATCCTATATCTGCTGTTTCATTGCTTTCATCTCCAGCAGTCAGGTCACAGGCATTATACACCTAGCTATACATTCAGTAGCCTTTTTCTATTGTTTGAGATCCCAGCTTCCCAGAAGGGTACTAGCTGCGGGATGATGTGAAGCAATCATTGAAGGGGAAAGTCCCGCTGGTTGGTTTGCTCCCCTTTTCAGCTAAGTGCACTTCTCTTTAGGGTGTTCTCGCATGTCATCAACATGGAGTCTGTGAGGGAGCTGCAGTGTGATTTTGGGAGCTTTTTGACAGACTGAAGTAGAGCTCATTCTCTCTCCAAGACAGTTGCTTTCTCTAATAGCTTTCTTTTTATGGGAGAACTTGTTATGTGATTGCAAGGGTATATAATAATATTTTTTAGCAAGAAAATAATAGGAGAAAAAGACACTGCCTTAACCAGAAACATTTCTAGCAAAGAAAAGAGATAGGTAACAACAAAGGTACTGAAGTACTCAAATAACCTTGCCCATATAAGAAAGTGAAGGCTCATAACCACTAGAAACACAATGAAATTTTGGACTCTTGCTTTACATTTGGCCATTTAACATCTCTTTGACTTCGGTCCTGGAGGATAGGTCAATAGATGCATTTATATATCTATTAATTTGAAATCTTTACTTCAAAGTACTTTATAAACATGAAAGAATTTCCATCTTTGAGTAAAGGTCTTCTTATAAGCATTTGTTAAGGAGCTTCAGAGGAAGAAGGAATATTTTGGAGGGAAGGGCAGAAGAATGCAGAGGAGGAATTTATTTTAGTTGTGCATAGAGGCAGATTGCTTCTTTCCAGTTAGAACCTTTCTAATTTGTTTTCAGTAAACATCAACACTGATTTGGTAATGATTGATTTAAATTTATTTTACACACTTCAGCTAAATAATTCCCAAAAGATTTAATAAATTTACCAAATGATAGAACTAATTGTAACTAGTTTTAGAATAAAGTGTGTGAGCCAGCACTGAATTTTGGTTACCCATAAGGTAAGCATGTCACAAACTTCGATTGGATAAGTCAAAGGAGTCATTTCATTTTGTAACATTCACACAGCTTAGGTTGTGGGGTTTTTTGGGGTTTGTTTTGGTTGTGTTGTTGTTGTTGTTGGTTGGTTGGTTGGGTTTTTTCTGGGGGGGGGGGGTTAAATGGAAATTATGGTCCTCTTGAGTGAAGCTGTGAACTGGGGCACAGAAGTTCTATGTTCACACTTAGTTCAGATAGACTTCCTGAAGGACCATTTATAATCATATAATTTGACCAATGTTTCTGTTCCTTCTCTGCTACATCAAGTTGGCATTTATACTGTAAAGAAATCATTGTCGTTTTGTGGGAGTAAAGACTGCTGATAGCTAAGGGCTATACATAAATAGCAGACTATGCTGGAATGAAAGAAGGAAGGATATTACTAGAAAAATATAACTCTGCACATCTAATTTGTCGTTGGAATACTGTCTAGTACATCCATCTAATAGTAAAATGCTTACATTAACATTGGAGGTCTTTTTCTGCGAAAGGCTGTAGAAAGATCAGCAAGCGTCATCAACTTCTTTTATTGAAGCCTACTACAGAATTATCTTTCTACTGAACTACATGCTTTGTAAATGTCTTATACTTTCATTGAACATTAAGAAAGTAGCATCAGATTTGTTTAGTTGTTTTTTAGGCTGTGGACAATATCTCGCTAAGTAGCCTGGGGGTAGAGGCTGATATCGTATGCAGCGGATCCAAGTCCACAAGGGTTAGCATATGTATATGGGTGCATTTAGTGAGGTGCTATTAACCCAGACATTCTGGTTTATACATTAGGGCATTAAGATGTATGAGACCTTGTTGCAGAGTTCACAATTGCTGTAATGTGTCACATAATCTGAAGATGCTTTGTATAAATAATTTCTAATGTTTTCTTTAAGTATTGCTTCCCTGTATGAAGCATGTATGAGATATACCTGTGGCCAGCCTTAGTGGATAAATAGGCATGAATCAGTTGAGAGAATAGCATGCAGTGTTTCAGGAAATGCTTACCAAGGGTAGGATTGATCTAAGATCAGTTTTTCAAATTGAAAAAATTGAGTCATATTTGACAGAGCTCTTTGTCCTACCAGTTTATGTCCATTGACTAAAGATGTAGCCTGTGTCTGTGATAGTTTGACTGTCTCAAATACTCTCCTGGATAAATAAATAGAGTTTTACATGGCTAAAACTAATCAACTACTTAGGACCTCATCAGCTGTCACTTTTGCCAATAACATTTCTACTGCTAATACAGTTTCCTGTAATGTATACCTACCCCTTTTAGGTGGTCCAAGGTCATCGAAACAGATTCATCATTGTCAGCTTCCATGTAACTTAGAAGTCTGTAGCTCTTATCTCAGATCTGAGGAAGAACCTTCAAGCCTGTCTCCTCTTTATCTCTTTATAGCAGCCTGTAGGCATCCCGCCTCCTTAAAACTATGTCACAATCACATATTTGGACTAAGCACAACAGCTCTGCTGTTCTGGGGCCAACCTGTTCATCGGGGTTCCTCCTACAATCAAGAGGCAGATGCTCTCTTGATCTGAAAGAGAATCTAGAGAAAACTAATTTTGGATAGGTGTTTCACTTTTAAATAGGTAAAGTGATAAAAATCCAGTAAGCAAATACTATCTATTTCAGTAGTAAACTTAGTTTCTATACAATTTAAGGACAGTAATTTTCCAGACAATATGAGCATGTGTGTTGATTTTTAGAGCACTCAAAAAATATCTGTTACGTTAGAAGCTCATCTCAGTTTAACTGTGGTGTCACTCCACTAATTCAAACTCATAAAATATGCAGTGTTTACCTGCAACAGTAATTGCATATAAAAATTTACATCCACTGCATCCTGTATGTACACACTACTCACCTGAAATACATATCTCTGATCAGATGATAATTATGCATATTCCTTTTTTTATTGTATACATTATTCATACAAAAAAACTTTAAAGCTTGGCTTTCGGGTAAATTTATATTGTCACATGGATGGTGATTTTTAAAACCTACTTTATTTACTGCATAGACCTGCTAGACTGCTCCACTGAATAAATAGAAGTCTTGGCAAGTCAACAATTTTGCAAATACATGTTATTTACATAATCCTTTTCACAGAAGGATGCACAGTATTTCCAAGATCTGTTTGTGAATAGTGTTAATTAGAAAGGCAATTTATCTTCTAATGGACCCTAAAAGCGATTATGGTCGTCTCAGTTGCACTTTCTTTGTTTACAGATTGTGGTTTAAGAGATTTTTGGGAGTATCTCTTTTGTCAGTCTAGGTGTAGTGCTTAAAGTCCATTGCATGTTGTTTCTTAGGATGATAAATCATGTTTCCTACACTGTAAAGATCTGCATTACATTAGCTTCAATATCAAAGAATTTTGATTTACATATGTTGTGAAAATGAAAGCAATACTCCCCCTATTTTTCTTCAAGTTTTTTCTGTGAAAATGTGGATGTTAAATCTCAAGATTCTGGAAAAGAGTTATACCTCCCAAAATGCAGATTTGCGTACATCAGCTGCTGATTAATGAAGCCGTGATATCTGTGACTAAAGTCAGATTCTTTGATATGATAATTTTGATGAAGCAGTATTTATGTAAGCTTTTGGGGGTTATTCTTACTTCTTTGTCATGCAGTCTTTGTTCTGCCTCGCGCCATATTGATGAAAGTCAACACTGAAAACTGGAAAATCCAACTACTCTATTTATTTAATGTACTGAATATGCAATTTATTTTCTTAGGATTGGATAGGTTTTAGTGTCTAAAAAAAAACCAAAAGAAAAGGAAAAAAAACAATCAGGTGGCATTAGTTTGTGCCCAGTATTTGGATCTGCTTTGAGAAAGGGTAACTTGCTTCAAATGTTCTGGTTCTGCCTTGCTTTCCCCAAGGCAGCTGCGTGTGCTCCCTAGCAGCAGTCAGTACATAGTGAGGAGTGAGGCCCGAACAAGTTGTCTTCACATTTATGCAGATTGCCTAAGGAAAAACTCGAAGTGATTGCTGTCACCCTGTTGTTATCTGAGAGAATGATTGTTCTGACAGAGACAATTGCTGCCCCAACGTTTCTGTTAACATGAAGATTGATTCTACCTCTAGGCATTATTTTGAGGTCTCAGTGGAGCTCCTGAAGGGTTTTCATTTCTCTTGTATGTACTTGCTTCTCTTCTTCCATGCTCGGCATTAGTAAACATATTTCAAAACACAAGAATTAAAATTGTTGGGTCAGGATGTTGCTGGGTACTGTATTCAGATGGACCTTACTTGGAGGCCAGTGTGTACATATATTTTCAGAGAAAGGCTACATCAAATAAATATTAGGGGTGACCTTCAAGAGGGATCTGGTGTTGAAATGTTGTTGCCATCAAGGACAATATGTATTTTTAATTAGGGAAAATTGTAGAATGGGATTTTTTTAGTATGTGGTTCGTTGGTTTTTATATCATAGGGCTTCAATTCCCTTTCCCAAGGATATACGTTAGTCCCAAAATAATCAGAATGCTGGGAATGATTTTGTACGACAGCTGAAGAAAACATCTGTAATCCCTTCTGACAACATAAGTTATTTAGTATTTTTAAAGTTAATTCAATATTTCTGAATGTAACCATATTCAGAAATTCCTAGCACAAAACAAATCTATTATTGAAGAACTCTGCTTATTATTTATTGTATTTAGCCTCCCCACAGTATGGGTTTTAAGGTTTTGTAAAAGAAGCTGGATATTAATGCCAGAGGCCAGCAGATAATGAGATGACTTATTCCTCAACTAGAAGCGGCTATTAGAAAAATTAATTTTTAAGATGTCAAATGCATTATATATGCAGATAAAATTAACAGAAATATAGCATGTCATTTCCCCTATGTTATTTTGGTATTGCTATGATTTATTTCTGCAAACAATAGAAAAAAAACAGTTACTCCCCAAGTCCAGACAGTATGATTGAGAGCTGGTTGAGCATCCACCTCCTTGAGTAGGCCTGTTTTGTCACCAAATGCATGCTCCTGTAATCTACAAACAAAATGTAAGACAGTAAAATTTATTCAAGCAAGAAATACAAATTTACCTCTCTCTGATCAGGATTCCCACCAATTCATCACTTTAATGTATGCTTTGCCTCAGCATAAAAGCCTGCTTAAAGGGCTTTAACTTACCCTGATATGACATGTTGAACAAAGTAACACTATTTAAGGAACAAGCCCTGTTGCAGTTATCACCGCTGTTAACTTGATGAATTCTAATACTGAAAATAATTTACTGAAAATGACCTGTTGAAGTATCACCTATTCAGTGAGGAGGCAGGGGAGAGTAAATTCCCCTCATAACACAGCTGCAGGACTAAATGAAGGTCACAGGGTCACATTTCAATATTGAGCTTGTTTTCACTTGTGTTATCTCTAGTGCATGAACTTCTGACTTTGTTATTTAGTGTGTTTGGTATACTGATTAGTAAAGGTTCTGTTAGTTCACGATTCTGGAAAAACACAGTGAGGCACCCCTTGTGTCTTATTTGCTGTATTAAGAATTGTCCTTTAGACACAGTTTGTTAATGTCTGTTTCTCCCTGCTGGATTGTAGTCTTCTAGATCTTCAAAGTTGATTCAGTATGAGTAAATAAATGGATATTTTATGTCAAGCTTAGGAGAATATTCCTTTTGGAGCCCAGCTGTATGATGTTGAATGGGATTCTGAGTTAGTAGAGCAGCACAACACTACATGTAAATCACAGTGCCAGGACAAATTACACTTTGCAGAATACACCAATTTCTACATATAGTTGAATCACAACGTGAATGTGATTCCAGTTGCCAGTCTGTATAATATTCTCATTGTTGTGACACTGGGTGTCCCCAGTGGCCAGGATGGAATACATGGAGTGTGAAGTCAGCCCAAGCCCATTGGTATCCAAAGCTCCTTTTGTTCATAGTTGTGCTATTTAATACTCTGTGTTTGGTAGGAGTGTGGCTATACCCCCAGTGCTGGTCTGGCACATGCAGGAAGACATTTGGTCTCTTTGTATTAACTTGGCGATGAACACTGGTTGGTTCATTTAATAAAAACAACCAGTTGCTGATCCACTAAGCTGATGTATTTATCTAGACCAAAGTCCCCCTGTGGGCCTGTTTGTATGGAGCCAAGTTCAGCTGTTTTTGTAGCAGCTGTCACCAGTGACTCTCTACATCCTGCCACAAGCCTTGGGAGCACAATGCCCTTGGCCATCTCCTCTCAGTCTTCTTCCATTGTAGGGCTTCAGTGGTTGATCACAGTTCCTCAAAACAACGCACAATGATAATTTAATATCTGTCCACAACCTTAGGCAAGTCTTACTGGGATCTTTGCAAGAAATCCTTCTTTCTACAAGTAAGTCAAGCTGTATCCCTAGTTGCAGCTAGAGTTCTCAGCACGCATAAACACAACACGGGTATCTCATGCAGTGAATTACAGTGGTAGTTCACTAGATTAAAACCTCTCCAGGCAAGCTGGTCTGAATTGTCAGGATTACAGCAATCACTGTGGATGCTGATGTTAAGTCTAAGACAGATCATATAAAAAAACAGAAATAGTGATTTTTTTTTTTATAAATACTATATTCAAGGAAATAAAAAGATTAATGACATCATCATAATTGAATAAAAATTGAACCCCTGGAAATCTACTCTAATATCCTGCTGTTGGACTACAGCACACCCAGAACAGCCTCCATGTCTGACTCTCCAGCATGTAGAATGAATCTTGTGGCTCTTGATCCCCTGGTATTCTTGGAGGGTGATTCATGAGGTCAGGATTGTTGATGCTGTATTAGCTGTATTGCTTTTGGTTCTAGTTTTAAAATAAAATGCCTATCATATACTGGTTCTTAAACTGTGCAGTAAAATAGAGGTTTAATGGAAGTGTCGAAAGGATCCAAGCATTTTTCTCTTTGTGTTACTCAGTGACACAGAAACATTTACTACTGGTGATTTAGTGAACGGCATATGGGGCTAGACTAATCTGGTCCCTCCCCATATCACACAAAAGTTCTCAGGAAAGTTTAGCATTTGGATTTTAACTTTGGGTGTTCCATCTTGCTCTACACAGGTGCTTGTGTTGCTCCCAACAGTAAGAAGTGGTTCAACAATCCCTTAACAATTAGGTCTATATCTGATGCAGTCAGACTGAGTATTGCCAAAAACGAGTGCCCAGCTCTGCTTCAGTCGGTGTAGAATAAGGAAGCCGGTCCACATATATGGTGTGATGAACTTTGTAGCTGAATTATGGATGGGAAGTTTTCTAAATCCAGAAAACAAGGTTTTTTCAGCTCTTTTTGTTATTATTATTTTCACTTTCAGCCTTTTTCGTAATAATCAGACTCTTGAAACTTTCCCATTACTTAGAAACATATATATATATGTGCAGTGGGCATGTTACACGTGTATATTTCTGTACAGTGCATGTATATAAAGGCAGTGTTTGCATATGGGAAAATGACTCCTAAAGGAACTACCAGGTAATATTTGCTCAGTATTTAACCATTTCTAATGTTTTTCATCTAAGATCATGCATTTTCAGGAGCGCTGTTGAAGCAGTGTTGATGTTGCCAGAGTGTTTCAAACTAATATTTGTATCAATGTCCTTTTGTCCATGTCTTAATTTAGGATTCCTGCAAGTTTTGAGGGACTAATTTTTTGTTCAGTGCTTTAGCCAATGATACAGGCTTATTTTGTAGTACTACATTTTTAAGCTTTTTATTGCTTTATACAACTTGTATTGAATGACTTTGTGAAATTTCTTCATGAAATGGATATCTGCATCTTGTAAATTTAGTTCTGACTATTCCCTGTGGAAATTTTGTATGACAAATTAATATAAATATTTAACCTTGTAAAATATATGAGCTGTGGCAGGGGATGTAAAAGTTTTAGCAGATACACACTGAAAAACAGACTCAGTTTTTCATGTTATCTTCCACTGAAATTATAGCAGTTTCTTACCTGTGCTATTTTTTATTCTCCTTCGACTCTTTGTTCTTAAATAATAATAGTATACACTATTTATTGAATGGCTAGGAAAAGCATTAAAAGGAAAAATGTTGAAATGTATCCTTTTCTACAGATATCTATTCTGTGTCCTTAGTTGTAGTGTGAGTTAGGGGATCTTTGCAAGTTTCTGTTTTGATGCAGCCTAGAGTAAAGACAAGCTTCATGCTGCTTCAGGAGTTATCTATATTACACAAGAAAATGGACACCACTCAGTTTTATTCCCCAAATCATGGCACTGACTGTAGGTCCTCCCTGGGACCCTCAGCAAGATGACATCAAGCTGAGTGGTATGGTTGACATATCTGAAGGATGGGGATGCCATCCAGAGGGACCGGGACAAGCTGGAGAAATGGGCTCTTGGGAACCTCGTGCTGTTTAACAAGACCCAGTGCAAGGTGCTGTACCTGGGTTGGGTCAGCCCCTGGTATCAACACAGGCTGGGGGATGAGCAGATTGAGAGCTGCCCTGGGGAGAAGGACCTGGGGATGCTGGTGCATGAGAGGCTGGACCCCGCAATGGGCACTTGCAGCCCAGAAAGTCCCTTGTATCCTGGTCTGCATCCAAAGCAGCATGGGCAGCAGGGTGAGCGGGGGGATTCTGCCCTCTGCTCTGCTTTGGTGAGACCCCACCTGCAGTGCTGCATCCAGCTCTGGGGTCCCCAGGACATCAAGCTATTGGAGTGAGTCCAGAGGAGGGACACCAAGATGATTAGAGGGATGGAGCACCTCTCCTGTGAGGAAAGTCTGATAGAATTTGATTTTTTCAGCCTAGAGAAGAGAAGGCTTTGTGGTGACTTAATTGCAATCTTCCAGTACCTGAAGGGAGCCTACGGCACACATGGAGAGGGACTTTTTACAAGGGCGTGTAGTGACGGAACAAGAATGACCTTAAAATGAGAGTAGGTTTGGATTTGATATTAGAAAGAAATTCTTTACTGTGAGGGTGGTAAGGCACTAGAACAGGTTGTCCAGAGAAGTTGTGGATGTCCCATCCCTGGAAGTGTTCAAGGCCAGGTTGGATGGGGCTCTGAGAAACCCGACCAGTGGAAGGTGTCCCTACCCATGGCAGGAGGGTTAGAACTAAGTGATCTTTAAGGTCCTTTCCGACTCAATTAACTTTTGATTTTATGATTCTAATTCTGGAAAAGCCTTTTCTTCATCATCTGATCTATTTCTTTTCTGCTTCCAGTCTTTTCTCTCTTAACTTCATTATTCTATTTCTTTTGTGTTGTTCTGTTTTGCTTGTGAAAGCCAGAAACTTCTAGGATTCTAGTTCTTCTTGCCTCTTACTAGGCCAGTAAGGCTTGGGAATGAAAAGCACAGTAAGAAGCTGGCTTCAGAAAAGCTGGATGCTGGGGAAGGTTAACACTCCCTTTTAAATCTGATTTAATACAATTCTTGGTTTCTCTGCTTGTTGTAAATAATATCCTTATAGAAGTTGTTTATCATGGCAAGGAAACAGTTTCACTAACACAGTGTAACAGTTAATTGCTGTTGCTGTTTCAACCACATTAATCACACCAAAAAATCCTCCATGGGATGCATTGTTAATAACAGTGTCTTTGGCAAATTCAAGGAAACCTCCCCATAAAAATGACCTATGTTAATTCTCTGGAAATCATGAGACATGTTCTAGGTCTTCTGGAGTTTTTCAAGAAAGAAAATAAGGATTTCATCTATGTGATGATAAATATTTGCCATTTTGCAATTACCAGCATATGTGTATTGCAAATACATAATAGTTCAAAGTCTTTTGAATATATTTTTTTTACTAATGTATCTTTCTTCTTCTATAATGAGTATAATTTTTTTTAATCTGAGAATTATTAACTATTTAGTTGTGATCCAGCTGTATAACTTATGTTTAATTCTTTGGAGGGAAGAGAAGCACTAGGGGTTTTTGTAGAGGACAATAATTTATAAGAATAAATGTGTCCGTATTTTACTTCTTTCTATAATGAGGATTACAAAAACATTGTCATACATTTATATCTAATGCTTGATGTGCACAGTTTAAACCAGCATTTTTTGTTCATAATTCTTCTTAAACTAATTTAATTTTGCTGCTAAGTTCCTCCAAATACTTTTCTAAATATCTGACCAAATTATCTATTTCTGTAATTTTTTGGCCCTTCAACTTGCCATGGTATTTCATTTTTAGTTTCAGTCACTATTCCAAGCTCCCACATGCCATTACAGAGGTGTGGTTTCAGTTGGATGATTGGCTTAAAATATTTAATGGCTTTATTTAAATAAATCTTGTTCTGATTTTGTTCTTGTATCACATTTATCACTTGTCTAGGCTGACACAACAGGGTTCATGAGATGTTAAAAGTGTGTTACTGGATGGACATGTTGGCATTATACATCACAATTATTTTATCCCTAATCATTGTAAAAAAAAGTTAGAAGTCTTATTGAGCTCAGTGAGGTTATTTGCATACAGAATTATTAATACTCTTAAATTCATATGCTGATAAAGTCTGTGTATGGAGCGTATGCTGTGAAAAAATTTACCTATTTACAGGTGCTGATGCCCATACCACTCTAAATAGGGTGTGAGGGAAAACTGTGATCAGAATTTGGCAGATTTCCACTGTATCTGAAAACACCATACAGTTTGTAAGTGCAATATACTGCAAAGGAACATTATGTGTTAAAATCCTTTTGGTTCATTTCTAAAAGGCTCATCTAAAGTATGCTATACTAAGACTCAGCATTTCTGATCTACTGGTGTCTGCTTCCACCATCTGCTTTTGCAGAACTATTTTTGCCTTAACAAATATCAGTGGCTGCCACTGAGTGGCCCTTTGATGTGCAGTCAATCACAGACAAGAATAAAATTGCATAATAGACTATAATTTCCTGTCTGATCATAAGCTCTGCTTTTTGTGCTGGGCGATTTCCTTCAAACTAATTGACAAATGCACTGGCACAGGGAGTGATGGGCTGCAGCTGCCTGCAGTTTGTCAGAAAGAGAGAAGGAAAGGAAATCTTGAGGAGTATTGAGGTGTTTGTGACACTGAGATGGATCTGCTTCTGGGAATATTCATAGTTAGAATGAAGAAATTGTATTTTTTTCAGCAAAAGAACCCTGTCCTTTCAGGCTTTAAAATAGCTTTTGAAAAAGAGAAAATCACGTGGAAAACTAAATTGCTCTTCTAGCATCGTTCCTCCAGCCAAGGGACAATGGAAACACAGCACACAGCCCAAAATAATAACCTAATACTGGTCTACCACATTTTCTTCAGAGAGCTGAAAGAATTGGTCAGCACAGTCAGCCTTTAAAACCCAACAAAGTTAAGAACACCTCTTCTCTTTCAAACTGTATTGCACCTCACATGCCTCACAGAAATGATGGTGCGTTTTTGTCTTCCACCCGCCGTTATAAGGTATGCCAACAACCAGTTTTGCAAAAGAGTTTGTGGGACTGTGCTATGCAGATACATTTTGGCAGCGGTGACCCATTCACAGAGGTTGGATGTTAGATGCAGTCTGTACTAGCTGCCACTCACGAAGCTTCAGTTTTTCCAATGTAAAATAGCCCATGTTTAGAGAATTACGTGTAATCAAACGTAAATTTATTTTTCTCCTTCTTCAGAAATTTTAACTTCATGCCTTGCTCAGAATTCTTTGACTTTGCATTCTGAGTTTCTGGGGAAATTTTTTAGGGGAAATGTGGTATTTTTGATCTAATGAAATGAATATTTTAACTTGAAAACTGTTTTAAAACAGCTTTCACTTCAGCAAGAAGGAACAGATTCATCCTGTCATCATCAATTCAGCTGTTATTTCACATTTTAATTTATGTGTATCTTGCTTCTTACATAGCAAATCTTTTGAATAATTTCCTTTATCTGGCATTCTCAAAATAATAGATGCCCAGAAAATCTTTGGCTTTGGTACATGTGGCAGTGGAAACTGCTCTTCCAGGGGAATTATGACCTAACTAGATAAACAATTTTTGTATTCTGCTATTTAAGGCATTTTGATCTATCATGGCGATAAACTATAGCTTCAGATTATGAGGCTTCCATTTTTTAAATTTATGGATTTACTTTATATAGCTATCTTAGTCTTTAATTTTAAAAAAACTATCGTTTCTTAGTGAAATATACCTCAAAATTATAAACCTGCAAGCCTTGAAATATCTAAGTTCCTATAATCTATGTACTTAGATGTAACCAAGAGATAAATCATTATGTTATCTTCATCGAAGTTGATGATGTGTTGGACAGTAAAGGTAAATCCAGCAAAACAGATTGGTAGAGAATTGGTAAAATGGCAAGAAACTTATTCAGTACATTTGTGGCACAGCATAGCTCCACATGGTCTTCAGTGTTTTCTGTGCTTATCTATAATTTATACATGCTTTCGGTCTGCTGGGAGTTGGTTTAAAAAAACCCAAACAACAAAACAGAAGCAAAGTTGCTTGTATCTGAAATATTTCACAATTTTCATCCCATCATATTCAATTGGTCTACTGTGTACATCACCATTTTTCAGTCTCTTGAGAGACCTCCTACTGTATTTTGGCATTTCATTTTTTGGAGTTTTTAACTTATCATTTTTGTAATAGTATTTGAGTCATGTGCCCAGTAAGCATTTTTGTGAATTGTAGTCTTTACTCTTATTAGCAAGCTCATGTCTATGTCTGCTCACTGAACAGGATTTGACGCTGTACTGAAATAATAGCATCTGAGTTGAGGGGGTTAAACATACATATATGTGTGTATATATATATATATGTATAATACATTTAATATACTTAAGGGGAAATTGTAAATTACCATATTACATGAATTTTAAACAGGCCCAATAAATTTCTCTGTGTGTCTGTGTTCTGACAATATGGTGAGTATGTAGGATTCTTGTGTGGCACTGAGATATTTGAAATGGTGTTTCTCTTTTCCTACTAACTAGCAGTTTTATGATAGGAATGTCAGACTATTTTTGGCAGTCACTTTGGGCCATGTGTTTTTTCATCTCAAAAGTGGCTGCTGGGTATTTTGTTGTGTCAAGGACTTAGAGGTGCTTGTTATTTGGCTGTGAGATAGATAGGAAGAGTAGATGTTAAAAAAAATCCAAGCAAGGGTGGGAAGAGCTTTGAAAAACTATCATGCCTATCATGTGTTTTAAAACAAATCAGGACATGATTGTCATGATACTGGGATCCCCTCTAACGGGATGAGTGAAAGCAATGCAATATGGACATTCAAAAGCTGGCATTAGATCTGCAAACACCAAGGAAATAAGCCCCATTCTGCCTCTGTTCTCCAGAGCAGCTGGCCTCATCCTCTCCCTTCAATCAATGCACTCGGCTGTACGGCATCCAGCCATGCAGTAGTTGTACAGCCCACTGTCCTGGGCTTAACAGGGCTGGAACAATGTTTATTCCCTAGAGTTTCAGTTTGGGATTATTTGTTGTAGTTCTTGTAAAAATGAAACAAAGTGAAACCAAAGGTTTCCATGTCAGCAGGTGGGTATGTAGATACGTTTTCTCTGGGACTTTTGGTTTTTTGTTGTGTGTGGGACTCATCTGTTTCTACATAGCCATTGCAATAAGGTATATGCCATTTTAATCCACATTATAATGTGGATTTTATGGATTTTTGTACTTGTTTTGTTCTATACTGAGCATCTAACTAACTTCACAAGGTGAGAAATCTCCTTCCTTGGTCAAGTGTGACAGCTGCCATATTTGTCATACATTTGTTTGACAGGAACTTCAGCCGTCTAACAATGCTTCTGGTATTTAGATGCATGTAGATGCCACAAAGAAAATAATATTAAATTTCGTCTGGAGCTGCAAAGAGCATAACTGTTAAAATGGTGGAATCTCCTTATTGTAGTCTTTACCTTGACAGTTCCCTTTACAGCCTTAAAGCTATTGCAGTATGTCCTACTTCAGGTTTTCTGCCCCTCTTATGAATTTCATTGAACTCATGTGGTCTTTGCAAAAATACCAGCCCATTCTTTCACAGGGCAGGGGTAATTTAAAAGCTGCAAGAGTATACATTTTATGTTTAAGTGTTATACTTCCTGTTAATACAGAAAGCTGTAGCATATGGCTTGAAATATGTGGGATTGAAAGACTCTTATCCATATCCAAGCACATTAAAGAACAGTATGCATCTATTTAAAATGAAACATGAATTTAGGTTGATTCTGTATCAAGGAAGTTCATGGCAGCTTGGTGCTGACATAAGCAGCCAGTAAATCAGGGCAAAAATAGCTAGGAAAATAGCATTTTTAAGAGACTTATAAAGGAAATGCCAGCATAATTGTAGTGTTGAGTTAGCTAGCTATGCATTCCTCCAACTTAAAGAGAATAGTAAAACTGGGTGAATTAATCACAGGAAATAATTTACTGGACAAATTTAGCATGTGTCTTGGATTAAAAGGCATACTTCCTAGAACAAAATTAGGTTACTGTGAGAATTGCTGAGTTTAAAAATTGCCTCACTGCAGTAGAAGAAAGCAACTGCATGTGCATGCATAGCTCTGGAGGGAAAAAAGAGACTAGTGCTGAGCTCTTGTCTTTTTTATTTGCCTCTATTCTTGGTTTAGATTACTTGGTAGTATGAAGAGTCAGGAGGAAACTGTTAACCTGCCTGCTTGTTACTCAGTCTTATATTCTATTGGAGTATGTGGATGGAAATACAAACCCGGGACATCTACAGAAGAGCACTCTTCTTCAGAAGAGACTGTTAAATCCCTGTAAAAAAACCAACTGTAAATGTATTATTGTCTCCAACGGCGACCATAAGCAGAGACCCCTCTGAAGAAAGACTATAGGGCAGGCATAGATGACATTTCTCCCTGATGTTCTTCCAAATATTTTTTTACTCGAATGACAGGAGCTTTAAAANATGGTATCTATTATTTTTTACTTTCCTTGCAGTCGTAAGTTCCTCTTTGGCTCAGCATATGACTGAAAGGTGTTGTTTTTCTGAGCTGAAAACCTGCATATGAACTATTTATTACATGCTTATATATATTATTTTTTTGTTTCCAGTATAGAGATTACTGAGCTGCCTGAAACTGCCCATTTCTTTTCTCCCTTTGAGCCAAATTCATACATTGTGTATCAACCACTTCTCTGGCAGCGTTTTCCAGAAGGTCTGCTGCTAGTAGTGTGGACAAACACAGCGCTTTTGCCTCTTTTGAACATGGCTCATATAAACTTAATGTGATGCCCCCTAAATCTTGAGATGGAGGTGAATTTCCTGTCCCTACTCACCCTGTCTGTGCTGCTTGTGACTTTGTAGAAAACTGTCATCGGGTACATATTTAGTATTTATGAATAATAATGTCTTGCTTTCCCTAAACGGTAGTTTGAATAAAAGCCAGTTGTTACTTTTATTTAAAAAGCAAATAAAACCATCAGAAATCTCAATCTTAAAATTTGAGTTAATGATCAAGGAGCACTTTTTGATGACATTCATTTGGTTTTGGCCAGCACTAAAGATGTTTTCCTGAGAGTTGATTCCTTTCTAAGGGGAGAAATAACCTCACCAAGGATGAGGTTTTATAGACATTGTTTATTTTAGATTACTACATTGCTCTCTATGTGTGACTACATCATAAAATCATTCGTTAGGTGAAGGTAATTTACAAATGATCGGAAGCAACCAAATTACTCCAGCTTAATGAGTTGCCACTTATTGCCTGTGTAGGCTCTTTTTCTGCTGCGGCTGTGAAGTTGGCTTACATTAAAGTGCATTAATTTTATTTCACAAATGCAGTGATGGAGGAGACCTAATCTTTCCAGTTATCATGGCTCAGCAGTGAGTGGTAACTCATTAAGTCAGGGTTAACTTCATTGCATATATCTGTCACTCTGGACCTGGTGCAAAATACACACCAGGGTGTTTTTCCAGGAAAATGTCATACCAATGCATTGATATCTGCAACGGCAACCCACTCACCTTAAGGCAGTGTTCAAGCTGTTGATTTTTAGCCATACAGACTGAAATGTGTGAAATCATTTATTTCTGAGACACTGTCTCCCTCCTTGCGTACACGGCAGAGGTTCTGTAGTTGGATATCCTTCTCTAAAGAAGGAGGGAATTATTGGCAGAATGTTCAGTGCAAGGGCATCAAGACTCGGGATCCTGCTATCTCAACTTGGCTCCAAATTGTCGGAATTTGGCAACATTTTGATGAAAAGACATCTGTTTGAGAGTATTCTTGGAGAGTGCTAAGGATATTTTTGCAAATTGATGAAAGAGATACATGAATTGCTATGAGACTGGTTATTCCAATGACGATGAGATTTTATCACGTATTTATGTCAAGGAAAAAAATCAGGCAAGCCAGTTGGCCAGAGCTTTGTGACAGTGACAGCCTCCAAAGTGGGACTTGATGTAGTGGAAGTAGAAATTAAAGTGAGCTGACTGAACCAGCCTGCTCTCCAGTGCTCTTGGGAACTAAAGGTGTTGGGAAGGTTTCCTATTCCAGTGCAGAGCCTAAATGCACAGATATGTGAAGAAAAGGACCACATCAGTTCCAGGCTGCTTAAGTTGCTGTGCAAAGACAAAGTTGAAAGAACTTTGCACAAAGCTGTTTAACCATTTGACTGGACTTTTGCTAACGTGTACTGACTGGTTGTGTAATACAAGCTTACACAACTCTGAGTTACTCATTTCCAGTCCTGAAAGTTATTCCTTTCCATTCCTTCTCAGCTTGCAGAGTCTCTTCAAGCCATATTTTTCCATTTTTTGTTTCTCCTTAGTCTTTTGCTTTACTTCTTTCCCTTTTTTCAGTTCCCCTGGCACCAGGAAATAACAATAAAAAGTTGTGGAATAAGATTTAGTGCCATCCCATTATCTTGTGCTCTGCTTCCAGTTTCTCTCACTGCATATATCATACAGTTGCATTTCTACAATTTAGATTGTAGAAATTCCAGGCAACGACTGGTATTCACTGGGGTTTATAAAGTGTCTACAAATGTATCTAATGCTAATTGAGTCTAAAGATTAAAACGCTAGAACAATAACTTGTATGATTGAAGATGCAGAAGCCCCAGGTATATGTTTTATATGTTTTATGTTTTATATGTTTTATATGTTTTTATTTTATTCACTGAAATAAAAAAGGTACTTGGAACAGCTGCCTTCATCCTGTGCCTTGAGAGGTGTTGCACAGTTGTATGGTAATACAGGGACTTCCAGAACATTTCTACACCACTTTATCAGGAGACAAGGATTTTACGTTGTCTCGATTTCTACCTTCTCTTGCTTTACTTATCCTTTCTGTGCATTTTCCTGGTTTTAATCTGTACTAAGCTGGTTAGCTGTACTGGATAAAATATTAATCACAGTTTATGAGAAAAGTTTGATACTGAAAAGGAAGGGATAATACTTTCAAGTGTGAAATAGTCTAGATGTAGGTTTTTGAACTAAGAAGAATTGTGTTCTCAAGTCATGTGCTGAGGCGAAGAGAATCTGATCACCACAGACAGATATTGGGACTAGATTTTTTTCCCCCCCAATCTTAGGAAAATAACATTTCAAAGGTCTTCTTGCCTGACCTCGATAGGGAAATGGCTTTTAAAAATAAAAAAGTTTCCCATACTTTACAGTGTCTTTCATACATGTCCCATACTTTAAAGTGTTAAACTTTTGTGACATTCTTTTTTTTTTTTTTGTCCATAGGAAGAATGGGGAATTAGATCTTATTGATTAAGATCTTAAATTTTAAATATGTGCATTCTTTTGCCACAAATGATACGTTTTATATTATGGCTTTTGTTTGGTGTGCAGCACAGCAGGATTGTGCAATTCATTAGTTTAGGAAGAAAAAGAATTGGCTATTTAATGTCAAAGCGAAAAAGGAAATTTGTGTTGTGCGTGCAGCAATGTAAAGACGTCTTCAACTTTCTTTCATTCTTGCCACAGTTCCATTGCTTCACTTCTTTGTATTGAGACTATGCCTTCACAGTTTGCTGACAGGCAAGGCCTAAGCTTCTCCAATAGTTCACGTTTATCTTCTCCATTAAGAACGGGAAAAACCATTGGATTAATAACTTTGGGGATTAAAGCTTTTGAACTTTTGGTATGAGTTGCCAAAGAAGACAGGCTGCTGAATCCCAGGATTCTGGAATGTGGCCTGTTGAGATTCTGGCAGGGGTGCCTGCCCCCAAGGTTTCTTCCAACCTTCACTGAAATTCTGCAACTCCCCTGCACACCTGCCCCATGTACTTGTGTCTGAGTAAATCTATTTATTTCTTTTGGATTTCTGCCAGCAATTTAGGCCTCAGGTAAATTCTCTAACCTTCTGTTAAGTCAATATTTATTTAAACTCCAGTAGACAAACTTTAAATTCTAAATCTTTTCAACATATGTGTTCTTTAGAAGAGGTCTGGAGTGTCTGCACAACTTCACCTGTGATCTCTTGAATAACGTGTGTTGTTAAGAATATCAACTTGATATTGATTATTTATTTATTGAGGTGAAATGTCAAAAAGAAAATAAGTTTATTTTTCCTAAAAAGACAGCTCGAAATATTATATTAATGAAATTCTGGTTTTATTCCACAGGCTGAAGGTTTGTATTCAATCTTTTTATGCTCTGTGCAAGTAAGCAAAGGTCTCTTCTGTTCTTTTACATTAAAAAGAATTGTTAGATGGCAGACTATATAATAGAATAAAAGTGCTTAAGGGCAAAATATTTGTGGCTTAGATTTTTCCAGCAAGCAAATTCGGCATTTTAGTATTTTAGTATCTGAGTTAGCTCTTCAGGCTTCTGTGCTGTGAGGTGCAAAATTATGCACTCACACTCATTTCTCATGTTTGCTTGTGGTAAAAATTGTGAGACTAGATTTCTGATACCTCAATCACATCAGGAGGAGAATATACCTGTTGTAACTGAATAAAAATAGATTTATTTGAGAGAAAGGTTTGGCATTCTTGATGTATAACTTGACTCACATTTCCAGTAAGTGGGTTGAGTTTATACCGCCTTTAAAAAGAAATAATCCTGTGCAATTAATTTAAATGGTGCTTTTTTTATACTTCTTTTATCAAGTACTTTCCTTTTACCACCACATTTGATTTGCAGTCACTGCATCTGCTGATTTTCTTTTTTTTCATTTCCAAAACCAATAGTAAGACTAAAGAGAAAGAGGGTTATGTATCAGTTAGGAAGAGCTCTTTGAAGATACACATGTATGCATTTTGTGTGTATGTGAGCATATCTATATAAATATCTTAATATATATATATAGACATACATAGTGATAGTGTAGCATATTAAAAAAGTATAATCCCTATTGATTTAACTATATATTTTGCTATTGGCATGGATAATGTTGTATACAGTTGAGCACTGTGTGTTCCTGGAAAGATGGGAAGCGTTCAATTGCCATTGGTAACTACTTTTTTTGTCATATACATCCTCCTTTGGTCTCCAAACCATAATCAAAATAAAATTCAAATTCCACTGATTCTTCTGAACAGTCTGAATATACAACTTGCACAGTTTAGTTATCTCCAGAACACCCTTTAATAGAAATCAAACCCCGTAACGAGATGTACTGCAGGAAGCTGCATAACACACTACAGGGCACCTGCCTAACACTGCATTGTGCCATCTTACCCTGCATTTTAGTACATTAAAAGGATACTTTCAAGTACAAAACTTAAAATGTTTCATTGAATGCTATTGGAATAGGGCCTTATCCCTTAAAGACTAGCCAGATCTGAATTGAAGATGTGAAATTGCAAGTACCTACAACATTGGTGGCTGAGAAAAACAATGGTAGCAACCTCAGCCCTATTCAAATGTTCTTAAAGGATCTGACACCTTTGGCGTTGTCAGGTAGACTGTATATTGGAAAAATCATAAAACTCCTATTTTTAGTTTTAAAAGTAGTTATTTCTTTAAACTCTATAAATACTTTTGAGCTTATGCTTCTGTCAGTCAACAAAAATGCAAAGGATTTACATCTTCAGCTAAAACATTGTAGTGGGAATGGGAAATAAATCATTAAAAAGACTGGTTGTTGCAATCAATACCCAGGTAGTTTAGGTGGCAGGTATAATTGATATAAATGATTTTTTGTTTTATATTGAGTTTTGCTAATTCCTTTGCTTCCTGCCTGTGAAGGTATTGGTCGAAGCGGTCCACTGGGAACATGTCTACTGTACATGCAATCTCTGTGACTGATATGGATGTAATGAGGTTTTTCCCCTGTTTCATAGGTCTTGTAGTCATGCCCCTGACCAAGGGCTCAATGAGGCTCCTTATGAAAAACAGCTCTGCCAGCTGAATGGCAGGAAGCTTATGAGTTTGTTTACCAAGCTTCTCTGGGTGTATAAACCAGTTGCTGCAGCTCTAAAAATGATATGACTGGTGCAGTAGTGATTTTCTGCACTGAAGGTGGATGCTGACAGGAGTTATGTACTGCAGATATTTTAGTGAGCTCTGAAAAGGCTGTGCTGTAATACAACACTCCCAGATACAGAATTCTGTGGTTCTGATTTCTTCTAGCATGTGATTTCCTCTCCATCATTATCTTCTGTAGAATTATGTTTGTGGGAAACCAGTCTGTTTGACTGTGCTTTACCTTGTAACAAGAAATTGTTTTCCCTTGTTTAATTTAATATATTTTGGCTCCAGAGCATACCTGAGTTTCCTGCATTTATTTGTTATTTGTGTTGGGAAAGTGCACAAGTGGCACAGAAAGTGCGTGTTTCCTGTGCCTGTGAAGGTTAGGACTGAACTGAAAATCTATCGTGCCAGGCAGCAACTACTTGGACAGCTTCCTAGCTGGGTTTCTTTTGATTCTAAATGCTCTATGTCATTTCTGATACTGCCAAGGGGAAACACATGGGTTTTATTTATTGATCACTAACTATTCTGTGAGAGGGTTAAAAATACCAACCTGGAGTATTAATAGCTTTTCTCTGAAAATAGTGCATGCTTCCTGTAATAGAAGAGTAAGCCTCTCGCCATCATTCTAGTATAAACATGTCATGAGAAATTCTCGCTTAAAAACGTCTTTTGCTCTTGTTCAGTGTTTGTCAGGTTCAACTCCAGCCATGGCTTCCCGGTGGAGGTTGGTTCGGATTCCAGCATCCTCCAGCTGAAGGAGGCAGTTGCCCAGCGACAGGGAGTTCCAGCTGACCAGCTGCGGGTGATTTTTGCAGGGAGGGAGCTCAGCAATGACTTGACACTGCAGGTAAGAATCCCTTGGTAGCTTCTCCCCTGGACTGCTGCCAGCTACACTGCCTCTGCCTCTAATGCTGCCAATCTGATGTTCATGCCTGAGATCTAATAAAATAAATAGTGCCTGGGGATTCCTTGAACTTTACTCCACACTGCTTCATTAATTCTGACCTTCTTAATTATGCATTAAAACAGCAAGCAGGAAGGGTAGGGAAAGAGAGAGAATACGAGAGAGAGAGCACGAGAGAGAGCTGTGCCTAGTGAATAAATGTTTACTGACTACAGAGCAAGCCATGCACAATTTCTGTATCTGTTCAATTTCTATCTTACTTATTCCATTTGAATCTTAATGAAGAAGGATGTGAATAAATTGCTCTAAATCAGGCTGCACAGTCATCACATTTTATAGAATTTGTAACCCAATTGTGACCCCTGGAGGATAGCTACACGGCTGCTGCTGCGCCGTGTGCTGCTGTGCCTGCACAGGTGTGTGATGCTGGCGGGGTGGTTCCAGATCAGAAAGCCTGCAAAAGTGTTCTCCAAACCACTGAACTCATAAATGTGTGAAGCTAAAAGAGGAGCAGGGAGCACAGAAGAGCAGCTGTAAGTAGGTATCTGAATTTCAGCTCCTGAAGGTTAGTGAACTGTTCTCTTCAATAAATGCGGAGGGCTGTTCATCTGTAGTGAGCAGTAAGAAGCACTGAAAGATAGGTTCAAGTTGCTCTTTGCTACTGTTACCAGTGCAGCTGCAGTTGCTTTATAAACAGTTTTGTTTATCCTAAATGCACACAAAAGCTGTGTGCGTTTGGCAGTTCACTCCAATAGCCAGGGTTTAGCATAAGATCACACATTTAAGGTGATTGGGAAACTTGGGGAAACCTACTGGCCTGGTATTTGCACAGCAGAGTGCAAATACTGGTTGAATGATATTGCTATCTTTCTACAGTCATATCAAAGAGCTGCAGATGCAACCTGTAGTAGTGCAGGTGATAAAAGATCCCTCACATGCAGAACTATTCAGATTAATTTTTACTCATATTTCAGACATATTGTTGTACTCAGAATGGCCGCTAAGCGTGGGTACAGAAAGTCACTACTGTATTGATGACCTGTCACTGTTTCTCCTCGGGTATGGTATTTGTTGCTTTACAAAGGGCTTTAGGGAGTTCTAGCAGAAAAAGGAAGGTGTAGAGATGTGAATTGCTGTCGATCTCCAGTGCATCAGCTGTGAATAGTTTTGATGCATACCTGCTGTGTGCTCCACATACATGTGAAAACATACCTATGACAGTGTAAGAATAAAAAACAATCATGTGAATTGTAAAAGTTGTCAGTTGCCAGTTGCTAGATTGGGGTGTCTGTGTTGTTCTGTCAGAAGCTTCTGAACCACTTCGCTTTTCCTGGCAAGCTGCAGGTGTTGGTATTACTGCCATTTTGTGTCAGCGTGAAACACAGATTTTCAGCCCAGTTTGACACTTGCAACCAAGTTTGTTGTTGGCTACAACCCACAGTCTGTTGTCAGGGTAAATTGAAAATTGCGTTCTGGATATACAGACCTCCTGATGATGTAATTTCCTTGGAATGTCATAATTGTCATGTTTAGTCAAGACTTTCTATTATTTAGTAAACTGCATCTAGATTCATTGCTTTGACTCTTGGTTTCTAAATCAGATAGGAAGTTCAAAAGCTGTTTCAGATGGTACAATTCAGACTTCTGTGTTTAGGTGTCTTAAACATTGCAATGATTGATATCATCAGCATGTATCAACTACACTTTTATTCTTGATATTTGATTGAATGCATTCTACTTTGCTTCTGTGTTTCCTTTTTTCCCTGTCTTTTAATTGTGTATGTATATTTATTTGTTGTGGAAATCTGTCAACACAAGAAGAAGAGTCAAGTACTTCAGGTGTTTGGGTTCCTGTGGTAAGCTGTCTGAGGATTTTTTGCATAAGAAGCTAATAAAAACTTGGGTGCTAGTGAAATACTAACTGCTGGCATTTATGTTGCATCTTTCAGATTTCAGAATTAACATCACATATGAGCAAATTAACTAACTCCTGTTTTCCAGATCTAGGGATATGGATGCAAAATAAGAAAAATTCTACTCAGATGGTGCTTTAAAGTTATTTCATTTTATAATAGCATAGAATTTCTGGTAAAACCATTTTGTCCTTCCGTTTTCTGTAAATTACTTTTGAACTTATTTGCCCAAGGTACTGTAGAAGAATCTAGAGGTCAGGAAAAAGAACTGATGGTATTACACATAATGAGATTATAGAGGATGTGAGAAATGCTGCAGTAATTGCAGGAATATGGGGCAGGGATATAGGAAATACTCCAGGACAGCAAACTTTATTGGTTTCACAGCTCACAGAACAACCAGATTTGGCTTGACAGCTACCTTAGAATCTCAGACAGCTGATACAAAACATAACTGAGAATGTGAAAGCTGTGTTTGTTTTCCTGTTTGGAGAGAAGGAAAAACCTTTCCTGGTGGCTGAGACTTGTAAAAAATAAATGAAGCTGGAATGGACAAACGTTAAAGAGAAATTATTATAAGAAAGAAAGTGCCAAGTTAAGATCTTAAATAAGTAATTTGATATCAACAACAGTAAAAAAAATTGTAGGAGGGATAGAAGTGAAATATGTGTGGAGACATTTAATTTGGTACCACAGGTAAGTGTTTTGTCCTTGAAGAAAGAAAGGAAGATTAGACACTGATTCCACTGTGCACAGGGGAGATCAGTATCTAAGCTAGTGACTAAGGAACAAGTAGTGAAATTAGAGCCATGATAAGCAAAGATTGGTAATGACTGGATGAAGAATGAGACCTGCAAATTTGAATCTCATAAGAAGGTATTAGAGCAATAAGCTGATTCCTAAAAGCCTAGCAAATGGTGTCACTTTAAGGGTGCTAAACATTCTGAAGAATGATGAGGAGCTCCCTGCTGATTACAGTTCACTTTGGAATGAGTAGAAGTAATTAATTAATATAGACCCCAAAATAGGAATTCTTTCAGAAGGTTGTCGTGAGTATGGAAGAATAGTGGAAAGATCTTCTTATAGCAATCCTAAGATGGAAAGAAGAACAGAACTGTAACAATCACCAATAGAAGAAACAAGAGGTAGCTGCATATCAGGGACCTTGAAGTGTTCTAACAGGAGGTGAGTGCTTACAGTATTGTCACTGCCTCAGAGAATGGCAAAATTAGTTAACAAAGCTTCTGGTAGTAAAGTATGTAATATATATTGATAAAGAATTTTTCTCAATGCAAGCAATTTGAAATTTACTACTGGTAATAGTAGTAGTATTATATTAGTACAGACTTCCTTTTTCTTCGAGAACTCAGAGTCCCCTTGTGTGAAGGAGCTCTTTGCAAACAGTTTGCAGGAGAGATTCCCTGCCTTGCAGAGCTTACAGTGTAAATGAATAAAGCCGACAAATGATGTGATGGGAATCAGCAGCTTAGCTTGTCCACAGTCAGTAGCAAAACAGGGATAGAATTAAGTCTTGTATCCCAATTCTGTACCATTTCTTTTTGGCAGTGTTTCCTCTATGAGGTAAAGCTAGAAAATACTGTTCTTTGAAACAGAAAAAGACTACGCATGTGGTAAGTAGCAGGACTTGTTAGCTTTGTGCTAACAGCTGTGCTCTCCTGGGACAGCTTCTGAGTCAGTGTTAGCTTGCATTTGACTTCAGCATTGGCTTCAGGCTTGGAGCGTAGGTTTCACATTAATTTGGCATTGACTGCATCCATCCATATAGGTGCTTGCATAAAATAATTTATACCTACATTCAAGAAACAAAGAAGCACGACTAGAAGTTATTGTTAAACAGTGGTTTGTGAGCTCATAAACGTAACTGTAAATGAGTGAAAAGGAATGGCACAACTGCAATAACAACATAGATGATCATCCATGCAGAGGAGGGAAGAGAGAAGTGGTAGGGGGAAAATGGTGCTGTTTTTTAGCAAGAACAGGTACTTGAACAATGGAATACTGCATTTCGTCAAAGAAGGACCTTGTGTACGTAAATGTATAGCAACTTTCTTGCTCTCTAAGCACAGCCCAGTACAACAGAGCTTCCAGCAGTTCTTTTATTGCCCTGTTTAGTTTTACTGAGGGTTCAAAGAAGAAACCAGGTGACACAGTGCAAAATGTGTCCCTAACCAGCAAAACCCCCCCATGTTTAATTATAAAGTACTGAAAGCTAAGATTAGATAGGGTCTTTTGACACTGCCTTGTGCTACAATCTACAGATTATATGTAGGGTACCGAATCACTCACAGAAACAACTTTGATATTCAGCAGTTTTTTGGGTTACAGAATACTGTTGAGCCAACATTTGCATACGTAAATACTTTTTGTAGAGAATTGCCCATAGTCATACTGACTGAATCAATCATCATGTGTGAAATTCAAAGAGAAAAAATCATTTTATGTGTGTGCGTGTTTAAATCGGTATTTTTTGGTCAATATCTGATTGATCTGTGGGTCTTTCATTTCTTGTAAAGCCAGAAGAGATGCGTATTTTACTTCTTCAAAACTAGAAAAGCTAGCTGAATTATACTTAGATATATTATAGTAACAAGGAAATCTAGTGATTCTACATCTATGTTGCCAGGTAATATGGACTTGGCTAAATGACAGGATGGCAGTACTGCTTACTTTTGGTTCTTTTGATGGCTGCAGAGTCACTGTGGCAACAGAGATGTGTTGAATAATTTTTTCCAAGACTTGTATTGGGCCTCATGGTATTGCGTGCTTACAATTCATGTGGAAAGTACCACAGAGCCATATTTACTGTGATATTGAGTCAGAGCTAGCTTGGGTCTACAGATTTTCCATATTGTTTAAGAGGATACATTGCTCATTAATTGTTCTTGCAGATCAAGAGCTAAATGCATTTATAGATTAGACCTTCAAGCCCAGAAACATATTTCCATTCTGCTTTTAAATACACTTGTGTTCAATTCTTTTTATGCTAAGTTTTTCCTGGAATTAGAAGGCTACGAAAAATAGTTAACTATATCTAAATGAGGGGTAAATTATCCTCAAGTACCTTGATAATTCCAAAAAGTAAATGGGCTATTTCTGGTGGGGGCTACAGATTCTAATATGGCCTTGAAATTTTTTGGGTCCTTCTTGATTCTTCTGACGTTTCTTAATGTGTTTTTGTTGGCCTGCTGATAATTGAGGATAAACTGTGACAGGGTTTTCCTTACAAACTTTCTGCAGTGTGCACTCAGTATAAATGTAGTCTTAATTTCTAGATGTATCTAGGTTTTGGTACCTAGATGAATTCTGTGTTGTCTGCTGAGTCTGTCTGGTTCAAGGTTTCCTGGAATAGGGTGCTGGTGCCAGTACTCTTATGGGACTCATAATATTTCTGTATGACCTGTGCTGCCCTTTTAGATTCATTTCCAAATTTCTAAATGAGTTTATTTTGTTTTCCCCTTTGCTGACAGTTCCAGTAAGTTGTGAATCTACTGAATTAATTTTTATTCCATGAATGATTGTTATTACTTTCTTTATATGCAAACATGTTCCGGCAACAGATGAATTTTACTTAAACTTCCTTTCTCTTAGGCCGTTAATATTCACTGTATTGAGGGCATTAAGTGAATTTTGCAAAATCCATTTTTGAAAGAGCAGTTGCTTTCTGTGGGTCTGAGAGAGAAACTGCAATACGGTTTGCATGAAATACAGTGCACTGATAAAAAACTCCTCTGGCAAAACACTCTAGTTCTTTTCAAGACATATATAGTGTTTCAGAATGAAATTATCTTGAAAATTGCCCCAATATTAGATGTGCCTTTTGTTTTCCACCTACATACTTGCATTAGGCAGACACTTGTTGAATCTTTTCTCCTTGTCATCAGCATAACCCAATTCATATGTTTGCAATGCTGTCCATTTTATAATTTGAGTCCATCTTTAGGTTGCAGGAGAGAAAATGTGTAAGCAAAAACTTTAAAAAGGTGTAGTTGTTGAAGTGGTGGCAGTGAGTGATAACTTCTGTGAGTCTCTAAATCATGACAGTAAAAGAAAGGTCAGCCCACAGCTCTCATTCATCAACTTTCTAAATTGCTTTAGTGAAAAAATGTTTAGCATACAGAACAACATTACCAAAAACTGTAGTTGAATAAGCAGAAGGTCAAGGATAGCAGGAATATTTTCTACCTTCTTCCTTCCTTTTCCTTGAAGGAAAAACATGGTATTCATTGTTCTACTAGACTACATTTATAAGGAAGTATCAATAGAGACTATGTATTTATAATTCATAACTGAAATAGAACAATAATTTGCAAATATTTGTATTGTCTCAAAAAAAGAAGCAAAAATTAGGATTTAATTAACACTTTACATAGTGAAATTACTGGATTAAGAAATGGGAAATCAGGACAGAGTATCTGTGAATTCTTTTTTAACATTGAAGATGTTGTCTCAGGAAAATAAAATCGTAAAGGAAGAATGGAAAGCGTTTGAAATTTTTTTTTTAAAAGCAGGTAGCATACCAAATATACCTCCTCAGTAGAAAAGTGGGATGTATTTCCTTGCCATTATTTCTTTGCTTTTGTTTTAATTCAACTTATCTAAATCTTTACAGCTCTGATTCTCTGAAATGTCATCTGTAACACATTTACATTTGTATTTATATTTGTAATTATCAAAGTCATACAGCTATTCAATAAACTATTCTGGGTTTCCTTATTTTCTTTTTCTTTTTCAAGGTTTTTTACTAATTGTAGTTGAAAATGTTGGAGGGAAACTTAAATGCTTCATATCTGGTTACAGTTTTCATCACAGATGAACCTCCACACTCCAGGGGATGCAGAATTATTCCTTTGAGGCATGGCTTTTATGGGTGATGGGAGAAAAAATGAAAAAAAAATGAGTTGCATTATGACAGCAAAGACTTCGTGAAAGTAAATAAAATTGGTCATTCTAAAGACAATAACACCAGTACAGGCTCAAAGAGAAAGCAGACAATTATTTTAGGAGTTATTGAAGCAAAAGTATGTATGTAATTCCTTATGTATCCTTGGAGCAGCACTCAATGCATTTACAATTCCTCAAAGCTTTCTTATTAACTCTAAAAGCCTGTTGAAGAAATGAAACTAAAGTGTTTAAAAAAAAAAATCAGTAATAAGGAATACAGTAGAGCAATGCAATTTTGTCTCCTCATTTAGACTAACAAAAGCAGCAAAAGTACCTGTTCCACAAATGAATCATTTTGCTGATGTACAGAGCAGGTTGTTATTTCATTTTTTGGGGGTAAAACATTGGCTTCTTTGATTTAGTGAAAGTTATGCCATTGACTTTCCATGAACCAGCATTCTCCCTCTCATTTTCCTTCTCATTCTCTTCCTCTTCTTCTCTCTCCTTTTTTCTCTTACAAGCACACAAAATCCTTGCTCTCCTGGGGAAGCTTCTCAGCTAGTGCAAAATGTTACACCTTCCATCAGTAGAGGTATGGATGTGATTCCCATTCCTGTGGAGACCAGTTTTCAGTGCTGTTCCTAAATTAATTGATCAGTGTTTTCCTCACTTGTATTGCTTTTCTCATTATTACTTTCCCACAGTTCAAGCTACTTTTCCTGCTTCCATTTCTGCTTTTCCCAGTCAATTCCAGGGCTTTGAAATTGTGTTCCAATCCGACATCTCTTGCCCATTAAACCAGCTTAGGAAACATTGTCCTTTCTAATCTTTCCCTTTCCCAGCGTAAGAAATAATGGGGAGAGAATGACAAAACTAAGTTGCCTTGCAGATCTACTCCATCTGCCAATGAGTGGAAATTTCCTTCTGCCCATGGTTTCTGTCTTTTATTGGGTGGTATGCTTCTTATCGTCTGTTGACCTCCTTGTTTCCTGATCTCCTTGTATGCAATCAAGATATCTATGTGTGATAATGTATAAAAGGCCATCACCTTATTTTAGGTTATTTTGAAAAGGTGTTTAAATTTTGGCAGATTTTGGTTGATGAGGTTACATTTCTCATGAAGTAAGAAAAACCCCAGTTTCTAGTTTTATGGTAGAATTAATACGAATAAAAGATACCAATAATGAAACATCTTTAAACTGCAAAAATATTTCTAATGCAGTTTTTCCCTATTAACTATTTGACATAAAACAGTACAATGGAAGCATATAAAAGTTTTATTGTCATATATTTGGTATGTGTGATATACCAGAGCTCTGACTTCATGATTTGTCTCTTATGCAGCTCATCCCAAATTATCCTATAAAATATTTTTACTGTACTACCTTGCCATCTTTAACAGAGCAATCTATTCATTTGTATCTTTCATGGTATGCAGCAAATTGTGTGTACAAAACAAATAAATGTATGCAAGTATGTTTAAGGAAAGAAAATAGTAGCTGCTCACCTCTTTAACCGATATCATATAAACTTTATTCCTGCCTTATTTTCATTACCCTAGATGGTAATTTTGGGTCTTTGTTTACTATTTATCTTGCAGCAGTGTGTTTATTACTACAGTTTAAGCACATCTAATTTAAAGTGTCAGAGCTTCAGGAAAGGAAGAAACAATCCAATTTTAAAGCATACTAATGTTTCTACTGTCAGAATTTTATAGCAAAAATGTCTCGAAGACCATAAATGGCAATAAATAAGTTAAAGTGACCAGCTAAATACATATCATTGGAAATGTTATTCTTTATGAAAGTGTCTCTTCTTCTTTATAAATAGTGAAAACTGCAGTGCCTTTCTTCTGAATGTACTAAGATGTTTAGCTTTATAATACTTTTTTGGTGTAATTTTTGTTTCTGGTCACTAAGTATTAGTGGAAACTTCTGTTAGTTTTCTGAAAATAATTTTATAATTGTTTGTGCTATGACAAATAAAGGAAGTGAGGAAGTGGTGCAACAACACAGCACAGTAACAAGGGGAAGAAAGGATGCATGAAGAAATATATTGACCATTTAGTACCAGAAGTCTAGAAGAATGGTGGGAATTCTGGATAAAAAGGTTTCAGGTAGACCTGAATGGTTTGACAAAGGTTATGCTTAATTATAAGGTATTTACTAAATGTGGTGGAGATTAGATGAGCAGCCAAAAAAAAATTATTATACGGCAGGGCTTGTGAAGTATCTGAGCTTGTCCTACCAGGCAGGAAAGCAAGAGATAAGATGAAGGGTGAGATTTACTACAGATGACTGCAAAAGCATGGAAACCCAAGGAATTGAATTGCAAAAATATATGAATTGACAGCAAACACTGGTAAGCCCATATCTAAAGCAAAACAAAACCAAACAGTAAATTTTCAATGTGTTAATATCATTTGCAATGTAAGGCTGTTTGTGGAGGATATAAAGAAGTGCATTCAAGGTGTAACACCTAAAATATCAGAGATGAACGTGTTATCACTTTTAAAAGAGGTGTGATTACATAACAGAAATCAACCTTAAGTGGTAGACCCACTTAGTGGGCCATCAGAATCAAGTGATTCTTTAAGTCTATCATCAGATAGGATTAAAAACTTTTCCCTTGCAAAATCGTAATATTTTTAAAAATTAAAAAGACTAGAAATTTATTCTGTACATTTTTAAAGAAATTAAAATAAAAATCCAAATTAAAGAGCAGTTATCCATGCAGGTCTATTGTCTGGGAAACCAATTTAGAAAATACTCCAGCTCATTTACCTGACTTGAGCTATGCAGTGAATGCATTACCTACTACAATAAGTTGAAACAAAATATTAAACTTGCTGAGCATACTCAATATTTATTACCATTTTTATTGAAGGCAGATACTGGGAATTGTTATCCTATAATCCATCAAGGCAACTGAAGAATTATGTAGTGCAGAAGTGCGTGCAATTCTAAATACGTTATAGGAAACAAGATTTGGGGAGGTTGAACCAGTAGCCGTTGATTTGGTGAGATATATTTTCAACCAGAAATGTTGGCCGTATGAGCACTAGCTCAGGCAAGTAAACATTTAGCCTTATTATGAATTTAGTTCTATTATGAATTAGAGCTGTGAGTTCTGATTTCAGAATAGCGGAGAAACTGGATGCAGTAGTACATAACAGTGTCAGTACCTACACTATACACTTGCAATGATTTGTGCACTTCCTTTTCAGAGGACCGTTCTGTAAATGCCATCCTTTATCACTGCAGAGGTAATAAAAGCAGCATCCCCAGAAGTGTTCATTTCCGATGGAATTCATTGCTGATCTCAGCTATTTAAGTGAATGCAAATGAAAGCTCTCCCTCCTGTTTCTCTGAAGGATTGATGCATTTCTGACTTGTGAGCAATGCTCAGTGTCAGTCTCCAGAAACAAATGGAGGAAGATTGACACAGAATGGGTTCATGCCTCAAGTAGCCACAGGATTTAATCTCCTTGCATCTCTGGGTATATATGTGTCAGTCATAAAGCAATCTTTGAATTACTTATCTCCTGACATAATTCAAATCTCACAGGAGTGTTATTTTCCTATTAAAAAGAAGGATTGACTTTGCAAGGCCCCAGTGGGCTATGGAAAATATTGAAAAAATTGCTATCAATAAATAAATGAAATATAGAACTGGAGAGAGAGTTCATTTTGTTCACATTTATGGAAACTTTCATATGTTCTATTGTTTCACTGCATTAGAGACAGGCTACTTCCATTGTAAGGTAATTTAGTGTGATGTATTGTGTATTTATACTTAAAACTAAAAATTGAATTTTTCTAGCAGCAGAGAACAGCAACAGCCCTGCAGGATTTACACAGCTCGCTAGTTAGGCCACTACATGCAGTTTTAAGGTTGCACTGTACTGCTGGCTATTAGTCAACGCGAGGGTTTCTAGTGCTGCTTACATCAGAGAAGTTGCATTAGAGTTCAAAAAAAGAGAAAAGAGTATTTGAGAGAGAAATAACCTTTCTTAAAGTGAGAGATGGATAGGGTTTGCTTTGGAGGCTTGTTTTGCCGTTGCCCACTTTGAAATCTCTTTGTGGTGGATTCGTTTGGTCCCTTTTGAAATTGTCAGCATGTTAATGCCTTTTTAAAAGATGCATACTGGGGACAGCATGAGAGGTCCTGTTGCTGAACCACCTGTCATGTCCTGACTTCATTGCACTACAGGAAGGAGGCTGAAATACGCTTTTTCATACCGTTATGACTCAGTAATCCTTACAGTTCTGTAACTTTATGTTGTTTTGAAGAAGACTGCTTCCAGTTTATTGAGAAAAATGTTATTTAAAGACAATATGACTTATTTGGCTGTCTTAGGCTGGAAGCTTCCTGCAAGAGTCAGAAAAAACTTGTGACATTCACTTAGATTTCTGATAGAAATGTTTTAGTACTAATTTTTTTTTTGACCATTTTTCATTGTATTAGTAATTTATATCTATGTGATTTGATTTTATTGGAGTGCATTAATTAATTCACAGCCTCTCCTTCTGGAGTGTAGACTGCTGATTTTGAGCTGAAAGAGATGCTACAACATGCTGCTATGAGTCCAAGTGACAGTGCAATCTGCCAATATTGCTGCTTTTGAATTTAAGTCTACTCTTATGTAGACTGTGTGAGAGGTTCTTTCTATTTCTTTCTTGTGTAGTCAAGGTACACTGACTGTGTAAGAAGTACTCTTTCTGCACACCTGCTTTATTCACTTCTTATTCAAACTGTTTGTTTGTTTGTTTTGTGTTGTTTTCAATTGAATTTGCTGTAGTCAAGATTTCTTCTAATGCAGAGTTTGGGTTGATGATCTGAGGTCTCACAGACCCGCTTTTTGCAGACTTCCTATCCTAGGGCTGAACGTGTATTAATCAAGCTTGCATTCTTTTTTATCAAACTTCCATTTAAACTTCTGGGCTTTGATGTTTTTGTTAGTTCTATGCTTTGCATCTTCTTCTATTTATTCGCTTTTATGTAAGGAAGGTCAAATGCTGCACGTAAAGCAATGTTTGCATTTTGAACTGAGCGTTTGCAGAAGAACCGTGATGCTACCTTCTTCCCTCCTGCCTAGAGCAGTCTTCCTTCTCAGTTCACTGGGAAGATGAGCATTCTGTTATGCAATATGTGGCTGGGTAATACATAAATCTTGCTCCCAGTTAATTTTCAGCTGTTGGTTTGGAAACAATAGAACTGGAAAGCAAAGGCATATGTTAATGATGATCACATGCATTAGGATGCCCATAAGGTGACCCTGCCTTGGCAGTAGAGTTGGACTAGATCCCCAGAGGTTCCTTCCAATCCTAACAATTCTGTGATTGCTTGAAATTGATTTTAAAAAAACAACCAAAGAATTTTTCTTGCCATTTGAAAAAAAGAAATCCATCTTTTAGTTTTAGAATTCAAAGTTATATTTGGACTGTCATAGTTTGTAGCTAATTCTACTTAACTCCATTCTGTATTTCCTGTTTGCCCTAACCCATGAGCACAAAAGATTTCCACAGAAGAATAACAATGTTTGTTTGTTTGTTTGTTACTTGTACAATAAGAAAACTCTCTGAAAAGATCTTATTCCAAAGTGATGCAGAAATATACAGTGACATAGTCCTGTATGATAGTGATTTCATTGCAACTGCAGACTGGTTTCAGTTTCATATAACTATTAAAGGTGGTAGCCCTTTATAGTTTCCTTTGGAGCATGCCATGCTTTCCGAATTATGTATATGTGTGTCCAGACAGTATGTATAATTTTCTGAGCTTTTTTGTGTGTAGTTAATTTGGGGTCCAGGTTTTAGGGCAATGTATCAAATTTCATGATCATAAACAGTTTTTATGTCCTATGTAGCCTGCAGGTGTTGAATGTACAGTGTGTGTATATATATATATACATATATATATATGTACACATACGACTTTTTAGTCTTTCTAGCTCCCAATACAAAGTTAGCCCTCAAGCCACTGTTTCATTTGCTCTGTTGTAGGTATTTGAAAGATTTAGGAGGGAACTTTCATTGCAAGTTATTAATATTTACTGGTGGTTTTATTCATATTAAGTATATATCTTAATTGCATCCTTTATGTATTTTTCAGATTTTGAATAATCTGGGGATCTGCATCAGGGTTGATAAAATGCTTTCCAAAATGGTTAAACATGAGGTTCAATTAGGCCATTTCCTATTATTATTATTAGAAAAATATTCTTGTTTTGTTTTAAGGCTTTTTATGTATTACAGGTTCTGATAATATCAAGCCTAGTTGTTTCAATTTTTCATGTTTCAGAAACTAATGGTGTTTAAATTCTAGATAAACAGAAAAAAACCAAAGCCATTAGATAGGAGCTGCATTGCTTTAGATTGGAAGCAATCATTTCCCTATCCTTTCATTTGGTGCTGCTTTTCAATTGCTAACAGTTTTCAAGACGAGAAGACATGGAATCAAGCTGTAGGATATAATAGCCTGGCTTTTTCTAGGGTTTGCCACATAACTGAGCACCAAATGAACACAATCTCTGTATTTTCCAGGCATAAGTAACATGGAAATAATCTGAGAACAGCTATATTTGCTCAAATATTTCTTTGAAATATGTTTTTAACAGAAAAGAGAAATGGTTCAAAATGAGTGTATCCAGACAGAGAATTACTTAGGAATATCTGGAATTGAAAGTGCTTGACACCTGAGACATGAGTCATCTCATGCTTCTGTCGTACCGAAACAGCAGCAGAAAGTCATCATGTCACAGCGGCATCTCCTTTCCATGCTCTGGGAAGCTTTGGAATCTCTAAGAGATACATCTTAGGGAGATAATTGTTGCTAGATGTGCAGAGAGGGAAGCAAACTCAAAGCATAGCCTGATTTATCCCCTTTTTTTTGACAGTGGTTGTCCTTGCAATGTGAGGTGATAGCTGACAGTAGTGTATTTCGCCTCCTAAGTACAACCATAAAATTAAAAATAAATTTTAATTCTATGAACTTTACATAGCTTTAAAAGGAATTTAGCTGGCAAAAATGTGTGCTTATTTAGCTTGAAAGGTACTTTTTTTCCCCAAAAAAAAGACTCCAATTAATTGACAGTTTCTGGATGTAAACAGTGTTATTTTAGCCAATTTCAGGGTATTACAGGCAAATGCTATTTTAGCATGTTTTACTACAAATTTCTAATGCATAAGAACTGAGACTTGGTAGATGCTAGGAAAAGAAACATAAATGAGATTGGTATGCCTCTGTAACAAATATATAATTTGTTGCTGCATGTTTATTGCTAACTCTTTCCTGAACTAATGAACATCAGCTAAATTGCTGGCTTCAGTCACTTGTTTCATAATCCAACCACCCTCCACACAAAGACTCTTCAGTTGCTCATTCTACTTTCTGTCTTCATTTTCAGCATGTGATGTACTACTTTTCACTTAGTTACTAGTTCATTGAACTTATTAATTTCAAACAAATATTGTCTTGCCTCCATCTTGGCAGAATATCTACATAATTTACACTATTTATTTTATTTTTGCCTGTGCGGGAAGTGTTGGGTGTCTATGAATTGAGAAAAAAGTCAAGAGGAAACATGAAGAACATATAGACTTTAGGAAGCCTTTGAAGGGCCTATTAAATCATCACGATAACTGCAACAGCTATAGTAATATTATGTTCTGTGGCAATATACATGCAATAGGTTTTATCTGGATGTTATGTTTTCAGATAAAGGTGTGTCATTCTTTGTGACAACTTTGCTATTTTTCTTCAGGTTAGATAACCGGGAGACCTTCATGTCAAAATATTGAAGTGTCTTTTTGGAAAAGAAAAGTCCTGCTTATTCTTTCTGAAAATATTCAGGTTTTTTTTATAAATATCTCACAGTCACTGAGCACATCAGGCATTTCTTCCATTGGGTATTTCTCTGCAGAAAGAAAAAAATGTCATATTTTTTTAAATTCTGCTGCCATACTTGGGCTGTTAAGTATTTCAAGAAAAGAAATATGTACTAAGATATTAATTTATATTTGAGTATGATTTAAAGTCAATGGAATTTAATAGGTAGCACACCCACTGTTGCCACATGCTATGTGGATAATCTTCTTCCATTATAAGGAATTGTTGTTTTGTTTGCTTTTCTTGCTTTTTAGATGGTTGAAGCATAACTATAACACCTTAATTAAAAAGAAAAAAAATAATGTGGGAACTTGACTTGTGCTATTAGCATATTTGGTAGATTTTTTTTTTTCTGAGTAGAGAGACTCTCAGACAGTATTATCAAAGTATGAATCTTAGAGTAAGCTACCAAAGCTCAGGATCTGGGGGAAAAGACCAAACTAAGCCTTGAACTGAAAGTGATGCAGAGGATGGAAGATAACTGAAATTCATGCTTCATTCTGTGATCTCATTCAGGCCTTTTTTCTTTGTAAATCCAGGGAGAAAAAGAGAAAAAAAAAAGAAATCCAATGCTGCAACGTTTCTTGAGAGGGTCATGGTAGCTATCTGCTTACTTCAGACACTTCTGGGGCATATACTGATCACTCTTAAAATTTGCCTTCTGCTAATTAAAAATAAATAAAGAAGTATTTTATTTTGATATTCATTAATGGAAAGCATTCTCTTTATCCAGTATTAAAATCTAACTTCCTCAGTGTCTTCTCTTCAGAGCTTGTTCTCTTTTCAATCAATAGAAGAAAGACAGCAATCAAAACAAAATATACTTCAGACTTCAATCCCCAGGCCCAGCATGACAAAACATGGGTTAAAATTTTAGTAAGCTAACAAGTGCTGTTGTTCTTTTAAGTAGGTGACTAAATGCAAGAGCTAACTGTAGATAAAGATGGTTTTTTTGCAGTTATACTGGAGACTCTGTGACCCACTTCAGTAGAGTTTGCTCTTAAAAATTCCTGCACTGAGCTCTGGTCTCTGGAGCTCATGTTGCCTCTTTTCTGTGGGCCTTCATTCCCCAGGTTTGCCTTGGCAGATGGTTCCTGTCTCTCTTCCAACTTCAACCTGGTCAGTCAAGACTTGCTGTTCTTATGCCCTCACTGTTCTGGTCCCTGCAGTTTGTAGATTTCTGCCAAATATTTTACCAGTTTTACCGAGTGATAATGAATGTGGTTATATTATGTAATTATGAAGTAGCTTACTTTTTTTGATTCAGCATAAACTATCCCTCATTAGACAATCATTAGGAAGTACATATAATTCTTTAGTAAATGCTAAATGTCTTTCTGTGTTGGCTATTGTTTGTATGGCATAATGTGGTTATTAAGTCTGATTTCTAATAGCAGAAATCTAACACTGATTAGTATAAATTATTTCTTCATTATTATCAAGTGTCAGGGAATAGAAACGTATTCCTTACTGTTTCCCAGTAAAACACATTCTAATGCCTGCAAAAATGCTATTATACAAAGCATTTAAAATTTCCAAATATATTTTAAGCAAAATATCTTTTGATGATATATCTGGTTATTTTCGTACGGAGTTTCCATACCATGCAAGATTGTGGCGTTACACATGGAGCTCCCCAGTTCAGAAGACATGCATTATCACTCAGGCTGGCACACACTTAGGTGTCTTGCTAATTTCAAGGACTAGCACTTCTTTTTATTTAGTTTACAGTATGACTCCAATATGCAGTGGATGTCACTTGGTGTCTTCACATGTTGAGAGCATAGAGCAGCATCCTACTTTTTCCAGAGCAATTAGGACTCTCTCAATGAACAAACAGCTTAATGATGTCTCCAGCTACCAGCTGAGTATCCATGTTAGGTGAGAGGATAAAGGCAACTGTGTCCTGTACTCCAGGTACTACAGTTATGAGCTCCAAGAATGCTGCTGATGGATAAACTTCAGCTTCAGAAACAGCAGATGAAGAAACAGCCACTGGAAAATTGCCCGGCTACATTCCAGACTATTCCAATTTGAATTGTCTTGTGTTTTGGATTTGTGCTAAACACAGGGTTAATAATATGGAGATGTTTTTGTTATTGCTGAGCAGGGCTTGCACAGAGCCAAGGCCTTTTCTGCTTTTTGTTCTGCCACACTGGTGAGGAAACTGGAGGTGTGTGGGAGTTTGGGAGGAGATACAGCCAGAACAGGCGACCCAGACTGGCCAGAGGGCTATTCCAGACCATATGCCACCATGCTCAGCATGTAAAGCTGGGAGAAGAAGGAGGAAGGAAGGGACATTTGAGGTGATGGCATTTGTCTTCCAAGTAACCATTGCAGTTGATGAGGCCCTGCTCTCCTGGGACACCTGTTTGTAGGAGAGACTCATACAAGGACCTGCCAGTGAAGTAGGCTCTCATGAGAAAGATTCTTGGAAGGAGGCAGGGAACGGGATAGCTGGTAGGTTCTGTGTAAGCTCTGCTCAGCAATAACAAAAGCGTCTCTATATTATTAACCCTGTGTTCAGCACAAATCCAAAACACAGGACAATTCAAATTGGAATAGTCTGGAAAGTAGGCTGGCAATTTTCCAGCTGTATCTAGATACCTTTTATACATGGAGAATTAATTATTTTTTAGCACTATGATCCATTAAGGATTTCTTTGGAGGCACCTCTTCTGTGCATTTCTTCCCTGCTCTGGTAATAAAAGACCCAATTCTGCTGTGTCACATTAATCTAGTCCTTACATCATTAATGTACCAGCTGTTTGAATCTATGGTCATGGCCTGCAGCAGGATGGGAGGAGAAAGCCTTTGCTCCTGGGTGATCTTTCAAATACTTTCTGCCCCGCTGCCTTCCCTGATTTGTTTTTCCGCTTGGGGTCTCTGTTACCATCTCCTTTAGAGCCCCAGAGTGTTATTTGAATTTCAGTTAAGTTTGGAAATTACCTTCCAGTTGATTTGTTTTCCTAAGATGTTTTTTAAGGTACCAGAAAAGCTCTCTTTTCACGCATTGACAGAAGAATCCCTTCTGGAAGACTTCTCTTCACATCTCTAATTCAAGAAGTACTTTCACCATGGGTGATAGTTTCTTGCTAAGTGTTCTAAGAAATAGTTGTAAAGCTACAAAGATTGTTCTGCTTGTGGCTACCATACCTCTTTCTGTGGTGTTTAAGCGGAAGGAGGATTATTTTTTTTGGAGAAGCATTTTCCCTAGAGCTGCAGAGCTGGTACTGTGATCTTTACGCTCAGGGAAGTCTAAAGCAGAGAAAGGTTGCAGCACACCCAGTTCTTTTCTTTCAGTGAAAACTGAACACAGAGGGCAGACCCAGCTAGGTTAAAAGAAAGGTTTAACCAGCAAGGTTAAAGGAAAGTATGTACAGAGTAAATAAAAATGCATCAAAAAAAAAAAAAATTAAAAAAAATGTGCACAGACACACACAGTGTAAGTGATAAACCAAACTTCCTTTACGCTTTTTCTCAGTTCAGAAAAAAGTGGGACCCTAAACCACTTCACCTTAAAGGTAACCCTATTATTTTCATGTTTGAATTTCACATTTAACTAGGTGGGGTTTTGTTGTCTGTGGTGCATTACTTTAAGAGAGAAGAGCTTGAAATTATGGAGTCTGTTATTCTTATGGAATGGTTTTTCATTCAAATGAGCAGGATCAAAGTATTTTGTATTCTAAATTATGTTTTATTATTAAAATGTCTTGAGTAATTTCAGCATCCAAAGTAAACTGGTTGTGATTTCCAGGAGAAGAATAAACAGGTCAAAAGGACTCTCTACTGTTGGAAAAAAAAGGTATCAGTTGAATTTGAGCAGCTTCCAAGGGAACCCATCTCTACCAGAAATGAAAAAAAAATCTCAATATAATCATAAGTGTTTATTCTTTGCAGGTCATCTCCGTAGCAGAAGAAAAGGAAGTGGGAATTTTTTTTTCACGTGAGAAGTATCTGTTCATACAGCTATAAAGTGTGAAATCTTAGGGTGGTTCAGGAGAAAAAGAAAAGGTTTGCTTATGTGGTGTTCTTATTTTCATCAATAAGATATTTTGATATATGTGCTGGCTCGATTGAGAAAGCTGCTCAATTGAGAACTTATTTTCAGTTATGAAAATAAAATTAGATTTTTTTCTTTTTTTACAATGCTATAAATGCATACACCTTGTAAAAAGAAAATGCACCCATGCTTTCTTACTCTCCCAGAACTGAATTTTGCACATTAAATCCTTGGCTACACTCTGGATGGATTAATTTTGATATGTTCTTATACTGGTAAATGTAAAATACTTTTTTTTATTGGACTGTTGCATGAAAAAAATCATCAGTTGGAGTAGATTTTTAGTGATACTGTGTTGTAGACAATGTAATGGGCTTGGCAGAACAGAAACAATTAAGTATGCATTTGACACCAGTGAAGCTTTAATACAGCAAGAAATTCCTGTAGCAAGTGTATTCACCTGTCACTTGTTAACAGTTAGGGTGCTGCCAGTGGATCTGCAAGAGCATGAAGCTCTTTTTTTTTTAAGGTTCCCTGAGAGGCTGGTCTCACAAGAGCCAAGTACATGTTTGGACCTTTACAAGAATATTTGCAAGACTTTACAGATCTTTTCAGTCAGCTGAAATTATATGTTAAATGAAAGTGCTAAGGTTTTTTGGTTGTGTTGTTTTTGTTGGTTTTTTGGGGTTTTTTTTAGGTGCAGATTGCTTTTGAACCGTTGCTTTAACTCTGGTCTCCAAGTTTATGTATTACAACTTCTTTCTCTTACCTTTCCTTGGACCTCCGGCTTTTTACTTTAGTCTTTTTCTGTGAACAAATATTTGATACTGAGTTACATTTTCTGTATCAGGCTGTTGCATGGTCATGTGTAGGGTCACTTGCTCATACACGGAACTCTAAAAGAAAACATTTTCTCTATTTGATCACTTTCTGAAGTGGTTTCTGGCTGGCCTATTCCTGGAAAGGCAGAGGAAGGGCTTTTTAAGCACAAAAAAGAGCCTTGCATCTAAATCGTGGGAATAACGCAATGATGAAATCTTTTTCTCTCTGAAGCAGTATTTGTTGGACTCACTTATACCATGGCCTATGCAAGATTGAGGGAGATCGTGCAGTGTGGGTTCCTTATGTTCATCTAGAGGTTTTATTTTATTGTTATTTATTTATTCGTCTGTTTCAGGCTCTTAGTGCTTTTAGAAGGGTCAGCTGCAGTTTGTAAGTTCCTATAGATCAAAATAAGACTGCTATCAAAAAACTGAATTGAAATCTTAGGAAAGAGGTTTAGAAGAAGTTTTTCAAGACACATGTGGGGTTTTTTACTTTATTTTTTTAGAACACAGTTTGTCCTTTGTATTTTTTTTTTTAATTACTGTTGGCATTTATTATTCCAGTGAATTACTTTGGGTCTGAGAGTCAGGAAACTATTTTGTACTCTATCTAGGGGTAGAGAATTACAAGAGCCTCAGAAATCACTGTTCCTGATAATTGGCTTCACCTGCTGTTCTCTGTGTGAAGACATCAAAGGCAGGTCCATTCCAGAACTGTAAAGCTTATAGAAAGCAACGCAATTACAAGAATCACACCACCTGATCCCTCCAAATGAAGATGTTTCTGTAACAGCGTGTGCGATACGGTTGCAAGAGGTTCCTTACTCTTGCCTTACTAGAGCTCTTTTCAGGCTCTAGCTGCATTAGCTGAAGCTTTTGCCTTCTGTACTTCATCAACATCTTCTATGTCCAAGATAAAAATTATCCTTGTCAGGCTGTGTTTCAGGAATGCCCAGCCAGAACCCTCCCCCTGCTACAGACAAGGCAATGGTGCCCGTAGCTACTTCTGGCTCAGTCGTGTAAGCTTGGGAATTTTCACACTAAATCAAATGGTGAATGCTCTGCACATTTGTTTTGAGCCTTTAATGTGAAGCAATATTCAGCTGAAACATCTGCTATAATGAACTTGACATTTGCACTAATGACAGCATCAGTTTACTTAATGTCCTGCATTAAATTTTCTTCCCAAAAGAGTGATCCTTTTTCAAAGAGGAGTGTGAATTCCCTACTTGTGTTTTCAAAAACAATGAAAGAACTGGCCTTATAACTGTGTGGCTGATACCTGGTGTTGAGGCTGGACGCTGGGAAATGGAAAGGGATGCCCCAGCAGGGCTGGCTGAGGAGAAATATTCCAGATTTGGTGCTGACAGGGCAAATTTGGGAATCCCGGGAGCAGCAGTGTGTGGAAGCAACTAATGAAGACTGAATCCAGTTTCCAGTGCTTCAGATTGATTTTTTTTTTTTTTTTAATGAGGCTTAGAAGATGGGACAATTTGTTTTGAAAAAGAAGTAGAATGACTGTGACATAAGACTTTCCATATAATTTAGTTCTATTTCTAGTAAAAGAGCCAGCTATTTGTTTAGAAATTCCTGCTGGCTTTGAGACTGTTAGAAAACTTCCTTCAGTGCAACTAGCCAGAAAGAAAAGAAATAAACAGTTCTGTGTTATGAGAAACAAAGAACTGATACAATCACAGGATTATATCTTTATCTACTTACTTGATGGATATTTTTTCTTAATCAAGTTTTCTGTTTGTAGCAGAACCTGTGAGATTAAAAGTATCCACCGCAAGAGAAAAAAGAAAAAATGTATCTTGGTTACTGAGCTCTGTTCTCTGTCTGAAGGGAAATATTTGGATTCAGCACTCTGTATTACAACAGAGCAGTGAGGATTTGTTTTCCAAATGAGAGCCTTTTTATTTACATTTTCATGATTTTTTTTTATATGGTAGTGCGGTTAATAACAACATGATGCATCATAGCAAAAGGTGATGAGACAAAAGGAACTACCCCTGTGATGTGACATCAGTTATATGGCTTTGAATTCAGAGGAGATTTGTAAATTGGGGAAAACATTGGACTCACTTCTGTGCATGAACAAGCAAATACTGTGTTAAAACACATTTAATCTGAAATAACATATTTAGCCTGGGTTGTTTTAGCCATAGTTGTTTTTTTGCTAATAAAAGCATGAAAATATGAACTAAATATAGCCTCAATTTTCCAGATGACTGACTATGCCATAGGGCTGGAGCTTTTGACATTAGTGAATCTCTTGGGTCAGTTTCTGGTTCTTTTTCAGTTACATCTTTTTTTGTACAGATATTTTTGTAAAACTAATGCCAGTAAAACCCCAGGACATCTTAGAAAGACATCCACTCACTTTTTACAAAGGGACAGATATTTTCCCTTTTCAGATCATGCTAAACTTGAAGAATAATCAGCACATTTTAGTGCATACCAGTTTTCTGTTTTGGTCTTCATTATCTTATACTGCAGTTTCTGCAGATTATCTTGGAAAGGTTGAGGTCACAACTAATAATGTTGTAGGTTTGTGAAATGTTTTGAAATATCTAAATTATGATGATGGCTTTGTGTTTGCAAAGTATGTTCAACCATGTAGATATTAACCCCATCTGCTATTTTTATTAATTGCATTGATGCTGGTCATATATAAATAATTCATCCCCTTCTTGTTGCATCATTCCTTCAAATCTATGTGTGTTTATATAATTCAAATTTTATTTGGATTTGTGTCAAAAGAATGTAACTTTTGTTGCAAAGTCAAACACCTGCAAGTTGAAAATGGCATTTTTATGGCTGTCAGTACAAAGGTAATTCGGTTCCTTTCTGCATTAAGCTTGTGGGCTGAGTGATGTCCTGTAGAAAAAACAGTATCCAACAGGGTAATTAAAATTATACCACAATGTGTAGACATGCGTGCAGCAAGGAGAGAATTAAATTTACACAGGCAACTGGATAATTCTGGCATTTCCCAGCTCTCAAGTGCTTGACTTTGCAACCTCAGTGTGCTTGTGAACTGTGCTGTTGTGGACAATTCCTAATTTCCTTTAAGAAACTAAGGGAAGCTTCAATAGACTGGACTACTGAGAACATCTTGCCTGACAGTTTTACTCAGGATGCTGGAGACTTGAATTCTTAAGCTAAACAGCTGCTCCCCCGCGAGCTACCAGACTCTCCATGTATTAGTTCACTGCTAATGCCGAGGGGGGAGAGAGTCTATTGATACAGATTTCTTATTGACTAACCAGACTTTAGTCTAGTTTCCAGAGGTATGGATTTCTGTGTGTTGGAGGGCTGGAGTAAGTGCTGACTTATCATCAGCTGAAAATGGGATCATCTAACTGGCAGGCTTAATTAGGTTGCATCTCCGCTTACATAATACGTGGCAGGAATATTTTTAATGCAGAAACCAATAAATGCAAAACACAGAGAAATCAAATTCTGTCCATCATTATAAAGGAAGCTTAAAGATAGTTTTAGGCACAAAATGAAGAAACACACTGTACCCAGCCGAAGGGAAAAAGAGATATGTAAAGAATGCGTAGTGATACTGGGATTTGGATGCATAAGTCAGTTCTTGCCAAAATTCATTTGAGTTTCAGCTTCCTTCTGAAATTTGGCACCTAATCTGAAAAATTCATTCACTATTTACATACTATGAATTTAATATCTTTTTTTCATAAGCTTCATCATGTCAAGAAGGGTCAATTGCTGGTTTATAAGTTAGAGAAAGTAACAAAGACAAAATTTCTGTCTGCATAATAAACAAGTCAGTAGTGTTTCTGTTGCTTGGTCATTAAGTATTATTGTGGTTACTTTTTTCTGAAGTCTAAAATAATACATTATGTTGGAGGCACTAGAAATCATGTCACTGAGGGAAAGTATGAGTTCTGTATCAGTATTAACAGTCCATACATTTCCATTCATATAAAAATTGGGGATATTTATTTATTTCTTAGAGGAAAACAGAAAGATGTTTGCTTCATGAACACCAGGGAAACATGCTGGAGTGGTTGCGTGATCCAGATATCTAAAGAGACTGATTGGCAATGGTTAAAAAATATTTTGGAATAAATATTTCTGTTGTAATTTTCCCTTACAAATCTTTTGCTTGGCCCCATATTTTCTTCTGAATTGTCTTTTTAAATTCTGTTATCATTTTGTGGTTTTTTTAACCCATAACTAGCCCACAGAATAATGGGTTCATAGACATGCACTGAGGCTTGCTCTGCTTTTAGGAAGTTGCAGGGATATCTGTGTAGGTTAAGAAGTGGATAAAAGTACAAGTGATTCATTAGTGCTGGTAAAGTCTTGATGCAGACATGGGTCTTGGGGTAGAAGAGAAAATCTTCCTTTTATTGGTATTTCATTCAAAGAATTGTTTCAATGCTGTATCATTAGGGGTATTTTCACCAGTGTGAGACACTCCTGGGTGTTTACTATGATGCTGTAGAGAATTATTTATCAATGTTGACAAACACAAAATTGTCTCTTCCATATACTTGAGGTCTGAACAACACACTTTTGACAGAAATTCCAAACATTCAAGAGCAAACATGAGAAAACTCTCTTTTTAGAGTACAAATTCCACAAAGCAGTTTCCATCTGCATGCAAACCTATCAAACACTCTTTCATCCAACTGGAATGCACTGTTTCCAGTGTGGGCTTCTCCCAAGTTAGTTTTGTTTAAAATGTGCCAGAGAATTTTCTTGTTTCCTTTTTTCTCTTGGTAATTCAAAGTAGGATAGATTTTGCAGGTAATATTATGTGTGAGAGGATTCAAAGCAGGGCCTGAATCTGAATCTTCCTTTATACTTGACTGAGCTGTGGAAAGGATCATGAACTGGTACGTTAAAACTTCAGGTATTGATTGTGAAGTGCCCTAGCAGAGCACAGAGGCAGCTGGCTGGGACCTGCACCCAAGCAGGCTCTGATTCGGGGGGTGATGTGAGAACCTGGGCTTCCAGGATGGACCGTGGATGGATCTCACACCGGAAATGCCATTCTTGGCTGAAGAAACCATTCCTTACAGACAAATCATTGAAACTAGTGTGCCTCTACAGTTAATTTAAAGAATTAACATCTTCTGATGAAATGCACAGCTGAAAAATGCCTGGGCAGCCCTGTGTAGACGCTGTTTTCTTGTTTATTATGTTCTAGTTTGGCAACTTACATTGTCCTACATGTGTTCTTTAACCAGCCTAAGCATTTAATAAAGTTGGATGATGTTATTTACTTTAGGCTTATATATATTAATAAAAGACAGTAGATCTTGCCTTTCATTCCATCTTTCAAAAAACAGTAATTAATTTATGGCAGCATCAGAAGCCACTGTGAATTTGGATCCTGAAATGTAAAACCGAGATTAAAAATATGTGTACTATAGCTGTAGGTTTTTTGTTTTTATTTTCTTCCAGTGATTTTAATTATAAATTAATTAGGTTTTTTCTTTTTAGGAGCACATTTGCAATTTAATTTTTTTTCAGCTATCAAGCATTAAACACTTGATTAGCTTAAACTAAGAGGATTTGAAAAAAAAAATTTCATGCATGATTTTCAGCTTCAAGTAAGATATAATAGAATAAAATAGATGTTAGTTAAACACCTCTGGTGCTGTGTTAGGTTATGCAGGAAGAAAATTAGAAGAGCCAAAACCCAAGTAGGACTTAATCTGGCTTCTGCATAAAAGACAATAAAAATGTTTCTATAAATACGCCATCAACAAGAGGAGGTGGAAGGAGAATCTCCATGACAAAGGATGAGGAAAAGGCTGAGGTACTTAAGGCCTTTGCCTCAGTCTTTGACAGTAAAACCACTTGTTCTCAGGGTACTCAGCCTCCTGAGCTGTGAGATGGCAATGGAACACAAAATGCAGTCCCCATAACATGAGGGGAAATGGTCAGTGACCGGCTACACCCCTTAACACCCACAAGTTTATGGAGCCAGGTGGGATCCACCCAAGCATCTGGGAGACTCGGCAGAAGTGTTTATTGAGCCACTTTCAGTCATTTAGCAGTGGTCCTGGCTAGCAGAGGAAGTCACAGTTCACTGGAAGTTAGCAAATGTGATGCCCACCAACAAGAAGGAATGAAAATATGTGCCTTGCAAAATTTTATACCCTTGGAATTTTGGGACATAGGGATGTAAAACTTTGAATAGGAAAAAAAAATCAATTCTATTAAAAAAACAATAATTACAACTCAGGCAAAGACTAGGAAGTTCAAATTCTCATAGTAGTACACAGCAGTTATACTTTTTCCAAGCGACAGAATCCTAAAGGCTCCTGAGCCTCTCTTCAGTAACCTGAGTTGAAAGTAAGGCATATCAAAAGACACTTTGGGCTCCAGTGTAGGTTATGAGGTTCTGCTGAAGTGATACCAACTTTTGCTAATTCTCCTAGAGTAAATCACTGTTCTAGATCTATTCCCTAAAAGGTACATTTGTAGATGATGCAGGGCTGGTATGTTTTGCTGTCTGCTGTTATCTGGGTAGTGGACAGTCTTTCTGTGTTCAATAGACTTTAGCTTTCTGTATTTCCTTAGTTTTAACAAATTTTAAGGGAATGCTTGTTTAACTGTCTCTCAGTATGGGATTGATAGAGCAGGGGCTCATCAGGCAATGAGCTCCCTGGGAAGGGCAGATAAGTAAGGTACAAGGGAGCTCCAAGAAATGCTGCTTGTTTGGCTGAACCCACAGTCTTTTTTTACCTTGCTGTTTGCACTGTTATAAAAGCATCTGTTTGTTCAGCCAGTCTGTTGGAGGGAGATATTCTGTGGGCATAAAGGAATTCGCCTGTGGCTGTGGTACTCAAGGGGGCCTGTGTATTGTGATCATCTCTGAGGCACCAGTGGATCTGTGTGCTGTCAGCTCCTTTCCCGTTTGGTTTCTCTAGTGCTGCTTCCCTCAGATACTGAGCAGGGAGATACCTGAGACATGACTATACCTGGCCACTACAAAGGAAAATTAAAGCCTTTTGTACCCACTTTCCTGCTTTTCATTGTGACAGCTAAATACCTCATAGCATCCTGATTTTATAAGTAGCACCCATGGTTCTGTTTTTCCATTGATACTGTGGTTTAGGATTTTATTTTTTAACTTTCCATTCATGCTGCACATTGCTAGCCATGAAAGAGCATACACAGCCCAAAAATAGGTCCTTGCTGAATTTTGCCAGAGAATGTATTTAACTGAATTATATCCTGGAGGAAAACAGAAAGGCAAAGCTGCAAATTAGCCACTTTGCTGGCTTTCCCATTACACCTTGAGGACGAGTTCCTGATACACATTTGCCGTCAAATCCCAGGAGCAAGGTGCCCCTGGCATTTGTCAATGACAAACATATAGCCATGGAAAGTTGGCTGTGTCAGCAGTATGAAACACTGGCCAGAAGCCTACTAGTGTGACCCTTTGAACTAGTTAAGGTAAATACTTGCATTGAAAGGATTTACTGATCACTCAGTTTAATTGGTTTGCTCAAAGGAGGCAGAAGTGAGCAGTTTCTGTTTGCTTGCTTGCTTGTTTACGACTATGGTGCTGTAATTCACTGTAGGCTCCTGAAAAACCTAAGCTTGTTGGATTGCAGATTTTTTTCTTTGTGAGTATGCCAATATTTTTACAAGAAAAAACTCATTTACACTGCATTGACTTTCAATACCAGATAACCATATCATATACCAACTCCCAAAAATATTTTAACTGTAAAATTTGAAGTGTTTTTAGCATTTCGTTTGGATTTTTTCTTATTTACCTTGAAGAAAAGTCTATTCTAGTAGACATCTCTGAAAGGAAAAGGTGTCTGGATTTCTTTAATTTTCCAATTCAAAGAAATTTTTTAAGATAAATTTATATTAGTTCTATTGTTTTTCCTTTCTTTCTTTTTTTACTCCTAGATCTGCCTGGGAAATTTTTTTTTAATCTTCTTGCATTTTTTCTTATGCAGGATACCCAAAATTTCAAGGCAAAAAATGGGTTTCATTACCAAACACAAGTGCACTGTGAAACCAAAGGTGATATCTTAATGTCAGGGTGAATCTGCAGAGCACAGGCATACTGTAACATGTTTCTGCACAATTTTTTTCAAGCTATGTTAGATAAGAAGGACAGTTAGAAAGTAATTATTCAGCATGACATTTCAATTTTTTTATAAATACAGATAGATATAGAGCACCTATTGATTGACATCTGCATGTAATCCTACTTATCGGATTTAACTAAATCTCTCTTTGAAGTGTTGTTAGACTGAACTGAGATGCTTTCATGAAATTTCACATTAGATTGTAATGGATTTTTTGAGTTTGTCGTCTATTGAATGAAATATATAAACTTAAACTCTTTAAAATGTAAATAGAAAAGGTAAAAAGTATATTTTTTCTCTGAAACTCATTTTGTGATTAAATCATTCTGTGCATGTTCTGAGAGTTACTTCCTTATTTTAGATCCTTATCGGGAGCAAATGCTGACAAAATTAGAGTTTAATCAGTGTACTGGGCTAGGTTTATGGATTTTGGCTAGTCTTTCTATCTTTACTCAATCTGTTAACATGTTGTTTTTCACTTTTCATAGTGTTTCCTAGCATGGTATGTTGTTTTTTGCTTTACTTTGTATTGATTAGTAGATGAATAACTGTTGGCACCAGGCTTTCTTTGCATCATCTTTTCAGTACATTTTGGATTCATGGTTTGTTTGTTTCTATGTTTTTGCATAACATTTTGCCTTCATAGTGTTTGCCAATCACATATAGTTGCAGAGATGGATTTCAGTTGATAAGGCATTAAATCATAATAACCTAATGTGTTTTGTGTATCGGTTGATTTAATATCTGAAATAATAATTTCAACTAGCATAGTTGGGTTTTAGTGTTGTGCATTTACTTTGCTCATATTTCATTCATTTTCATTTTTAGCTCTCCAGTTTTTAAACCACCTAGCTGATAGTTCAGTCAAAATTTGACTACAGCTACTGAACTGAAAATATACCCAAAAAATATCTCCAAACTTTATGGATTTATTGATCCCTTTATGAAATGTTTAATTGACCTGGCATTTCAAATTAGAGATGTCAGCTTCTTCTCCTGGCAGACTATTTGGAAATGCAGTCATTAGCTAACAGCTTTATTTTGGTAGTTTTTCTGAAGCTGCACTGTAAAGAAATTAAGCGTATGTTTGCACATTATTTGGGTTACTGTGCAAGCAGCATCTGGAGCCAGCCCCTGTGTCTGGCTAGCCCGGGGTGATGGTTGCAGTGTCAGCTCTACATGGGCAGAGCGTGGACTGAAGAAGCTTCTCTGAGCAAACAGGCTGTACCAAATCGTATGCATCCTACATTTCCATTGTGACTGTTACCTGAGGTAGGTGCAATTAAATTATGTTTGAGGCATGCCTACATCTGTTACCCTTTTCTGGATGTAAATTTGAAATTCTCAGAGGCACTGAAATGGATAAGGACTGAATGCTATAAAATATCTGAAGAAATAGAACCAAGAGATAAGCTTGTTTAAAAAGGAAAGTCAGTATACTGATGGTCTTTTTGGTAGAAGTCTTTAAGACTGATGGCTTCTTTTGGTTGAAGTCTGTAAGTGTGGACAGCAAGGCTTTAGGAATGCACTAGAAAGCGTAGTGGGCATTAAAACAGTGCCTGTAATTGAACAGAAGATAATAGGCTGGTTTGCATAGTGACAGTAGCAAAGCGAAATAAAAGATGGCTTTTGCCCTTTGTATTACTCAAAGAAATGGTAGTTGAAACACATTAAGTGCTAGCAGGAAAATGGTAATGAAAATGAGAAGCAAGGAACAAATCACAGTACATTCAAGTATCAACAGTTTACAGGATAAAGATAGGAAGAGTAAAAGATAAGGAATGAAAGAATTCTCCTGACATTTGCTCCAGGTGAATTGAAATCACTTTTTCAAAGAGAAAATGTGATACAAGAGGAAAAGAAGTCTAGTAGTAAACGAGGTTAGGAATGGAACTCTGGTTTCTACCTGAAAGCCACATCTTCCAGACAATGGGGAGAGAGACTTTGTTTTAAATGTTTCTTTGGCAAACAATTCAGTTTTGTGCCTTTTTCACCAGGAACAGCCTCTTTGTATTTTTATTCCCTCTGTGTCCTTAATTTAGTAAAGAGAATAGTTTCTTATTTCTATTTAGTTATCTTGTTATAGATAATTCAGAAATATTACAGTACTGCTTGGCTTCTGCTGCCTACAAGATGAAGATCAAACCAATACATGCTATTTTCCATCTCAGTTCATCTCAACTTGCACCCAGCTGGGAGACCAGAGCTCTGGTGGGATGCAGGCCATAGTGTCTGCTACCCCTTTGAAGGCAAATCCTGCTGAGCTTCACCTGTGCTGGGAAACCAGATCCTAGCCACAGCCACTCTGTGCCTGCCACCCACAGCTGTATCTGACACCTACACACTGCTCCAATGGCCTTATCGGTTATTGGAAAACACTGTAGGTCTTCATCAGTGTACAGATTTAAGGATTGGTAATCTCGGAAGATTTTAGGCTGAGATTTCACGGGATGAGATTTATACCTCCGACAGGAACATCTTGGCCTTTACTATGTGAGGTTTGTTTAGTCCACTCTAGAAGTATGTCCGTCCTTCTTGGCCGGTGTGTTTTTCCTGGGTAGGTAGCCTATGATAGCTGCTGTGTCCGTGTCGGGGTGCAATGAGGCAGCTGTCCCGTGCCATGCTGTGCCAAGATCCACGCACCAGGAGCCAGCCGGTCCAGCTGGGCAAGTCACAGCATTGGGGCAGGCTGGAGCAGACCTGGGGCTTTGGAGGTGCACAGCCAGGCACAGGGGTGGCTGCAGCCCCTCAGGCATGGGTGAAAGGCAGCTCCCCAGCGAGAGGAGCTGGCCCCACTGCTCACAGCCCCATCCCAGCACCCTGGTCCTGCGACACTGCCCCACAGTGCCCTGTGCACAGAGCTGGATGTTCGCCACTCGTTCTGGCATTCCAGAGTCCTCCTTACTGCCTGGTGATTTTTCATCTGCAAGGAGCTGTGATTGCAGTCTCAAAGGAAGAGCTTTCTTAGCAGAAGGGGATATAAAATTTTCACTGTACCAGCAATAATGATTGAAGAGGGCATGATGTTTTTGCACAGCTTCCCCATGTGTACCTGTGCTGTCTCCACATCTTCAAACACTCGCTGTCATAGATGAGGTGCAAAATTCTCTGATCCTTGCTGCAAATTGGCCCTGAAGTGCCACAACATCCCAGGAGCTTTGTTTATTTCTCATCGGTCAAAAATAAATAGGCCTGATACATCTAGTTATTTTGAACAGTGATGAAAAGCAGTAAATAAATGTCACCCTTGATGCTAGTAGGAGTAATACGAGAATATTTTACAGGCATCTGCTGTATATTCTAAAATGCTACCTAAATTTGAGATTGCTGAAAATGCAAAGTACCACATAGGGATTTTTATGCTAAATATGTGAGTGAAACAATTCCTAGAGGGTGAATGGAAATGTTATGATATTGTTAAGAGTGCTATCATGGCTTGACTAATGGCATTCAGAACATTCTTAGTTCAGAATTGTTTGTGTGAGGTTTGATTTCAGTCCACGTTCTGCAACATGCTAGCGTGTTTTCTGTAGTCTTCCATAGCTGTTGTCTACATTAACAAATAATTGAGTGGGATAGGAAGGGATCAGTGGATCAAGAATTTTCTATTAAAGCATCACCATCTTTAGTATATGTAGTTCAGGGATTCTTTTCAAAACTAACCTCAGTACTCTGAGCCAGAATGCTAATGTAAATACAGCTTATGTAGTCTGTATATCTAAATGTATGAAAACTGAAAAGGATCATCTTCTATTACATAATAAAACCTGTGATTAATGACTGCACTGCATTAGTGGTAGAAACTGTGAGACTGCTTTCAAATAACAGCCAAACCCAAGACTAATTTTATTTTTCAGGATGTAACTGATTCATGTTTTAATGCTGTGGGGTTTTTTGTTCTTGTTGTTCTATACTCGGTATCCAAAGGGGATTGAAATCGACTGGCTGGGCTACTTGCTTTAATTAAAAGGCTTTAGAAAAAAATAACTGGTGACACATTATTCGTGCTTTTTTTCCCTCCTATAAGTTATTTTGATTTTAGAGTATCATAGATAGCTGGTCTGTATATGGACTCTGTGGCTATCTAAAGTGAATTTGATATTCCAGGCTGTGGTGATGAAATAGCAAAAAGCAATATATCAGCAGTAAGAGGAGAAATTGGGCTTTTGAATCACAGGAACAGAAGCTGACATTAGGAAGAAGGTAGTATATGTTTAATATCCTTAAATTAGAAAGGGTTTTTTTTTCTTAATTCTGTAGAACAGATAAAAATTTTCCACACCTGTTGAGGACTCAGAAAGTATAATAATACATAAATGGCTAGATGTTTTCAGTGTAAAAAATGTTTTAGTTCTATGAAAAGACAGAAAAAATGTCTGACAGATCTACTCTCCTCTCTCCGCCTGTGCTTGATAAATAGAGGATAACAACAGTTATTGCTTTTAAATGTGTCTTTTGAATCTCTGTCATTTTCTCTAAATTTCTCTTTGTTGCCAGACTGAACAGGATGTTTGGAGGATGAGTGGAACAAAGGAAATATTTGAAAGAATCAGCCAGTTCATATTGTTAAAATGAGCAAATTCAAGGTGGGGGGTGGGGGGAAATAAAATATTAAGCTGGAAGCTGCATTCTGCCCTGCCCTAGGATGGATTGAGAGTGTTGTGTTGCGTAGTGTAAATTGGCAGTCGGCTATCATCATTCCTGTGAAAGTAAATCAGAGCTCTAGCTTATGTTGGAAGACATTTAAGCCTTTTTCTTCCCTTTCTTTTTTCCCACAAACGTCAGTCACGCAGCCATCTTCTATTACAAATTCGAGAACACTTCAGAGAGGGCCTGATTTCCTTCCCTGTTAGGGTAATCCTGTAAAGGTCACCATCTAACCAGTGTGAGCTTCCAAGATAAGGTACTAAGAGCGGGTATTTTTTTTTATTCTGCGATTGGATATTTGAGAGCTTGCTTTGAAGTTTGCAATTCCTTTGCCAGCTGGTCCCCAGCTTGCCAGAGCTGACCTAATAGCACATAGCTGGTAACTTGGAAGCTCGTTTTAATTACAGAAGTATGGAATGAACTTCTGAAGCTAGTTGTCTCTTGTTCAGACATTGGTCTAAAATCTGAGAGGAAAGTTGATTGCTTTGAATATTTCAAATCCAGCTGTTTTTCTGACAAGTGAACAGGTATTCTTTGTGTTTTCTAAGAGGCCAGTGGAGTTACCAGGCTCTGCTGGGATTTACATTCTCCTACAGCGCTTAAGATTGTAAGCCAATAAAGGTGTGGATTTGGCTTTGTCACACGACTTTCCGAAATGAATAGGGATAAAGAGCATGAATTATGTTAGTTTCTCATTTCATAAGTGAAAAGCAAGCTCATATTTCAGTTTCCTGTCGGTACCTTTTACAGAAATTGCCCCAGAGACTGTTGGCTGCTGGAAAGCAGTTTGTTCTCCTTGCTTGGTGTCTGAAGACAGCTGCAGTGTGCTCTGGCAAGGCTTACTTGATTCCTTTGTGTTGATCTGTAATTTATTTGAACAGCTGGCATTTTTCTTGCTTTGAGTTGAATTTCTCTACTCTGGAGATTTAGAAGGAAAGGATTCTTCGATTTTAAGTGTATTTCTCTGTGTCTCACTTCCTATCTTAATTTACACGCAATTGACACTGTATCTATTGATCTTCGAGGCTTCTTTTCGCTCAACTTTTTGGCACACTGGCCTATGTATTCTGCATGTGGTCCCCACCTATCTATTCATTAGCTATTACTTAGAGTGGAAGAAAGAGAAACTTTGCTTATCAAATTGATTTTGACATCAATTCCCTGGTCAAAAAACAGTCTGGAATCTCTTTAAAGTGCTGTGGACAGCAAATCACCTGCCAAATTTACAGGAAAAACTGCTGTAGACAACTCCACAACTCTGCATATATTTTGAAGGTGAACAAGGTGGTCTTTGTTTACAGACTTCTGTTGCATCCTATGATCACAAAATACACATTAAATTCAATATTGTTTTCAGAGGATGTATGCAAAAATTATTTCCTCTCTTTCAAAGCACCTGGCACTGTAAATATTCATGCTAATTGGACTTTCAGGTGAATAAGAATGTGCAAGATAAGACTCCTCATTTCCTCTACTACTGACTCTGCTGAAATATTGTAAAAAGTTAATTTAGTTGTAAATGAAAACTTCCATCCAGCATGTTTGGTTGGTCTGAGGAAACATTTTTTTTCTGCCTTCTTTTTTTTTTCTTTCTTAGTCAGTGCTCCAGAAAAACAAAATAGAAAAGAAAAGGAAATACTTTGAACTCCTGTTAATGTTTAAGTGTCTTTCCAACTGAATCCCAGTTACAGAAAGGCCCCATTTGTCTTGAATTGTGATGCCTTCAATAGTGTTTGGGTCTCTCATCAATAAACTGTATAAATAGTTTTCATAGGTACTGAATTAAAATTTATTCATCACAATCTGCTTGTAAGAAATGTATTCGAATACTGCATGAGGAGCAGAGTTCTAATGTAGTTTAAAAATGCAGATACAATAATTCAAATACTATAAAAATGTTTTTGAACATATTTAAAAGATTGCATGTAAAAATTGAATGGTATTGACTAGTACTGATATTCTCATTGAAAACAGTCCCATAGAATTACATATTCCTGTTTAAGACATTAAAAGGCAGCTATGTATTTTAAGAAATAATAAATTATCTATAAAAGCTAAATTTTAAGAAAAATGTAATTTTAAGTAATTTTTTTTCAAATATTTCATGGCTTATGTTGGGTTTTTTCCCAAGTCTTAAGTGTTTTCATAGAATACTGTAGTATAAGCTTTGGATATGATTTCATAAATTCATTCAGTAATACCTTTTCTGTATAGAAATGATATTTGATACCCTGACTTTATATTGGTTCTCCTTTTAATTTCTTTTTATGTGCTTATGCTCTGTTTGCCTTGAAAGTGTGACTGATATTTAACCATAGTTACTCATAGTTCATAGCAGAAGAAAACAGTAAATTTTCATACTTAATCTATATACATTTGGTCCAAAATTTAGTAGAATACTTTTGACTGATTCTTCTACAAATACTCAGTCAAGGTATGTCATCAATTCATCACAGCTGGCTAAAAAAGGTTGAATTAAAGAAAGAATGTTCTTCAATGTTTTTTAACAGCTTAAGCATACTTCTAAAACCTTAGGTATAGTGAGTACAAAGCCAATGTACATCATGAAAATGCAGCCATTGCCAAGCTGACTGATGTTTACAAGCGATGGTTTCACCACTCTTTGAAAGGCATTTCTACCCAGCTAATATGAGAAATGGCCTTGTTTTGCAGCCAGCTTCAAAGGTACTGAGTGGGATGCCAAAGTTTCTTATGAAAATATTTCAGCTGTGATGAAAGTCTCTTTTAATATGTTGGACTTTCTTCCCCCCTTCTAATTTTCACTAAAGCTCAAAGCTTTCACAGTATTTCAGGCTAAAAGTCAGCATTTATCTACTTTGTCATGAAGACCAACTTCCCTTCATGAGAAAAAGTGTATTAAAAAATCAGTGCAATCGCCTGTGAGTGGAAAGCAGAAAGATGAAAGTGCTGTTAATGATTAGAATCAGAATATCTGTCCTACCAGGTTATTTTATGTTTTGAGAGTTAGCTTTGATTATGTTCCTAAGCAAAGGTTGAAAAAAATAAAGTTGGAAAAGCAAAAGGAAATTTAATTTTTCATGGTTTGATTTTTTTCCTGCAGTGTGTTTTACTGTAGTGCCTCCTGAGATTCCCTTTAATTTTCATGGCATCGCTCCTTTCTCACTGATCTAAATGGATGTTGACATTTGAAGTTTGTTGATTTACAAAATGTCAGATAATTACAGGGAGAAAATGAATTATATCCTCCTTTCTCCAAATGAAAGTTAGTATCATGTACTAACCTGGGATTGTGAAAAAGATAGTTATAACTGCTGTGTTATAAAACACTACTTTATAACGATCTTGTGAGTCTTCCTGTGGTCTTTTAGGGAAAGCTACAGTTTGATATAATGCTTTTCCTTTTGCTTTTGATAAATAAGTATAGGGGCTGATAATTTTTTTCAGGAAACTTTCTCTTAACACTGCAAAGTGTCTCATTTTGGAAAAGGTTATGGTAGTCATTCTAGCAGAAATTGTCAAAAAATGGGGGGAAATTAATGGAAACTACAAAAGTAAAAGAGAATGCTTTTATCTTCCTCTTTTAGTTCACAACATGCTAAAAACATTATTACTATGAGTGACTTCTTTTCCAATTGTTTCTTTTTATTAATAATTTTGTTCTGGCCACTTGAGCCCTTTGCTAAATGTGAGTCTGTGGATTCAATAACTAATTCAATAATGCTTGTTCCATTTTTTTTCCATTGTGCTTTGCTTGGCAGACCACTCTGTGTATTTGGCATTCTGTAGGATTGTTTTCAGCCTCATTCACTAACAGCATTGATTTCATTCTTTATTTTAAAAAGATATATGTGTCTTTCTGTCTACACAGTACGGGTCTGCAAAGCTGTGGATCTGCCGTAGTGATCACCCATCATGGCAGGGTGCAGTAGGCTTTAAGGATTAATTTTGAAATTTCCTGCTGTTCCAAAGATAACTTTCCAAACTGTGGGGAGAATGTAAGTGAGAGCTGTAGTGGTATACTGCTGAACTTCTGATAATTCAGGCAGCTTGAAATATTATTTCTGAAGTGGTGGGATGGGAAATTCCTCATTTATATGTAGTCATAGGAAGTTTGAATCCAAACTGTTAGCTTGGAAAAGTCAACATTATTATTTTTGAAATGGGAGAAGTAGCATGTGCAAAAGAATAGTAATTTTATCTAGGAGACCTGGAAATTTGTTCTTCCATTTGCCTTTTGGCGACCATTCTCTGGGCCTTGTGTTTTCACAAGAGTCTTATCTTTTCCAGGCTCTTTGCTAATTTTTTTTTTCTTTGAGGAGCCTAGTAAAAAGTAGCCCAAATTTCAGCTGAGAGCTTCAACCATGCTGAACTATGAACAATAGTAATTTAAATTAAACTGAGTTGGTCAGGCAAAATTATGGTTAGGCTTTTCAGAAGAATACAGTAGAGGAGCTGGCTCCCATCCAGAGTTCCCCTTCCAGACTTCATATTGGAAAGAAAAAGACCCATTTTCTCTTTAAAGCCTTGGTCTCCCAAGTGTCTAAGCTATTTATCACAACTTGTTAGGTAGCCAGAGGTCCAGCTGCACCCATCCTGGCTGCCAAAATCTCCAGCTTCAAACCTGACAACTTCTACAGTTATTCACAGGTTTGGTTTTTTCAATCTGTGACCTTTTGAAAATTTGTGGCATCATGAAATTCAATTACTTACCTATCTAAATGAATAACAGAAGGGATTCTGAAGTGCTTGAATTTTTCCTTTTCACATAAATTTTTTAATACTTTTTTTCTTAGTATATTTGAAGTTGGGATGGCTGGAAACATCTTTCATTATGTGTGCAACAGTGTTAGTGTTTTATCATTTTACACACACAAAAGGACTGTATATCACCCATATCACTCCTGAGATGTTGATGAGTGACAGGTATCATGATGTCAACTGTTATATGATGACAGCAAACAGCAAAGTTAGTTAAAGATACTTTTAAAGAGTAGAAGTTTTGCTCTTTTTTTCTTTTGTTTTCTATTTCATTCATTGAGCATCAGAAAAGATATGTCATTTTTGATTATTTCTTTCTTTGGCTGGTGCCAAAATGCTGTACATGCACAGCCTTCAGAGCATCATTTCCAAAAAACCCCTACCCTTTCTCAGAGAGTGAGACCTTAAGTTAAACAGAAATCTTGAATCTTTTCATATGTGATTTCACTCCTCCAGCCTCTCCTGCTGGGAAGCATATGGTGACATAGCAATGTAGGGGCTTTCCACCAACTAGATTTAAATGCTGTCCTGCACGACCAAGCAAAACCAGAATATTGTCATTCATCTCATTCTGGGAAATTAGATGAGATGATGTCCAGGTCCTTCACTACTGAACTTTTTTGCAGAACATAAGGTGGCATTACCAGATGGTCAGGTGGTAGAATTAGGGACTGAGCACTTCCAGGAAGTTTTGCTATTGCTCACAGTATGATTTTGTACTTTTAGTAATTTTATTTTAGAAACTCCTTCTTCAAAACTTGAGAAAATACCTCAGTGATAAAGACGATGACTTGAAACATCTTTTCCATTTGTATATGACTACACAGTGAAGACAACACCCTTTTTTTTTTTTAAATTTCGAAACACCTTAAGTAGGTATTTTAAAATTGACAGCCAAACCGCATTTTCTGTAAGTCTGCACACAAATAAAGGAACATAAAAGAAAATGAAGCATAAACTGTAAGAAAAACTTTTAAATATACTTCTGGGTTTTCAATGAACACAGAGAACTAAGGAAAGTTATTAGTTTTGTCATTGAATTAGGGGAGGATAGGGGCTAATCTGATAGACAGTTGTTTATAAGTAATGCTTAGGACCTTCATTTAAAGATCCAGTTGATAAATATCTTTGACAGTTGCTGTGATGGTGATTCCTTCCACATTTAAAACAGATTAGTTCTTCAATATATGTACAGATGATTGTTGGGTTTTTTTCTATATTTGCGTTCTTTTCCGTTCAGCCTTTTATTTACTAATCCATTGTATTTGTTCATCACTTTGAAAAACATTAGCGGAGCTCTGAGAGGTTAACACTCATGCATGATATGACCAGAAAATATTTCAGTGATTTAGCACTTCATAGAAAATCTAAGTAATGAAAGTGTAGGGGAGTAGGAAACGTACTATAATACAAACTAATTATTAAATAGAAGAAAAACTGTAAAATTATTCCGAATGATCATAGCAAAGGTTATTTTTATAGTATTTCAGTCTTCATACAGAAAATGTGATCTAGAAATTTTGGTATTTGGCTTTATGCCGAAAGCACAACCAGAAAACTAACCAAAAATGTTTTCATACGAATAAAAGATTAATTTTGTTCTAGTCAAACTAACAATTTTTTCTGTATTTCTAAGATTTGTTGCTTGTGTTTATCTTTCCTTCATCTTATGTAACTCTGTAAGTCCAGTCGTTCTTTGTTCATTTGATAGCGCTTATATGTACTTACTGTTAGTATGGATGATAATCTTGAGAACACAGCTCCCAAATATACTGGAGTGATTTGAGATCTATCTTTTAGCCAGATAAAATACAAAAGCAAAACTCTTTCTATAATTGAGCATTAAAATCCTATTGAGTTTTATAACTTCCTTGAATAGCAAGTTTCTCATCTTCATTTGTAAAGAGTAAATTCAGTGTTGAATAGAGGATTGAGGCTAGTTTCAGAGTATGTATCCAAACTACTGCTAATCCTCGATGTTTCCTTAGTTCTATAATAGGCAGTTTATAATCAGAGCATTTTGATGTCAGCTCAGTGTCTTCTGAATTAGATTTACTGTCATTTGATAAAATATAGCTTCTTTAATAAGAAAGAAAAGGAATAAAAGCTAATGAAAGCAGCAATCTTTTGGGGTAATGACATCAAAGACAAGGGTACCCTGTTTCCATGAAATCAAGGGTGAAGGCCCAACACAACAATCTGATTTGCTGCAGTAGGATTCCAAAATGTTCATTCTAAGCCAAGGGAAAAGGAGTGAAATATCAAATGATTCTTGATGGCTTTCATTATCACAGTTACTCCTAGCAACCCTGATAATTATAATAAATGGTTTAATTTTTACTTCATGAATTCTGAAGAAGGCATTATATTGATCAAAATACTTTGCTTCCCATTTTTTCTCAGATTGTGTTGAAAAATGGGAGGAAAGGAGAGTCATCCTGAGAAATAAAACCAATATAATTGGTAAAAATTAATCTGTTTTCCATGCTGTATTCTTAAAAATCTGCTTTCATTCTTACTTAGTGGTTGGCTTCACAGTGTTGAAATATGTGTCTCATGGTTGATGCCACAGCATCCAGATTTTATAATTTGATTCCGTTTTCTTAGTTTTGTTTTGCATTCAGTAACTTGTTAAGCAGTTACATATTGGTTGCAAAACAGTTTTCGAGCCATTTCCTCTGCAGTAGGAATCATAAAAGTACAAGGAACCTGTCTCTCATTGAGATTGTAGGGATTATTAAATGGCTCAGCTGGAGAGACAGGCTTTCTCATGATTTAGAAACCCTTTCTATGGGTTTACACTTAACTGTACTCCTTTCTCTTGCTAATTCTGCGATGTTTACAATACTCCTAATCTAATGAAGTCAGATTTCTCATCCAAGTTTTATTGACCTATTTCTCACTCTTTTTGTACAGAAAAGTACCCTCTATGCACCCCAAAGCTCTCATGCTGTGTATTGGTTAGGATTGCCAACTCACCTGTGAGACCTAGAGCAATAGGTCAAGGTTTTTGTTGAATAGTCCTTTTGCTCCCCGCTGCTTTACCAACCTGGCATTTCTCCATACATGTGGAAAGATTAAGTCACCACCAACTAATACGATGAGGGTTTAAAAAACAAGTAATGTGAAAATAGGCTTTTATTTCTATTCTTTCCTCCACCACAAAATGCTGGAATATATGTACACACTTGAGGAAAAATTTTCAAAAGTATTCAACCTTTCCTGTTGTCTGCTTTCATTGTAAAGTAAAAAGTAAAAACTGGTGAGAACAATATTCAGCTAAATGCTGACTATCTAAGAATTCCACGTGTAAGCTAAATATATTTATTTAGTGGGTGGAAAAGGAGATGCTAAGTTGCAGAGTTTAAGTACCTAACAACTTAGAGTTATTTTTTTAGCTGTTGTATTTAAGAAGGAAGAAACTTAGGACTGTGTAATGCCAGCCTATGTTAAAGTATCCTCTTCCAAATTACCATAACTCCTCATCAAAGAAAGATTGGAAATAGCTTCTCTTTTTTTATTGAACCTATGCATGCTTGGAGAAGAAATCTCTTAGCTTTTATATGAAGAAAAATCTGCATTAATAGTGCACCTAATGATTTAGTTTGATATTATACTGAGAAGTCAGGCTCCTAAATGACGTAGTTGCTGGAAAAACATATTTCTGTCTTTCCCAGGTAACATATTTAGCAATATTATATCACTACTGTGGGATAAAAAAAAAATCTATTAGTAATGAAAATTATGCAACATAAGGAAGGAATACAAGCACTGGAAAAAAATTGTGGCACATTTTCAGATCTGGTTTCTCTCAGTGTGCCTGCCTAGACCAGAGAATAGTACCTATGGCTGGATAACAATTTCCTTAAATGTATTTTCTAACACTGCGGGAACAAATAGCCCAATAACATTACTAAAAATGTAAGCTCAAAAGTCAGTGCTTTAAAAATAGATCAGCTGTGAAGTATGGGCAGAAGAAACGTCATAAAATCCTTATGAGTTGCCTGTTGAGTCTGCACCAACTTATAGTTGTATGCAGAATTCAAGGTTGAAACCATCAAGGCATATTATTTAATTATTATTTTATTTAAATATTTTGTTACTCACAAGTCTTAACAAGATAAGAGTGACTTCTGTTTAGGTACACAGCCAGGAGCTTTTGCCTAAAATGTATCCAATAATTCCTGAACAGTTACTGAGTACTATATTAAACATTGAGTATTATTATAGCTGAGTGGTTATATCAGAAAGAATGAGGAAAGTAAACAGACAAGAAATGAGGATCTATATGTGGGAAATATGTCCCTAAAAGATGAAAACTGTACACCCAGTATGTCTAAAAATTGTGCCAGGTTTCCCAGACACGTATTATTTTCTTTCCATGGCAAACAACTGTTAAAGTAGTGCTAGCTTTCCCAGTAACAGTCCTTAATTCTCACTATTTTGTTATGAAAACTGAAGAAATACAACCAGTACTTTATTTACAGGGAAGCCAATAAAATTAGAGACACTACAGAAATTTCCAAAGGGCAGAAGTGGTAGAAGTTAGGATAAAGGTACTGAGTATGGCAAGGAAGTTTCCTTAGAGCAAAAAACATTTTATTTCTGAAAATGGCGAAGTCAAATTCTTGCATTGATTGAAGAGGGTACTTGCATAGAAGTGGTAAAAATGAATAGTAGAACTGCTGCAGATCTCATTGTAATAAATTTTGCCATATGATTTGAAATTCAGGTTTCCAGCTGACTGAGTTTACAGTATTGAATTTCCCTTCAGTTTCTGACTGAAATAATTTCATACTACCTCCATTATTTATTGCCAGAAGGGTCATAAATTTTAACAGATCTGCTATATAAATGATGCAACTGAGATGAGCAGAGTCAAAATACCTTTATAAATGAAAAGATGTGGCTGTGTTTTAGATACCGTGACACTTTTATATGGGGAAAGCTTTGCTGCTACAATTTTGCCACGGGTAATAATATGCACAGTATGAATTAGGAAGCCTGGAAAATATGTAGAACAGCAGTTCCACCCATCTGTAGTGAAACACTGAATTCACTCAAATGATAGTCTCAGTTCCCACAGATATTTTCTTCTATTGTCTTAGGGTCCAAAACAACCACTACTTGCTTGACTACTCTTGCCATGTTAGATCTGACCTAACATAGTAAGGTATGGCACTAAGATAATGAGTGACATAATTCTGAGGAAAGAGAAACCCAGGCTAAACTAGCTTTCAGACAGAACTTGGAGAAGAAACCAGAAAGTAGGTGGTTTTTTGCCAGTTCCTGTAGTCATGGGACACTCAGCTTCACCTGTGAAGCAATCCATCTGTGACCCAATAATTCTCTGGGAATATTAGGTCACAGTCATCCTAAGTGCCTTTATCCTTCCCTCCTGAAAGAGTTAAGAACTAAAAATCCCCAGAGCAGTCATTATTTTCAATGCACAGGAGATGTTCTTGATAACTTTATAGTATCCATGTTAAATAGCAGGTATCTCCTCAGCATCATTGTGTTTTGTTCATCAGCATAGTTTTTACTGCATTTGTTTGGAAATTTTTCTCTAAGTTTGAACTCCTTAATTTTCTCTCCTTTATGCAGCTTTGTATGTCCCTTTGGATGGAAGTAATTTCTGGCTTGGGAAACTGTTATATCAGTAAATTAAGGCCATATAAACAGCATGGTACATTTTTCCACATTGTAGCCATCTAAAATCTGGGTGTCTAGCCTGATCTAATTGCCTGCGTTCTGTTTCTATTTAATAGGGCATGTTAGATGCTTCCAAAAGAAGACTTGACCAGCTTAGGAAACGGTCCTGATGATTTTCCTTGTTGTGCCCTTTGTGTTCTGATTGCGTATTGTACAGTTCATCTGTGTTGGATATATGCTTTCTTGGTCTCTTCCATTGGCATGAAATCCTAAGAGACTGTAATTTTCCATTTGCAATTTGTGCTATGATCTTTTGAGCCTCTTATACCTCCTGTGCTCACACTTTCAAGGTAAATACTGTGATCTTGTGCTTGTATTCTTGGAGGCTTCTGCTATAGGGGAAACCTTGCTAGAACTTCGCTCTTAAGTGAAGTTTAAGGTAGAATTAGCTGATATCTTTACATAATTTGCTACAAGTCTTTTTGTCTAAGGAAATTCCTCATCCTTGGTTAATGTTTCTAATAGTAAACTCTTGAAGATAAATTATAGCACTGTAAAAGCTTGTTCCCTGTCTGCTCTCTTGGGTGGGGTCTTTTTTTCTTAAATTATAGACTGAGATCAGTATCAAATCCAACTTCAGCAATTCCATGGATAATGTTCTATCTAGGACGTTCCATCACAACCTCAGTTTCATCAGTTCTTGTGTCATTATAGTTATAGTTTCTATGCCAGATCCGTATAACTTAAATCCTCATGTAAAAAGTCACACTTGTCTTGATATGTGAAAACTATGTACTGAGCTAGTGCTTCTATAAAAAGGGTAAAATTTATGCCAATAAATACTTTTCTAAGGACTCCTCAGTCTGACTTTGCTACTGCAGCTGAGTCCTTCAGAGTCTTGTGTAAGCCCGTGCATCACAGCAGGCGTACAAGGACCGTGCAGTGTGTTAGAAAAGCAGTGACAGTTCTGGTACTGCTGTCTGCAGTACAACAACTTCAGTGCATCAGCACTGGTCACCTGGCTTGCGTGTGTAGGAGAGAATGGAACTGGGCAGTGGCAAGGGCTCAAGCACTGCTGAGCAGCCATCCGTGCATTTTTATTACCAGCGTGCTCTCTGTTGTAGCTTTGATGCTCTCCAACCTAGCAATTTCCCAGGCAGTTCTCAGGAGTGGCTTGAGTCAACAGCATATGCTGGGATCTGTTCCCAACAGGCACTTTAGATGCTACTGTTCCATTTTGAGTAATTCTGGCAAGTGAATAAAAACTGCTGTGTTGTCAGCCTGAAAAGCAGAGATTAGTCTTTAGCGCATTTTATTTACTATTTTCCTTCTCTACAGCAGTGTCAAACTCAAAAGTATCAGGGATTATTTGGAAGCTACATAGTCTGTCTGCAGAGCTCTTTGAGTCTGGTAGCTGTGTGGTATATGCAGGACATTACCTTTTTCCATTTAGTTTTTGAGACTCTCCATCTCTGGTGGCTTGGTATCCCTTACAGGTTGCTCTTAAGGCCAAGTGCTGTTATTTACCTTAACTGTGATCACTGACCAGAGATCCCTCACTGAGAGCATTCTCATGTTAACATTTTCATGTAACAGGAATTTATTTGAAATTTCGATTCATTTAGGTCATAGGGAGGTCGCAAGAGTGAGCATACAGTGTTAGAACCCTTACCCTTACAGTATCCCTTTGGGTCCAACCGGACTTAACCCACTGCAGGAGATGCACCTTCTGCATCGCCTTGGAGAGTCCATCCATTTCTCCTCCCCTAGATCCAGTTCCTGTTCAAGAAAGATATGATGTTTTTTAAAACTTGACTTTCAAACTATGACTGAAAACAAGCTCAAGAAAATGTAAAATATCAGGACATTCAAATAAAAAGCATGGAAATGTTTAGAAGAGAGCAGAAAGCAAGACACACATTAAGAAGTGCTAAAAAATGTCATAATTGGAAGAAAATGTTCTCCGTCTGATAAAATGATGCTATAAAAAGAAAAGAAATATATAGCATTGGTGGATTATTGGTGTATCTGCAGGTACTGCGTGATTGTAAAGAATCTAAGGATGGATATGTCTGATAGTGCTAATGCAAAGAATAAGGTTTCTCATCCTCTGCAATGTGTCCTAACGAAGAGCACTGCTGAGAAGGGTAAGCATAGTTCAACAATGGATTTGGCAGCAGATGCAGCACATTAGGCAGCGCACAGACTGTGGCAGTCAGGCAGCCTGAAATTAGTCTAAAATCTCTGAAGGCGTAGAGTTTTTGAAAACAAACTTTTGTCCCTCTACGGACACGAAGCAAAAAATGTCAGCCTTACTGTGAATTTTATAAGAAATAGTTTGCTAAAGAGCTCACAAAACAATGTTGCTGAAGTTAGGCAATGTTAGTTTTGTTTCAAAGTCTTGGCTTCAGAGCAAAAGCTGTAACAGGAACTTTCTATAATTGCTACTTCTAAATCTTGCAAGGCAAAAAGGTAGTCATTTTCCCCATTAAAGCGCACGTTGCTAATCAAGACTTTGGGGGAACTCAAAAAGTTGGTAATGAAGACAAAGGGAAACAGAATAATACCAAAGCAAAGTCAATAGGTAACTGAAGTTAAACAGAAGCAAATTATAATTAGACAGAATACAATGAGGTATTCCTTCCATTAGTGTTAAAGTGTCAGGTTTTTTCAGTTGCTGATGCCAGTGCATAAAGGAAGGTGGGAATGCAAAACCATGAGTGGGTTTAAACTTAGAGAGTATTTCTGAAGTGACGACAAGGAAAATTCACCAAAAAATGTACTTCAGGATTTAATAACACATCTTGTAACTGCAAAGCCTTTTTTCATCTCCTGTCTTCTGTCCTCAATGTCATGCAAAAAACCCTTCATTGCTACTATTATGTTAACATCCATTTATGAATTTTAAATGCACTGTGGTTGTTCAAGTGGCCAGTCATCAAGTAGGGAAAAATGAAATGATAGAACAGAAACATCCAAACTGCTGTAATTGTGATGCTTCATTAAGGTTCCCGAAATGAGAACCTTCACGAGAACATGACTGTGAACTCCTTACCCATAAAGGTGTTTTTCAGAAGCGCTGCCAGGATGAACTGATCTAGTCAGACAAGCTCATTTAAGACATAATGAACTACATAGTATCTTTCTTGCAGCTGTGCCAGCTCCCATAGAAATAAACAGTATGTAGGCACAGGCTGGCATAAATTTGGATTCCTTATCAGCCCTGTCATGTGCACTACTCTACAGTCAGCAAAACAAACAAACAGTTCAGTAGAAGATAACACAGAAGGATGATTGGTTTTATATCAGAGTATTGGCTGCAAATCAAACAAAGTAGAAGATGTGCTTAAGTACACAATACCACTGTAGCTGAGAGGCACTTTTATTATAAGCACCACTTTACAGAGACACATGACTTCCTGAAAAAATTCTTTCAGCTGAAGACTAGCATGCCTATTTTCAGCAAAGAGGTGCTTTTTATTTCCAAATGCATGAGGACTGATTTTGATATATGAGTTCTGGTACCTCATCAGATGAGACCTTTTAAAATTTTTTAAAATACAGATTTTGGGATAAACTACTATTCTGAGAACTTTTTTTTTTTTTTTAAGAATTACTTGGCATGTCAAAAATATGTTTTTTTGAAATATTTTTGTTCAGATGCACTAGCAACGTATAGTAAGAGTAAGGGCAGGATGAGTAGGGATGTTGGTCTCTTGCATATCAGGAATCTAGAAGTGGAAAACAGACCAGCTGTGTAGAGAGGATAACTGGTAACATTTGTTTGCAATACAGTTAAGTCTAAAATGCATTGGAAAAAATAAAAACCACATGGATTTCTTTTGATTCTCTGGGACAGTAGAAAAAAAGGAAATCATGTAGGAAAGTAGGAAATCATGCTTGGAAATTTTAAAACAAATAGATGAATTCCTCCCCAAAGTAATAAATATGTTTGAAGTATATTATCTGAACAAGAAATTTTTTTAAGCTTTGAACTGTGCTTCTACATTTTCTCTGTTTTTCTTCTAAATTGTATTTGAAATTTTTCAATTAACAGGGAGACTCTAATTGCTGTTTCTGAAGGCACAGCCCGAGGCTGGAGCTTTAAACCGAGATTTTGTTTTCTATATGTTAGTATTTGGACTACTGGGCAGAGGAAAGATGCTGCTTTCAAAGTCTGCATTCAATGCTGCATATGCAAACCCTTTGCTATCCACTGGTTTGTATAGTGTTAATTTATTGGCAAGTGATCAACCAAAACCATAAGGTACAAAGGAGGGTGGAATCTTTTTTATTCTCTTCTGCCTGTGCTGGAATTAAGCACTTCCATAACTTTGAAAACTTAAAAAAGGACTTTTACAACTTTATTCTGGAAGATGAACAAGTCTTGTGGATAGGCGTACATCAAATTTACTGCGTAAAAACATTTTCTTTTAATTTGTTTTTTTTCATCCTGAGAGGAAAGACATTTTAAATATTCCACTCACTAGTGTTATCTAGTCTTTAAAGCTCTCATACTTTGTTTTCCACTTATATTTTTAAATGATGCAAAAGTTAGTGCTCTTCAATCATGTTCCTTTATCCAATAACACAAGAACCTCATTCATTAGGTGACTGAGAAAGGCTTTGTACTTTAGACTGTGAAGTGATGGTGATTAAATGACATGGATACAGAAGAAAGTTTATATTTGTATCTCTACTTTCACCCCTTTGTAGAGAAAATAATTGAAATTTAGAGCCTAATTATATACAAATGAAAAAAATTGAAGCTTTCTGCACTCCAAATAGGAATGCATTGAAATATCAATAACTCATTTTATATAGCTGAAGTATTAGCTACTATTTATAAAGCATTAAAATAAAACACTTCAAGCAGTTTGTGCTCTATTTTGCAGATAAAAGAAAGCATTCTATATTGTTGATTAATAGGCTGGGATTCAGCTATACAACTTGAAATGTAATTTTTTAATAAAAAATGCAATGGTGTGTCTGTAACGAGAAAAACAGCCAGAAACAAAGAACAAAAACACAAAATAAATATATTCTTTTTAATAAGATCTGATGGGAAGAGGTAGATCTAAACCAGATATATAAAGCCCATGAATCTCGTTCTGTGCAATTTACATGGTTGCAGACCCCCTTCTTATGTACTTTTCACTTTATGTTTTGCTCAAAAATAGTATCCTTTTTTTTTCTGTGAGCATTATTCCGTCTGTATTGGGCAAGGACATTCCTTTACATTGCCATCTATATTGAAAGGCTTTGGTCTTCTTTTTTCAATGTGTTTTGTAACATTCTGTTACCTAAGTGGGCACTGACACATTCTTGATAGTGAAGCAGATATTTCAGTGGAGTAGATTCTTCATCAGACGAAATGTAAACCAAGAAGAATGCATTTCAGAAAGAAATGTTTTACCTCATACAATTCATAGGTTTTATGAAGAAATTACTCTGTAAAGCTTTGTGACAAAAACTGAATCTGGACCCAGACCTGAAAATCATAATAGTCGCAACTGACTCTAAAATCTGTGACCTTCATTTACTAAAAGTCATAGATGGTTTAGTACCTGGTGACGCCTTTGTCTTTTCAGCTTCATGTTGAATTTGAACTCATAACCTAGGAGTAAACACCCTGCTGTCAAACGCTTGTACACTGTATTCAACAACATGTTATAAAATCAGATATTTTCCTTCAATTTTTATATGATGCATATAAAACATTTATACAGAATGCTACACTTTCCAAATATGCCCTAAGGAGTCTAAGAATAATCAAGTGTAAATTGCTTTTATCTTGAAAGACTAATAATAGCAAAACACAGATATAATAGAGATTTTAATGGTAACTAGAAACTGTGGTGATTAAAACTGACATGACCTGAATGTATCTATACAAATGTGTTTAAATTCAAAATATTTGGTAACACTACTGTGCCAAGGAATTTAAAAAAATGTACTAGAGAATGATCCAACTTTTGCAGCTCTTGAATGCTAAGGATTATGTCTGAGGAAACTGTGGCAAATGAGATTCTGTATTAAATCTGCACCTGCACACAAGCTATTGTGTGATACTTTAACAGCTTTGGTTTAAGTACGGAAATTTGGCTTCATTTGTATTTGACACTAAGTCACGGTCATATCTTGGAAGTGAGAACTATTGGGATGAGATTAATAAATTCATCACTATTTAGAAACAGATTAAGACAGAATGGGAAAAACATAATAAGGATGACACTGTCACTAGCTTCATTTGATCCAAGGCAGTTAAATTACCATGAGCCTTTCTTTACAAGGCAGTTTTGTCAAGGCAAATATTCTTAGTTTAGAAGGGATTGTGCAGAAATTTAAATACATCATTCTTTGTTTCCAAATGAAATTGCTGCTGCTTCTAACAACAGAATCGAGTATCTTGTGCTTTCTTGTAAAAAGCAAAATATATGGGAATATGTTAAAACAAATTAATTATATTTGGGGAAGTAATTTTCCCCTGGAAATTCTCATTTTACACAATAGAAATGTTTCTCAAAACTGTCAATTCTGTCAAAAATGTCAGTGGAAGTCATGCAATCAGTAGTAATAGCCAAAAAAAGAGGAATGCCATTTTGCAAAACATTTGGGGGTTTGGAAATCTGATTCCGTTTCATATTTGATGGCATTCAAGTGTCTTCATGAGAAAAACAGCACAGCATTTGAGAGACAGAATTACATCTTTGTAACATTTGATGTGGTGCCAGAATCAGTCCTCCATATTTTTCATGAGAGCCCTAACATTGGCTAGTGGCTCACTTGGAGAGAGTCAGGCTCAGTCCTCTTCCATCTCTTTTTAAGTTTTTTGAGGAATAAACTTTTGTTTATCCAGCAGTTTTATGTTCTTTAATGGTGTATAAACTCAACTACCATCTTAAAAAAAAAGGTAGATTAGTAGTCATTCTATGATGATCACCAAAATGATTACTATGATTTCCCTCATGCATTGCCTCTTGGATATACCATTGTCCATTCCAAGATTCAATATTTTCTTATCCTTTATCATCTGCAGGAATGCACTTAAACTTCAGGCTCCAGCTTCCTGTCATTATCCAGATCCTCATTTTCATAATTTGGAAAAAAAAAGAAAAGTTTTGTCTATTAGACATTTTCTAATCCAAGGAAAAACTTTACCTCTTTTATTTATAGATATTTTAATGATATGGTCCTATCACAAGAAAAAGTTCTTACTCATATCTGACTCAAAGAAAAAGTTGTCATTTCCAAATAAAAATATTATAATTTTTTGTATAAAGCTTTGTCTTTTTTTTTCTTCCCTCCTCTTTCCTGAAAATTTGGAACCATAAATGTGATAACCATATCAAAATTTCATAGTCCAGTGGATTAAGTATTTTTAATAGAATTTTTTTACCAGAAGCTTTACTATTTAGTGATTATCACTTTCCACAATGTAACTCTCAGAACTGTGGCACACTGGCTATGTTCCAATTTCTAAAATTGAAGTGGCCACAGTTCAGTAATTTTTCTATGTAGGAAATAAAATTGTTCAATGTAGATGTGATAAATATTGCTTAGTAATGGATTATGCTGTATAAACCAAACAGTAATTGTTTTATGCTTGTTATTAAAATGTTCCTTAAGGCTGTGCCCAGAATCAAAGTTGAAATTATTAATATTTTAAAGTTAGCTGAAATTTACCATACTTAATTTAAAGAAATCTCTGCTTACTGATAGAGTACTAGAAGTTCGGCAAAAGTCTTCTATAAATAGTAATATATTACAATATAAACTTGCTTTAATCTTAATAACATGGAATAAAAATCTCAAGTTTTATCTATACTGGAAAAGTTTATTTATTGTAAATTTTACAGAAACATGTTTTGTTTTCTTTGGTTTTAAATCAGTGTTTTCTTCTAAAGAATGATTACAGGGTTGTTTTTTTAAAAAAGCTTTTGTTTTAAGGTATTTACACTATCCATATTTGTTTCTGTATTTCTTCATTACATATTATGTTATTTTCCCAGAAGAAATGTACTTCCTCTCTCATCCCTTAGTATTTGGAGATTTTCAGGGAAGTATCATCATCCTATGCATTTCTTGTGTATTTTTTTAACTATAGCTTGAATTTATTTCAAAGTTGTTCATAGTATTTTTCTCATGTTTTATAGCACTGTGGGGATATTGTGTGAATAATAACATAACTTTGTTAGAATAGCATGGAGCAGTTGAAATTTGGGTTCATTGGGACATCATTTATTGACATTCATGAGCGTTCCTAGAAACAGTATTAGAGGCAACATGCGGAGCAAGGGCAGCTGGCAAACTCTGTGTGATACATTTAGTGTAGTTCTCCCTCTGGATCTGCTCTCCCTGGGCATTGCCGAGGCAGGCACTCAGCAGGCCATGGAGGGAACCCACTCAGTGGAGCGGGGCCAAAGCAGAACTGGTGGGGTCTTGGCAAATATTCCCTGTGTCCTTCTGCAGGTGGCTGTAAGGTGAGGACGGTGCTGATGTTGTGGAGATCATAGCACACACTGTAAAGGACTAATGTTTTTAAATCTCATAGGGAAGACAATCCCAAACAAACTTTGCTTCTATGCTGGCTTTGGACAGTTCAGCATAGGGTGTTTTTTACAGGCTATGAAAGTATTAATTATACTCAGAAGACTCCTTTGAATAGCTGGTCACTTTTAGGAATATCTCACTAATATTTCAGGGATCATGTCATGGTTCTCCATTAGAACATTCAGTAAAAACTTCACACTACATACAGTCATACAGAACATGTTTTATCTTTGCATTTACCATGAGAGTGGCAGAAGCTGTGATAAGGCTCACATTCTCAGTTACAAGTACTAATTACTTGATCCCAGGCTCAACTGGCACAGTAATCATCATCAAGCCCAGTAAGTAATGATAATAGATGAAAACCTGCTGATCTTCCAGCTGCCACTGACAATGAGAGAGATATTATGGAGGCAGAGTAGCAATTTATTTAAGACTGCATTGGAATATGAATATTGTCATAGCATCTTTTCCCAGCTTTGGTTATGAAAAAAAAAATAAAATCATCTTACCTGTATCCCTTTTATGTATAAAAAAATTCCATGCTTTAAAATACATTATATAAATTATTTATCTAGAAACTCCATAATGCAGAGTGTTTTCATGTAGTATACAATCAAAAATTAACACTTAGAAAAAATTGTTATAGTGTTTTTTTATTTTTTGTAAATCTTTAGTTTTCTCAGTAGATATTTGGCAACTTAAGATCTCTAGTTTTTATGCTGTCATCTCTATTTGATTAAGAAAAATAAAAGTTATTCATTTAGTCACGTAAATTGTGGAATGATGTTGAGATTCAATTTTGTGCTGGCAGGAGTCAGTGGTGGTGTGGAATTTCAATGACTTTCATAAACTCTGAGTAGAAATTGGAGTTTTCAGCAATTGACATGTGCAGAGACACAGAGTCCTGCTCCAGACAGTTTTAGTAACATTTCTGGTCTCCACTTGGGAATTTTGAAAATACATATTTAATAGTATGTCATCTCTTGAATTACATTAAGAAAAAGTATTGAAACTTAATGGAATCTCTTGCTTTGGAATATTGACCTTGTGCCATCCTAAAATTGGGTAGAGAGAGAAACATAGATTTTGATCTGGAAAAAAGTTATTATTTTTGAAAATGATGCTGTTTTCTCACCTGTAGTTGTATGATAGCAGAGCCACAAACTGTACTTATAGAAACAGAAGCAGAAATTGGGGCATTAGAAAGAGATGTGAAGCTTTGAGAAAAGTACAAGTGAATACATCTCCATAGAGCTGAGCTTTGACTGCACTGAGAAGACCTGAGCAATGAGGTTTGTAGCAGTATATTTTTTCCTGGGTTCCTATACAAAGACTGTTGTATCTCACCAAATTATTGATCCATCAGGGGTCGACTTTTTCAATCTCATTCCCTGTAGTGGAATTCCTCAGTACCCTTTGAAATTATTAGGTTTTATTCTGGGAGGGTTTTTTTTAATTATTTTCAAATTTTAATGAGCTGGAATATCCTTTAAAAACAGCCAGCCCCTTTCTTTGAGATTTATTTTCAGTTTTATTTCAGTTTTTATTATCAGTTATAATGACTGTCTTTTGCAACACCAAAGCTGAAAACTAGTGCCATGATCCAGACAGAATGTTGTCTTACCGGAAGATAATTCACAAAATCCTTATCCAGCTTTGGAAATCCCTGAGCTGAAAATAAATGGAGATCTGAAGAGTGAAAGGGAAGTGCTTGCCCTATTGTGTTTCTCCCATCTGCTGTTTGCAGCCACTATTGAAAATAGGCTTGCTAGGATAGATGGCCCTTTGGCCAGCTGAGTTTTTTTGAAAGAAATGCTAGGGCAGTACATACCAAAATACGAAATTTTGACACTGAGTCTTAATGTTTGCATTAAGCACTACCTCAGGCCTACTTGTAAGATAGAAACAAAGCAGGCAGTCTATTTGCTGATTTGCATCTAGAAAAATTCTCATTGCTTTTGACATGAATTACTGTTTTTTGAAAATTATCTACCAGTGTTTTTGTCGCATTGACACTGAAATGAAAAAAAAAACCTGGACCATAACTTAAACCAAATAATGAATATTTGTGGTTTTTAGTGGGCAAGAGGAGGCAGCAAAAGCAACAATGGATATTCTGCACCTGCAACCGTCCTCCTCAGGGCCTAACAGGATGCTTCATGTCTTTTGGACTTAGATCTCTGTTCTTTTTCAAACAGGGACTCTATGCCTACAGGATCTGCTGTATTATTAAAGGTTGTTAAATATTTAGTCTTACAATACCCTCTTGAAGGGTTGTTTAAACTTGGCCATCTTAAGCACTTTATTACCACTGAACCATCCTTTTTCAGGGTTGACCAAAGGAAGTACTCCATTGAATGTATGGTTAGTAAGAGCAGTTTATAATAATAAGTTAATGGTTTGAAAATGATAATTAATTATCTTAATCCATAAGATAGAATAAATAACTGATTAAAGAATATGCTATTCAAGTGTCAGGGTTTCCTGGTGGCTGGGGATGTCAGGGGCCAGAGCCTGTCCCCACCCTGTCCGGGCACTGGGCAGCTCTCTGGGAAAAGTCCAGGCAGGTCTGTGAGAGCTGGAGACCGGCCCAGCTGCAGAATCATTGGAGCAGGAGTTGATGTGGGGCCATGGGGGAACACAGTGGGCTGGGGAAAGGGCAGTCAGGGCTGGTGGTGCCACCAGGGCCCTTACTTCCATAGACATATCTGTAGATTTAATCCATGAAATTATCAGAAAGACCTCTGAAATATCTCTTTATTAATATCATAAGGTGCAATTCTGGAGATTCAAATCCCTATTGCTCCCTTTGCACTTAGTCTAGCTTACCACTACTAAAGCAGAAGCAAGTTTCAGTACCTCCTCTTTAGCACCAGTCCAGTATCATTTTAGAGAACAATCTTTGAAGGAGATGATTATTTGACTTGGGTTCTGTGGAAGTACTCATAAAATAAGCCGGAAAGCTGAAGTACCTGCCAAGTTCCTTACACATTTTCTGAAAATGTTGGCTTGACATTGTTTGAATCGTTGACTGAAGGTAAGAGTGGGAGATGCTGTTGACGAGGCATTCGCAATCATTTTCGCATAATAGCCTCCATATTCATTCCACTGTTGTCATGCAAAACATGAAGAGAATTAGCATTTTTTCATGATCCTCTGTCAGTTCAGTGCTTAACAGTTGGCATCAAGTTATGTGCCAGATGGGTGGTTTTAACTTTTAGAACAGGAATGGCTATTTCGATGAACTGTCCTGCATTGTATAAACACACCATTGAAAGATCAGAGGACTTGAGCTGTTCGAGAATTGAAATTCATACTTGGGTCAAGAAAAAAAATGCATCGAAACGCACCCACAAATCCGTAAACCTCAATTGAATGTTTGGGATTTGGCGACGCATTATCTTTCATATGTGTATCCCTACAGCAATGAGAAATCAGTCTAGTTGTAAAGCTTTTTATAAAGGGAGAGACCATAAATTGCTTTTTAAAGAAAATTGATAAAGAACAGTGGTTTTGTGTACATTTCTGGGGTTTTTTTTCCCCTGCATGTTTGTATCTTTTGATCTTATGATGGGTCGAGGCCATATTGAAACAAATGTCAAAATATCTTTTGACTTTGATGAGATAGTAGTTTCACCTATATTGAGCTTTTGGATTATAATGAATACTTCAAGAGACAAGGCCTAGAATGTAATATTTAAAAAGGCCTGGTTCGAGAGCACAGCAATTTGTCTTGAAGAAATTTATGTAGAGCTCCTTTGTTTTTATGTATTATTGTAATTCAGGTTGCTCTGAGCTGATTTTCACACTTTAAGAAATGTATAATTATTGCAAATGTAAAACCTAATAGAATTATAATTATAAATTCCTCCTTCCATGCAGCTGCAAGAATTCGTCTGTGATCATTTTTTTTTTCTTTCTGTGATCACTCAAGTAATGAAAATCAACAAAAGAGACATGCAATATTATTTCTTGTGTAATTATAGAAGCATTTTTAAAAACATAATGAGGTTGTGGAAAGTGTTTTTTGAAGAGTTGTGGAGGAAATAAGGAAAATGATCTCATGATGGAACAAAAAGAATGAATCAAAATGTCTATATGACAGGATAGGTGCAGTCCTGAAATTAGACATATGAGCATTAGATGTGCAGGTGCAATTGATGAATTTATAAATATTCCTTAGACATAACTAAAGAAAATATCAATCATTGTGCCTGTGTAACATACTTGTATTTCATTTAAATAATCTCATGGTTCAATGTTTTCTTTGGTCTGCTGCAGACAATAGAAAAAAATGCATTTTATTTTTATGTGCACTACAGATTCTGAGCATTTTTCATTTTCTTATGGCTGCAGCCAGAGATGGGATACTGGTCAAGCAAGTTTTAGTGGCTCTCTAAAATCTCTCAGGAAAAGTGTTCGTTTGGTGTGTCTTGTTAGGTATCTGTGATAGGCTGAGCCACCAAAGCTGCTCTATCACTTCCCTCCTCAGCTGGGTAGGGAATAGAAGATAGAACAAAAGGCTCATGGGTTGGCATAAGGCAGGGAGAGATCACTCACCAATAACCATCACGGGCAAAACAGACTCAACCTGGGAGAAAAAAAAATATTATTAATTAAATCAGAGTAGGATAATGAGAAATCTTAAAACCACCCTCACTCTAGCCCTTTCTTCTTCCTGTGTTTAACTTTTCTCCTGATTTTTATTACCTCATCCCTGCAGTAGTGTAAGGGGACAGGGAAGTTGCAATCAGTTCATCACACAT
>VZTG01001537.1:1145-86043 GCA_013397845.1 Melanocharis versteri
AGCTCCCGGCATGCCTCTGGGCCGACCGCACCGCCCACCTCTTTCCCGACAGCCTCTGCGGGGCGGTGCGCGTGCGCCGTGAGCAGCGGCGGCGACGGAGGGCGCGGTGGGTGGCGGCTCCGGTGGCGGGGCCGCGGCCCCGGTGTTTGCCCCGGCCTCAGGTAGGGCGGGCACGGCGCGCTGCGGCCGCGCCCCCGCNTTTGGGATCCTGTGTTTTGGTTAAATGGGTGTGAAAACAATTTTTCAAATAAAAGAAGAAAACTAGTAACCAATCCAGCCGTGTTTATCTCTTTGTATTTGTTTATTCAACAGCTGTGGAGAGCTGAAGTGGATTTTTTGTTTTTTTTTTTTTTTTTATTAATGGTAAGAGAAAGGTTATCATAAGGTTATCTTTTGCTCTTTTTTGGATTAATTATTGTTTTCAATTTTTTTTGCTGTCTCTTGATCAGTGTTGCTATTTAATGAAGACTGACAAGATGCAAGATGTCTTGCGTTCCTTATAGTTATGCAGCTTGTTCCAGTCACATCACAACTCCAAAGACTTCTATATCTCAGCCAGGGGTTGGTTAATTATAGTTCCACAATGCAAAATCTGTGGAGTTAGGGAAGGGAAGAAGGCTGGATTATATTTAATGAATTATGGTTAATTGTCAAACAATGATTTCTTGGTAGCAGGGACTTCTATAGGTGTAGGAAGTGATGCAGGAAATAATGGCACCTTAGCCACAAACTAAGCCTTCAGGAAATTAATCCTTCTGAGGTAGAGAAAATAATCCATTGATGTTAGAATACTTCTGTACAGGAGCTTATTTTTAATCATCTTCATCATTTTAACAAGCTGTTAATGCCAGTATAGCTATTTAATGTGCTTTATTTAATATGCATTTAAATCAGCATTTTTGTGTGTTCTGCTGCAGAATCAGCAGAAAACAAACTGTTACGTTTACTGATGGTAAAACCATATCTGGGTTGTAATTGTGTAATGCAGCTAGTAAAGACCATTGGTGCAGAAGTAAAAGATGTTTGGGGAAACTCCAAAAGTGAAAAAAGAATAAAAAGAATTGAAGTATTAACCCCACACAGAATGAGAAAACATTTAAAATACAGCATGACTTGGACCAAGTAAATTAGTTTTTCTTCTGTTTTGCATCACCTCACATGATGAACTTTGTGTAAGTGGATCTTTTAGTGGGAATAGATACCTATAGTTCTGGAGCCAAGAAATCGTTTTAGCTCCATAGTGCATGGTTTGACCTACTCTGGTAGAAGAGTTAGGCGTATGTGTTAAATCACAGCTTTGATAACAGCGTGCCCTTGCAAAGACCCAATAGAAAAACTGCACCATGAAAAACCTAATGGAATGTTATTTAAAATAGCAGAAGTCGTATACAGACTCAGTCTACTAAGTAAGGAGAGAGTAGCAGAGTCTAAAGGCTGTATTTTCAGCTTATATCTCACATGTAGCTTTTGTTCCTTTATTATTTGGAGTAAACAAGCATGCAGTTTCTGCTGTTGTATTTCTGGAACACTGGGAATGGTAATAAGTGTGGCTCTATTTTTGCATCAGTGTCCTGCAAAAAGTGTTTTATATATTTACTCTAAGTAGAAGCGGTATTCTTTTGTTACTGTTTGAATGTAGCCAAAAAAAACCCAAAAAACAACAACAAAAAAACCACCCTTAAACCTAAAACCCCTAAAGGTCTGTCATTGAAATGTGAGATTCTGTTACTGATTTAAGTTATAAAGTACAAGCTAGACTTGTGTGGTTTGTGTTTCAACTGTCTCGTACCAGTTGCATTGAACAAATTGAAGCTAAACCACCAGCTAAACCAGTATCTTCATCTCATCCATTTTCAGTAGTGTTACATTTTGTTCCTTGTTTGTACCAGAGTAACCTAAAATGTCCCTAGTGTTAGTTCAGCTGCTTGGTTGCCAGCAAGTTTTTTCGTCGTGGGAGATCTTTCATCTGGCCTGGAACATGTATTCTGACTTTGTATCAGAACTGCCAGTGCTCTTCTAGTTAATCCTTCGGAACCATAGGAAGAGAAGGCTGAAGGCCGTTACCTTCCTGCGTAGTGAAGAGTATATCCTACTAGTCCCATGCCTCTTGATCTGGTAGTATTTGCAGAAGAAGGTTTTCACAATAAAACTTTTCTTGTTATAGTTATCCTGTTTCAGGATCTCCGCAAGATGAAAGAGGAATCCAGGCACGTTTTGTATTATTTCTCCTCTCATCTTCCCCAATACTTCTTGCCTTCTAGATCAGATTCAAGCCCAATCCTTTAAATCTCAGCTGTGCATCTAAGTTGTTTCATGTTGGAGTTGTACCTTGGTGTGGTATTTTTAAGAGAAGATAAAATTAATGGCTTTGTTGGAAAGGCACAACAGAAACAAAATTATGATCTCTCCCTGTTGGTAAACGCTTGTAGTAAATCAGCAGAAAGAATGTTCAGTTCAACTCAAAATAAAAATAAACGAAGGTTAGCAAGTAGGCAATACAAATTAGGACATTAGCAAAGCCTCAGAAGCTGAATTAAAATGTTGTTTTTAAGTGACAGTACTACTGGTTTTTATATATCTCTGCTGATATTCATCAGTTCAGCTACCGGCTCTTAGATGAACTAGTTGCTCACCTGTTTTAAAATAGAAATAACCCTAGGAGTGGTTTTAACAGCTCTTCATTTTCTTCCACCGTAGAAAATTTGGAGGTTTTCTGTGTGACCTGTAAATAATGTTCTAAACAGTTCAGAACCTTCAGTGATTAATAAAGCTTATGTCTCTAGAGTAGATAAATCTCCAGAAATGCCTGATTATTTTTTAGCAAATTGCCATAACACTTGTTTTTATTAACACCTTTCAGTCTGTGAAAGTGCCATTACTCAGCAGAAGAGAAAAATTTAAATGTATAAGTTTCTAAAGTTTGATAGTCAGATGTGTCTAATGGACGAAAGCGTATTTGTTCCTGTAAGGGTCTTTTAATGCAAGGTGGCAGATAGCTAATTATGGAGTGCTAATTAGCTTTTCCGAGTTTCAGGATTGCAGCTGTATTCTTGCCAAGATACACACTTGCCAATTTTTTCTAAATTCTAATGGACAGAAAATGGCTTCCACACTCCCAAATTTCCTAACTGAGGATACTCTTAGAACATCATTATGCATTTCTTATTTGTGACAGAGGTTTTCTTACATAGACTACTGCATCTTGCAGATGTGGTGTGCTAAACCATCTGTAGTGTCATGGATTTAGTAGTGATTGTTGAGAAATGTTTTGTTTTCTTACCTTCTAAAAGTGCTTTGGCTTTTGGTGGTTGTTACTTGTTTTTTTCTCAGTGCATTTTTTTAGTTTTGTGGGACTTTCATACGTTTTACTCTTGTCTGTTATTCTTGAGGACTGGATGAGCTATTAGAGGGATCTTAAGAAGCTGGAAGAGGAAAACTATGTGCCTTATGAGCCAAATGGGCTTGAGAATTCTGGTTGTCTTTCTGTCCTTTTAATGTCACTGTACAAATGTGAAAATGGTGCAGCGCAAAGTGCAGATTTCTGTGCCAAATGGCCTGAGAAATTTAGTCCTATGGTATGATGTTATGCACAGCCTGGGTATTCTTTTTTTAACAGCTGCCTCTCATGACTACTGTGCAGTTTCTGACTCTCAAGGCTTATGTTGCTATTTATTGTTTTCAGCTGTATATTCTTCATGACATGGTCAGATATTATTGTAAATTAAAGCATCCAACAGAAGTCTTTGTTACAAAGTATGTGAAGTACATGTCTGTCATGATTCCCTCCAGTCAAATGGTACCTCTGTGGCTGTGCGCCAGACCACGAGCTGGCAGTCATACAGCCCAAGGGATGGTTAGGGTATCTGAGGGGCAGTCTCAAAAGCTGTGAAAGTAGCAGGTAGGTGAGATGAAAAAAAAACTTGAGACATGGTCAGTCTCTTTTCATGTGTAGGACTAGGCAGTGATGTGGTTCTCCCTCGAAGCAAGTCTGTGCTAACAAAGAAGTTGTTAGGCAGCATTTTGCAGGTATTTATCAAGTGCATCCATTACTGGGAATGAAGTACTGGCGCTTGCAAGACCATACTTGGGTTGATCAACATGTCAGTTGGGAAAGAAGGGGAATATATCCACTCACATGAGCAGCCCAGTCATACCAAGGCTTCAGCAGCCTCTTGCGCATCTGTGATTTACAAGGTTCTCAGTCTTACATACTCCTTACATGGCTTCTTTCTTTCCAACATCAAACTGATAACAGATTAGTTGGTGTGAAAATAGTTTTGGTTGCCAAGAAGCAGTTGCTGTTTTCCACTGAGTTTAATGGCAGGCATACTTTTGCCTGGCTTACCAAGTACAGATGATCTTTTATAAACCTCTGCTTTAGTTCTGCATTCTCAACATGTTGATGATCATTGCAGGTTTGGAGTTTGGAGTGTGAGGGTGGACCTAGCTACAGGAGCAGATAGGAAGTAGTAGTTCTGATGGTGAGACTACCTCAAAATCTGCATTGTCACGCTAACATAAAGGACTGTAAAATCTTTTTTTTTCCATATTTATGCTTTAATTCAGCAAGAAAATTAAAAGTACCCTGTAATCAGACCAGGTGGAAAAAAAGTAATTTTCCTAACTCTATCTTTACAGTACATTTCAGGAAAATAAGACCTAATAATGCCAGAATGCAAGTCAGAAGTAGTAAGTAGTAACCTGTGCTACAGTTCTGTGCAATCTACAGGTTGTACATGACCTTACATTTCCCATTTTTCTCTTTGTGCTTAGCCTGGAAGCAGAGTGCTTGAGTATGGGAGCTTTACCAGATTTCCATTATGCCTCTCTGTTTTCACGACCTAGTGCTTTAGCGCACAACTAAAATTTGAGAGGGGTGTGGTATGATGGTTTAGACGGTACCAAGTTTGGTAAGGTTCAAGCAGTTTGTTGTGTGACTTGCTTCTAAAACCAGAACAGTGCATTTTGTTGCATATATTAATTGCTTACAGTAAGTTTAGTAAAACTGTTTAGGATTGCCTGGAGTGTCCGTGACTCAAATATTTGTCTTGAAAGACCAAAGTATTGCCATGTATTTGAATGTATTTGTAATTGTATCTGTGATTGAAATGTGCATGTGAAGGAGAAGGTGATTTGCAATTAAAAAAATTTGATCCTAAATGTGATTTTTTCTGGAGTTCTCTGAAAGGTTTCTCTGATGATGAGCTACCCACTGAAACATGGACTTCGGATTTATCTAAAATCTGAATTTATTTATGCTTAAGAGCTCCCTTTCATTCAAATGAAAACAATATTTTCCCTACAGCTGGCATGTAGGTAAGTGGAGCTCTGTCAGGGAGCAGCGTGGTCAACAGTGGCATAGAGTGTGGAGTTCTGAGTGGAAGGAATACTAGAAATTCAGAGCAAAAAGAGAGGCTTGTGAAAGCATCAGAATCACCTAGGACTAAGGGTTAAGTAAAGTAGATGTTTTTACATACTTTTTCGTGTGTGGAGAAGTGAAAAGTTGGAAGAGCTAATAATTGGGGTTGGTTAAGCTTTTCATTTTGATAAGACGCAATACTTAGGAATCAAATTTGGATTTTTGCTAGTTGGGTAACAGTAGCTGTCTCTGAGGTAGAGTTGTTAAAGGATTACAAGTCACCAAAACCCTACTGACCTAACAATGCCTTTTCTTAAAGGTTGAATTTAAATAAATCTTACAGTTGGTTCTGTGTGGTAATATTACCATGTTGCAGTATTTAAAGTAATAAAGGCTTGTGTGTTGGAAAATTTTGACATGTTTATTGTAGGTCCTTTTCAGATGTCACTGCTTTTCAGTAGAATTAGTGAACTTCAAGAAGTAGGAAGTGCCCTGTTCAGAAGCTGTTGCAAAAAGGGAATTTCAAATTCTGGCAGGATAGAAGCATCTGTTTCATAGTCACCTTCTTTGAAGGAGGAACTAGGAAAGTGGTGGGTCGAAGTTCAAAAGTGGGCTGTCATTTCATGTATTCCTGCAGCATGCTTTGTTGTCTTTTTTTAATAAGATTTCTCTGACTGCCAAGAAGACCATGGATATGTTCAGTTGTAAACTTGGCTTAGTCTTTTAAGGTACTCAGATCAAGCCCATGGCTGGGGGATTGGAACTAAATGATCTTTAAGGTCCCTTCCAACCCAAACCATTGTATGATTCTATGAAAAAGATGTAGCAACATCCTTCAACATTGTGGTGGGTTTTTTACTATTTTTTTTTAATTACAAAGGTGATGGCAGCTCTAAGAAAAAGGCTTTCTTGGTTGAAGTAACATCAATAGCCAGTGCTCCAAGTACTACAGAAGTAAAAAAAGCCCTTAACTGCCATTATGTGAGGAACACCAAATGGTTTGGTTTGATTTCTTTGAAATTATCTGTGTCCTGGTTTTTAGTTTAGCTGCGCTTGCATCTTGTTGCACGTGTATTCCTTCCTGTACCCCACTGCTCCTTTACGACTAGTTGTGATGAGTAATTGTCATGCTCTCAGGTCCAGGCTGCAAACCACAACCAAGATGACCTATCTAGATCTCTATGGCCTGTTTTTAGAGTTCAGGAAGTATTTGGATAATGCTCTCAGGCACATGATGTGATTCTGGAGTTTGTCCTGTGCAGGGCTAGAGGTTGGACTCGGTGATCCTTGTGAGTCCCTTCAAGCTCAGCATGTTTTATGATAAATCTGAACACAACTTCAGAAAAGCCCAGCAGACCGAAGAAAAAAAATCACCAGGATTTCAGGGTTTAGGACAATAAAGCAGACTGTAGCTTTCAAATAGCTCACCAGCTTTGATGTGTGAACTGTGATAAACATAAGGCTGCAGTCTTTACATATTCATGGATCTGCATTATCTGGCTTATATTAGCTGCTGTATGTCCTTACAGATGTTCCCTATCTACAGTTTGGGGCAAAATACTCATGTTCAGTCATGTCCATTTGCTCAAAATGAAGTCAGTGTTTGACTGTCTGTAGCTTTTCAGTCCCAACAGTTGGCAGTGGTGTATGCTGTGTCAACCAGTGGTCAAAAGGAATGCCTTTGACCTGTAGTTACTTTCTTATTCTTCCAAGGCAGAGCAGTATTTTCAAACAACCCAATACACAGTAATTTCACCTTTTGATCAGTTCACCCATATAATATTTCTTAAATAATCGTAAAACTGCTGATTAATAATTTCTGGGGCATAGGAAATTTATGCAAGATAAGAGAAAATAATGTAAGATAAAGTTAATTTTGTCTTTTTTGTATGCTTTTTTTTAGACAGTGCTCTCATGAACAGTCACTGACATCAGAGCAATTGGCAGAGTTGAGGAAAAAAAATTACCTTTTCGTGAACTTCTACAAAGAATGCAAATGAGCCTAGTGTGACCTTCAATGGTAAGTTTAGCTTTTTGTTATTAATATCCTATGCCTGTTCTTGAACCCCCGTATTTATGAAGTTCTACATGGTTCCCATTTGTTCATCAGAATGCTTGAAGTTTGTTTTAGTTTTAATTGCTTTTGAAATATTTTGGGAAACACCTTTAAACCTAAACCCCATAAATAATTGACACACTATCTGCCTCTCTGATAGCTTAGAATTTTGTGTATGTTAAATTACTCAGGATGCCAGAGAACTTATTTTTCATAGTTTATCAGTTTGCAGCACTCACTTGGACTGCATAGCTGTCTGCCAAAAAATACATCTCAATTTATTATCAATGCTTTTTTTTTTCCCCCCACCAAGTAAAACAGGAAAAGTAGCAGTGTATCCACCTTGTGTAAGGCTTTTTAAGGGTAAGATATTTTAATGAGAGTATTTATTTTAAGTACTAAACCATGTTATATGTGTGAGAATTGAGGAAACTTTTCTATCTTACTGATTTGTAGGTATGGAGTGTCATTAACTTCTAAAGTATTTGATGTCTTAATTTGACTTTCTTTATCAAGTTTACTAAGTAAAACTACTCAAGTTTCTCTACATATATTTCAGGTTTTGTCCATGAAAACTCCTAGAGAAGATGGCTGACGTAAGCCTGAAGGAAGCAGCACTAATAGTTGGTGTGGTGGCAGCCTGCTACTGGAACAGTCTCTTTTGTGGGTTTGTTTTTGATGATGTTTCAGCGATTTTGGACAATAAAGATTTGCATCCTTCTACTCCGTTAAAAAATCTGTTTCAGAATGACTTCTGGGGCACTCCAATGTCTGAGGTAAATGGTTTGTGAAACACTTTGAAACATTTAGGAAATTGAAAAAAACCTTGCAGTGTTTTTACGCTTCTGTTTCCTAATGTGGTTTTAACAGAATAGCTTGGATTTGATGGAATTCGGTGGTGTCAGTGTTTTGTACTATAATACCAGGAACACATGTAGCTTATATTCTTTCCCTTTGTTCGATAAAAGAGCTGGTAAGAAAATGAAGTTGTACCAGCAGCATACAGCTGCAAGATGCTATCTGCTATATAATCCCAATATTGAAATTTAACAACTCTGACCAATTTTTTTTCTCCTGCAAAAGTTAGGTATTGACATAGGAGGGTATTTATTTCTAAATGCAGTCTGGAAGGAAAGATAACACTTAAACAACAAAGCTTGGAATTAGGATGTTGAATCCTTTAAATTTATTGAAGTATATATATATATATGTGAATTCAGAGTTCCTGATTTGTAGCCCATGTAGAGTGGCTGTGTTTTATCTGAAAAGCAGCATTGGCATTGAAGCTCTTGATGAACATTGTTAAATGGCAATGACTAAAGGATTTTAATGTATTTTTAAGTCTCACATGGTCTTATTGCTGCGCAAATGAATAAAAATGCTCTCCCATTCATACATTCTCTGCCAATCAAGGCATTCCACTTTATAATCTTCTCTTATGTTCATAACATGCAGGGTTAGTTCCTTGTGAGATACTATTTGCTAGCTCTACAAATAGACTCTGGTACATAATTTTCGTATAAACCTGTAACCAAAGCTTCCAGATGCCATTTAGTTCTGTATTCATTGGGGGTTAAGTAGGTTCCTAAACTCCCCCAGTAAAGGTTCAAGTAGTACTTTTTGACATGTTTTTACTAAAAAAAAAAAATCCTTAACCATGCCTAGTAGGAAGAAGCCTTTTTTTGGGGGGGTGCTACTGATTTTCATATCTTTGTTTTGAAGGTAGATGCCTGACCATTGAAGGGGATTCACCTGTAGATAGGTGTTTAGAAAGGTATTTTGGGGTGAAAGTAACTTTGTAAGTTGGTGGTGACCGATTTATTTATTTATTTTCTTTCAGGAGAGGAGTCATAAATCTTATCGTCCCCTCACAGTTCTAACATTTCGCTTAAACTACTTGTTCAGCGAGTTAAATGCAGTTTCTTACCACTTTCTAAATCTGGTCTTTCATGTGGTGGTTTGCATAGTCTTCCTCAAAGTCTGTAAGCTCTTCCTGGACAACAGGAGCAGCATAGTTGCGTCCTTGCTCTTTGCAGTGCACCCAATACATACTGAAGCGGTAGGTACAGCTGTGATGTGCTTAATTTGTTTGAGCTGTGTTAATTAAATTGAAATTTCATTGTGTTTATATCTGCTTAGATAACTCCAGAAAGTATGGTTTTGCTTGTACCTACTCTTCTCTTTACAGTGAGTGGTGGAAGTGACAAATTTTCATCCTCAGAGTTGTTTTATATTACATCCAGCTACTGGAAAATAATTAAAGAAACATTAATTTAGTTACTAAATAACTCAGGCCTGCGTTATGCACATTGGCTTTTATGACTTCAGCTTACATAGACATTTGTGTTCTGTGATGGTTCATCCAGTATCCTGTTTTGCAAATACTATGAATGCCTCTTAATTCGTTTCCAGAATCCCTTGTGGCTAGTCGCCATGTCTATTCTGTGTACTTTCTTTTATGTCAATATGTCTGTCTCAGTGGGACTTTGTCTAGGATTGGTGTTGCTATGCTATAGCCCATTCTGTTTGAACCTTACATTTTTTTAACACATAGTATGTAAGGAAGAAGAAATACATTTCTCTTCTCTCACATTTACCTTTTTCTTTGATTCTGAAGGAATTGTTCACTGCTTTCAAATAAAACCAAAAGCCTTATTTGTACAAGGTTTCTGATTATTTACTTTTTAATGGCCAACCAGGCTTGCAGTGTCGTGGAGGAAATGAAGTCTTGTGATCGCCATTCATTAGATTTGTTTCTGCCAGAAAATCTGATAAAGCAGATTTGTGGCCTTTTCTGCTGTTATTTCTGCACCCCTTCAATTTGCTTTCCTGGATTTCAGTACACAGGTGTTGCAAAGCCCTTTTTCTGTCTCTTTTTTATATAGTATTAGCTTATTTTCGAAAAACTGAAAATGTTAGAATCTTTTGTGGCTCTGGAGGTGGTACCACTTTCTTGTGTGGAGGGTTTTTTGGGGTGGGGAAGGGGGAGAGTAGTCTTTTGACTTTAATAAAATAAGAGGGGTTTGCTCTTATTCTGTGTTGTATTTTTTTTGGTCCTGATTTGTTGGGTAAAGAGTTTGCATCTCTCTCTTACTCACTAATACTACAAATCCCTTTAAGCAATAATTAAGAAGCTTGCATCTATGTATTTTGAGCAAATTTTACAGGAATTGAGTTGATAAAGTTGGCTGCTATTTGAGCTACTAATATGTCCCTGCTAGAAGTTAATGGAATGTTTAAAAACGCAGAAGTTTAGCACCTAAAAATTTCTGCTTACTCCAAAGCACAAACCCCCTTAAAAACGTGGATAAAATACAGGTTAAAAAAAAGAATTTTTAAAATTTCGTTTGATTTTCTGGTTCTTTGAAAAAACATGCTTTAAATTGCCAAATTTGGCTTTGCCTCTTTGTAGTGAATGTGATAGGATCTTTGCAGGAGCATTAGCAAGTTGCAAGTGACTTACATTAGTAGCTCGCAGGTTAGATCAGCTGGTGTAATTTTATCACTTCCATTCCAAATTTCAGTGATTCTTTATCATGCCTGAACTTTCAGATTCTGCCCCAAATAGCAAGTAACACAGATGCTTTTAGTACTGTGCATCAGAGTTAGTAAGAAGTAGTGTACAAATCCTACAGCCCATTGTGTAACAAAAGCGAGTTTGTCACCGGGTGTGTAAGGCCTGGTGTCGGCCACATGAGGGCACTGTAACACAAGGATCGCTGCAACTTTATGCTGGTCTGGAAATACAGCGAACCTGCAATTCTAGTTCGATCCCCCTGCTGCTGTGCTTAGATACTCAGTGAAGAGTCAGATAAGGGCTTTTTTTTCTTCCTACCCTCGTCTTTTTCACTGTATAAAAAGCAGAACAACTGGAAGTTTCCTTACACAAAAAAGTGGAGGTAATAATGAGATGTATGTTAGGACTAGCGATTTTTGTATCTTTTACAATTGAAAGGGATCTGGTTTTAATTTCTTCAAATTAATCTTCTACTTATTAGTCACCTGCACAAGAGTTTGAAACAGCAGGTGCAATACATAAATATTTCAACCCTTTACCTATCTTACGAAAATGAGCTTTTTCCTGGAAAAATTATCAGAGCAGCATAGTAGATAAGTAGAAGATAATCTTCTTGAGTTCAGAAAGAAGCTAGGCTCTTGCAGTGGTAGTATCTGTTTTTTTGAGGAAGAAGTTTTTAGGAAATGGGTTGAATAACAGCATCATAGTTTCATTTGTCCTTTTCTTTACAATTCCAGTTCAGTCTTCCTAGCTACTTTGCTACTGTTTTGGCCAGAAGTATGTAAACCACCTTTATAACTACAGGATGTCAACTAACCTTGTGAGTGCTGGAATTTTCTCTCATAAGTCACATTTGTATCTAGAAATAGAACCTCTCTTTTGTTGGCAGTCAACTGTGGAGGCACACCAACATGCTTTATTAATGTTCTCTTTCAGCTGATCTACAGATAAAGTTCTCTTTAATGTCTTGATGCTAGACAATTTTGGAGTCCAGACCAGGAATCCTTGAAACATCTTAAGATATTTTGGAAACAAATACTTACATACTCTTCAAAATATCAACACAAACTGTGGTGTCTTACCAGTTGTGAAACATGCTTTGTCTGTGCGTGATTCAGTGAATCCTTTGGTAAACATACAGTAGTCCCAAGAGAAGTACTGGAGTATGATTTCAGATTCAGATTAGAATGCTTTTCTTTACACTGTGACCTTGGATACTGAGTTCCTTTCTCATTTTATGCTGTGCTGGATCAATCATGCTTGACCAAGAATGTACTTAGCAATAAAACTTTCTAGCTGGGTCCAGATGGTAGAAAGTCAGTTTTCAGTATCATCATAGTTAAATCATGAGTTGTGTGGTTTTCTTAGCTAAATATGACCGTCCACCTCAGGATAGCATGCTATTTTTCAGCCATGTTACTTGTAAAAATTTGGAAGCAATCAGAGACATTACTGAAGAGGACAAGGGAGGAAGAATGGTAATCCTAGAAGGTACTGTAGTCAGCACAGTGGCTGCTGCAGTAACCATGAGCATAATGAACTGTCTTCCATATCTGGTTGTTGGTTTCACCTTAGCGTTTTTTGAAAACAGTTCTTGGAATGGGAATGAATCGTGTTTTGTTGGGGATTCTAAAGCAGCCTTCTGCCATATGTGTTTTAAAACTTCTCTGAATATCATGAAATCCACTCTTCTCTATCTCATCAAAGGAAGAGAAGTTGCCATTGAACACTGAGGCAGAAATGTTGTTGAGTACCTCAGCCTTCTCTTTATCCATTGTTACCAGTTTTTCAGCATTGCTGGTGTGGGGAGGTACACCTTTGAGAGTCCTTTTCTGGTTAACCTGCCTGTAGACGTCTTTCTTGTTATTCTTTATGTCCCTTGTCATGTTCAGTTCCAGCTTTGCCTTGGCTTTCCTCACCCCATCTCTGCACAACTGAGCTTCATCCCTGTATTCTTCCCAGGTTAGCTGTCCTTGTTTCCACTGCCTGGGCATTTGCTTCGTTCACTTTAGTTTGACCAGCAATGCTGACCTTTTGCTTTCTTTACCCAATTTCTTGTTCCTGGGGATTGGTAACTCCTGTGCTCTATGGAATACTTCCTTAAAGATTTGCTAGCTGTATATAATAGTAAATATCTAATAACATATAAATAGCATACTTAGATTACTAATAATATCTCAACAAATACTGTCTTAAAATATCAAATAATAGATATTTAATAATAAGTAAGGTTTTTTTTATTTTTCAGGTAACTGGAGTTGTGGGCAGAGCAGAGCTTTTATCATCTATTTTCTTCCTAGCTGCTTTTTTGTCGTACACAAAGTCTAAAGGGCCGGATAACACCATAGGTAAATGATTGACAAATAGAGAATGACTTTTATTATTGCAATTTAAGTGGAAATGTGCTGAGGTGCCTCAGATGGTCAGTCACAAGTAAGCTGCAAAGTTTCAGTGCAGGTGAAGGAGGCTTGCCTCTCTGCCATAGTCAGACTGACATAGTGAAAAGTTGTGACTCCCTATAAAGTATTCCATTTGAAAAAGTGCTCTGGTAATTTAGGAAATACTCAGTTATTTGGTTTTACTTATTATAAATTAGTCTTTTACCCTTCATTTAGTTCTTTCAATTTAAGGGAGGCAGTTTTAAAATTGATGAATGTGTATTATTTTCTGTAGTGTAAAACTGGTCGTCTTTCATAAGAAATTACATACTAAACAAGTTTACAGAACATGGCATATTCAATCATGAAGAGCCAAAGTCTTCACTTTTTAGGTTAATTTACTTTATTAAATGTTTGTGGTTTTTGTAAGATGGAACATTTTCAATAAATCTTCTTTATTTGCAGTGTGGACTCCAATTGCAGTGACTGTGTTTCTAGTAGCTGTTGCAACACTGTGTAAAGAACAAGGAATAACAGTGGTGGGGATATGCTGTGTGTATGAAGTATTTATTGCTCAAGGGGTAAGCCATTGAAAAATAAAGTGGATTTCTGTTATGGGACATTAAGTACTTTGAAGCATCATATTTCAGCACTAATCTTTCTCAGTTCAGGTTAACTCAATGGTTCTGTTACATTTTTCAGATTTTTTTGAGTCGGTTCATGTTTGACATAAATGGTTCATGGTGAGGGAATCAAATGACTTCTAAGTTATCCTTTACATGGCCTGCAGAGATGTTAGCAACTGTACCCAGTAAAGACTTGACAGGTCTTAATGGAAGCCTGGGGTTTTAGTTGACTGAGATTTGCAAATTCTAACATGTAATAGTCTTGATTAAAGTTTGAGGTGCATAAAGGTGGAGGATTATTTTTTTTTAATCCCTGTATTAAAAATAGAGAACATATTATATACAAATGCATTTCATCATTTTCTGTTGGGTAACTGGATGTTTTGGAGTAGTCCTATTTGAATAAGTAATATTCTTAAGAAATTTGTTGTTCTAAGAATACTGTTATCTGATATATTTCATTTTAAGCGTTGATAGGCCTTTAAATTAATAGTAACATATCCTTAAAGAAACAAGATGTTCCTGCAATTAAATAATTCTTAGCTTTTTAATGATCAAAATAAATTCAATTAAAAATGTATCATTGCATATTTTAAGAAAAATTTCTAGTTATTATTCCTTAATTACTTGCAGGAATATTTAGCAAAAAATGCAGCAGTAAAAGCTGAAAGATTGTCTGTCCTGGAGATACGTGATCAAGGCCAGAATACCAAAATCACGTAGATGTCTTTGTAACTATTGCCTTTGCAGATCTAGTGAATAAACATATAATTTTCAAGCTGGATTTTTAAGGACATTACCAGTACGTGACTGGTTTTCAGCCCACTCTTCCTTTCTTTTAGTAACTTTTGATCTGATCTTCAATTTCACTAAAGTTTAACAAGATTGTGTAAGTCAGTTGAGTAGGAAAGATAAAATGCAAACTGAGGCTTCTGAGCAGCACAAATGTCACATGAACTACCAGTCCTCAAAAACCTTTCAGTTTCTGTAGTTTAGCCAACCAGTATATGTGAAGCAATAAATCATCACCAGCAGAAGTCATGAAGACAAAGGAGGAGAGGTACGCAGAGAAGAAATTAGGTTATGTAATGGGAAACTGTGCAAGATCATGATGTTCATGAGGCAAGGAGTGATGACTTACTGCAGCAGAGGTATAAAATAGAAAGCCAGGGCTAATCAGGAAGCTAATAGTGTTTCTATCATTCATAAGGAATTTTGTTTATAGGGTAAGTTTTCGGAGGGGCTGATAATTCTGAAAATAGTGATTTTTCTTCTTCAAAGTTTATTTCATGGTTTTGATTAATTTGTTTAAGCCTCTGGAGATGGTACAGTTTTTTGATCTGTCAGCACAAAATAGCTACAGGCATACAGGTTCAGCTGTGATAGTGTTAGCAGGAATACTTGAATATTAGAATATTAGAATATTAAAAAAACCTTTCAGTTTTGGGGGCTTGTTGTAAAAGCACTAAGAAGCTGAATTAAGTAACCGTTGGGAGCAGACATTTAGAGAAAACTAAGGAAAAAAGTGTTAGGTAGCTCATACTTATCTAAGGGAGTAATGAGTACCCTGTCTGATTATGAACAATTTTTTGATTTGCAGTACACCTTCCCAGCATTATTGGACACAGCTGTACAGATCCTTCGAGGGAAGGGCAGTATTCCTTTCTCTATGCTCCAAACACTGTTGAAGCTCATAGTCCTAATGTTCAGTACACTGCTGCTTGTAGTTGTCAGAGTCCAGGTTATCCAGTCTCAGCTTCCAGTGTTTACAAGGTAATAGTAAAGTGTTTCTTATTTACAGTTATTTATCAATAAGATAGGACTTAATGAAGTCTGAATGAAATGGCCAAAAATATATTAACTTAAGTGTTGCTCACCTATTTTGATATTGGTATTCAGTGTCTCTACAATATTGCATTTTTTATGAAATTGCTAAATTACATATTTCAGCAACTGCTGACTAAAATGTCCAAAATATTGAGATATCTGAGCAGGCAGCCATTTTAAAAAGTTTGCAGTTGATAGTTCAGCTTAGTAATTCAGAAATTAAATGTTTTATTGCTTAAGCATTTTTTATTGTCTCTGTGTTGGAACCTTGGCTGAATTCTCCAAACCTCTTAAGTTTTTCCTCTTCAACATGCAGGATATATTTTACATTTTATGTATGTACTATGTGGAAAACATGGTTGTCTTCAGATAGACTACTTGAAGCTAAGTGTATATGAATGACATTAGAACTGAAAAACTAATTTATCTTAAGTTTGAGCGATATAGAAATACAAGAATCTAATACTGTCCCTGAAAAAATGAGACACACTATTAAAACTATCAAAAACATGAGCAAGTACCAGTGAACTCAACTTTAGGTAAAAGTCATTCTGTTTCTTCAAACTTGTGTTGATTATATCCCAAAACAGTTTCATAAACATGGAGGAGGCTCTGTCTCTCTCTGCAGTGAATCATTGTGCATGATTTCACACCTGACAAATCCAGGAAGATTAGGATATTTTACATGTCTGTAATTAGTAGTTCTAGCTATGACTCTGAAGTTTGCCACAAAGTGAATCACGACCATATCTTTCTTCATTAAAAGCTCCTTTGTCTCCTTTCTTTTGCTTTAGGTTTGATAACCCAGCTGCTGTTAGTCCATCCCCAGCAAGACAGCTGACTTTCAACTACCTCCTCCCTGTAAATGCTTGGCTTCTTCTCAATCCATCAGAATTATGCTGTGACTGGACAATGGGAACTATTCCTCTTGTGGAGTCTTTGTTAGATGTTAGAAATGTTGCCACCCTAACCTTCTTTTGCTTTCTGGGATCTTTGATGGTCTTCAGTCTCCGATACCCTGGGGATTCCTCCAAGACAGTATTGATGGTATGAATGATGCATTGTTTTTGTCCTTTTGCTAAAAGTAAGTGGCTCAGGTTGTACAGTCACATGTGTAATCTGCTGTGACCCTGTGTATCTCCTTTTGGGCTATAATGAGCACATAAGAGGAGAATTGTCTAGCAACAAAACTGCTGAATTGCAATTAAGTATGTGACTCTGTGAGAGATGAGAATAAATATGTCCTGTGTTATGTATTTGTATACTGTATTTCAGCCTTTCTCAGATATTCAGAGCTCAACTGGCAAATGGGGGCTTTCAGTAGAATTTAAATGTGTTTCAAGGACCAGAATGCATTTTCGTCCTGCAAGCTGTCTACCTTATTTAAATGTCAGTAGTCGTGATGTGTATTTAGCAAGAGGCTTGATTTTCTTTCTCAGAGGTATAAAAGAAAGGACATATATTTGCATTTAGGAATAAGGTTTCTACTTTTGTTTTTGTTTTGGTTTTCTTCTGTAAGTTGTTTTCATATTATAATGAGAATCTGATTTTGTCAAACTGTAAGATCAGTTCCTGTCTGTCAATTCACTATTATAAATGATCTTAAAACTGAGATGGATTAACAGTAAAGAATATTTTGGAAGAAATGGAAAGGATCAAAGGAGCTGGTATTTTTAAAAAGAAACAGTCATCAGTTGTTGATTCCATTGCAAATTTTCACAAGGTTAATGATATTTTGATACCATACTTTTTATTAGTTCAGTGGTGCAGTTATGTGTATGACAAACCTGCATGCATTTATCTTAGTCTGCTTCAGCAATAATGTATTTTTTTAGTATGTTAATCAGCCAACAAAAGTTTCAGATGGGTGGGAATATTTATGCATAACCTAAGATTTAAGTAGTTCTTTGCTAAGCAGCTGACAAATTTTGATTCACTTCTAAAAGACCTAGCATTATAGTTCTGACTCACATGGTTTTTCTTGTCTTGTCACTGGAGCAAGGCAATATATTTCACTAGAAAATCAGTGAAAATGATATTTAGTATTGCTGATGAAATGTCTTGTCCTGAATTTGGAAACTGTATATGAAGAGAAGAAATTTAGATAGCTTATTGATATCATAAACATGCATGGTAACATGCTTGGAAAATAAGTTTTATAGCACTTCAAATACACAAAGGAGTAGTTGCATTTTCCTCCTTATATAAGCTGAGGCCTAAGTTTTTCTCCAGTGCACTGTTAGCAGGAGAAATGTGTGTGGGGAGTGGTTCTTTTATAGGACAGCTCTTGAATTTTAAGTCTGTTTATTTCACTGCGTTTCTGTTCATTCCCTACCTGGTGAAGCTCACAAGAGGAAAGGGTTAGTGGATTTGTCAGCATACCTTGGTGTAAGTCAGTCAGTTTTTGTTTGAGGGTGGTATTTTTACATGTGTTTTTATTATTTCAAGTGCTTTTTGTACGAAGGATTTTCTGGTATCAGTCACTCCAGCATGCAAGCCTCAATGTCGCCTGACACAGTATAATCCCGGTTTAATGCACATTGTTTTCCTTTAATATATACCTATGTTGTATATATAACTCTCAATATGATGCTGATTTTCTTCAGACGTTGAAGTGCCAGGAAGCTGGTTTCGTAGGAAATGGGAATGCAATATTTTATATTAAATATTAATTGTTATGTACGACAAAATGAAACAATGCAGTAGGCCAAAGCCTACTGCTGCATTCCAGTAAGCCATTAATATCCTCAGGTAATCAATATATTCTGTATATGGTGAGGCTCAGTTGTGTTTTTGTTTTCGTGAAGCTTAATGAAGTACTGTGAATCAGCAGCTGTGCTGTGTTAATGATCCATGTGCATATTCTTGAAATATCCTTGAAATATGAGATAAAATCTTACTTGAATTTTTAAATCAGTGTTGCATTTTTATGTATGTAATCCTAGGTCGATTTTCAAACTGGATTATTTAACTGTTTTAGCATGGAAGAGGCAGTTAATGTCATGCTTAAATCTAGACATCCAGATTTCAGTAAGTTTCTAGAAAATTCCTCTTTCTTCAAAGAAACATTCCATTTCTCTAGGTTTGTTTTTGTGGGGGTTTTTTCGTAACTTGGAGGCCAGATATTTTGAAATAATTATTCATGTCTTTTCTGGAACCGGAGATTGGAAAGCAGCTGTTTAGCAGTCACCCAGGACTTAAAGCAATTGGTCATGTCCACTTTCTTTGCAGCAGATGGATTTCTTTGCCGCTTAATAAACACAATTTTTGATAAGAACCCTGTCCTCGATCTAAGAGCTGCAATTGTGCGGGTCTTAAGTTCATTGTCATTTCAGATTCTTTGGGGTGCTCTTAGCACACTGTCCACACACTGATGTTTATTCAGTGACTGGTTCTGATTTTGTTATTCACATTTCTTACAGAAACTCAAAACAGACTCTGTTGTACTGTGAAAATAGCTGCTTTATGCCTCAAATAAGCTAGTACAAATTTTTAATCGTTAGATAATACCCAAGGTTCTTACACTGTCTTGTTTCTGTATCTGGAACTCTTGCTAAAGCATTGTTTTGAATTTAATTAGTCCTTTGATCCTATTGATTTGTCCTCTTTCTGTAGTATAGAAAAGTAAATAGACTTGCAAGCCCTTAAGTAAGGAATAGAATCATTTGCAGGTTACCACTTGCTGTATTCAGAGTGATCTCAATGTAAAACAGATCTGAACATTTACAGAAAAAGACCTATGTATCTACTATGTATGTCTGGTTTTATGGGATTATTTTTGTAATTTGTAACTTGTTTCTTGGGTACAATTTGTCACTGCCAATATCTTGGTTACTAATGTTATTTGTATTTCTTTTCTAGGCACTCTGCTTAATCGTGCTACCATTCATTCCTGCATCAAACCTGTTTTTTCCTGTTGGATTCGTAGTAGCAGAACGAGTGTTGTATGTTCCTAGCATGGGATTCTGCATTTTAGTGGCACATGGATGGAAGAAATTATCAAATAAAAGGTAAATAAATTCACACTGATAAAAGCCCTAATGGGAAAGCTTGCATAACTATAAATATGGTTATCTTCTATGGAAGTAAGAGATGAGTATAAATCAAAACTGGTTTAACTTTACTGAAAGTTGATTACTGACTGAAGTTTATACAATGCATGTGTGTCAGCAAATTAAAGTTTCTGAAAATTTAATCAGTAAAAGAGAAAATTTTCAGAAATGCGATGCTAGGGATGGGTATCAGAGCCATTCAGTATTTGTTAAACTAAAGAATTCTTTGGTTAACAATTTCTCCTTAAAAATTGGGCTCTAAAAGCATGCTTTTCACACACTTTTGTGCTTTCTGATATCTTCTACATTGATCTGGACATACCTCCCACTGACGTGGATGCTTTACCCTTCTTAGCCCGGTGGCATCCTGGTGCCAGTTCAGACAAATGAAAAGGAAACAACTCGCAGTCTATATTGTCTGCTATTGTTAGACATGAGGCCTTGCAGTTAAATTTACACTAACTGGTGCTGCTGAAGCTGACTGCACCTGGATAATGAGAAATTAGCGATACCTTGTGGGAGTGTGGAGAAAATATTCTCACAAATCCCTCTACGAGGCATTAAAAATAGAAGTGATATGAAAGAAAGCAAGGAACCAGGAGAGTATGGCTGGGGAGGAAAATTAGGCAGCTTATGTAATTTACTACAAAGATATTGGAAATCAGCTCTCTAAAATGGGAAAGAGAGGGCTCCTTGCTTTAGAAATATGTGGAAAGAAGAAACTTTCTTATAAGCCTGGTGGGCATACGGATTACTGTATATGCCAGTTCTCACTGATCACTTTGGTAGTGTTTTAGAATTACTCTCTTAATTTTACAGTTCCACTTTTTTAGTATTTGTAAAACCAAGCATGGTAGTCAAAACATGAACTTTGTTTATCTTAGAAGCAGAGGGGGAAAAAACCTTTCAGTTTTTAGTAGACTGCTGTGAAGTAGGTTATCAGAGTGAACAACTGTTCCATAAGTCAAGTGTAAGAAATAGCTGTTAATGGTGAACAACTGTATGTCCACTCAAGAATGAGATTTTTTAAAAACAAAATGATATTCATAATCAAGGCTATTGAATGTTTGACATCTTTTTCATAATTGAATTAGAATTCAGAAACCGAATGATCAGCATGTTGAAGTGTATGTTTCATATCTGTCATGTTTAAACTCCAGAAAAATAAACTGCACAAAACGAAGATTATTCCTGACAAGCTTGTCATAGAGAGTGATATTTGCCCCAGTTTTTAGCATCAAAAATAAAATTGCTAGAAAGACACTAAACCTTTCTCCTACTTAGATATTACAGTAGCACTGGGATTACATTTGCTTATGGAAGATTGGGTAGTCTCCACAGACCTCTCCATTAAGGTGTGTTCTACAGTGTGGGAAAGATTGGCAATGTCTGCAGTAAAGAATATGTGTGGAATTGTCTGATGTGAGAAAAAAAGTATGAGGTGATATTTTAGTTGCTTTTTAAATTTTTTAATGTTTTGTATAGTGTTTTGGAGAACCTCACTTTTTGGCATCGTATTTATTGTCTTAAATTACAGATAAGTTTTAAGAGAAGTATAATTTTTGTGTACATTCTGTACAAATTCTATTCTGTTATGTGAACTGGGCTTGTTCTTATTAGGAAAGTTGCATGGGCATAACAGCATAAGCAGGTAACCAAAATTAATTTGAAATTGAACATTATTGTTTCCTTTCAAACTCTGGAGTGCACTAATCACAAGTGTGGTCCTTTGTTTGCCTTTTAGCATATGAGATACTTATTCCAATAAAAATTAGAATTGTTGGTGTGTTTACAACAAGTCTTTGTTTGTTTTATTTAATAGCGTGCTAAGAAAAATTTCTTGGGTTTGTTTGGCTGCGGTGCTATTCACTCATGCCTTAAAAACACTGCACAGAAACTGGGATTGGGAGTCGGAGTACACTTTGTTTATGTCCGCTTTAAAGGTACTGTATTCTGTTTGGAAAGGATAATGAGAAGTTCCTGTTGCTGTTCTTAAGAAGCTGCAGTGGAACATGATAAAAATGGACAAAAATTATTCTTGTTTAGGCACATTAATTTCTATATTGACAGTATTGGAATCTAATTAGTTGCTTTTGGGAATGCTTTAAAAACTGTGATGCACACATAGAAATTCATGTGCAGAAAATAGATGAAAATTTTTCTTGTGTCAAAGCAGTTGAATTTATTCTGTTGTCTGGATTGCAGGATACATTTCAGAACAAAAATCTACAAAAAGTTTGATGCATAGAATAATTTCTTCAAAGTTCATATAGCATGATAAGACAGTTTGCAAAATATCCCATAACAATTACAATGAATTTTAAGATGTTTGGTATTTCTAGTGGCAAATAACTAAAACAAATTAATATTGCGCAACAAGATCAATGTAATCATTCTCTATTTAGTGTTTTGTTACTCTTTACATATAGAAGCTTGATGAAATCTGTCATTTGCTGTACATTTTTATGTCTTAAGATATTGTTAAGAGAAACTCAACTGTTAGGTAATTTCAGCTTAATACCTTATGCTTTTGTATCTTTTTCTGGTTTTAGGTAAATAAGAACAATGCAAAACTGTGGAACAATGTGGGGCATGCGTTAGAAAATGAAAAAAATTTTGAAAGAGCTCTGCAGTTTTTCATACAGGCCACACAAGTGCAACCAGGTAAAGCTTTGACTAGTTGCCATCACTGCATTCCTGGTATTTCAGCATACTTAGCTTACTTAACAGCTTCTCAATGGAGTGTTTTGCTTCAACCGAACATCAAGCAATGTCATATAGTAAGTTAATTGATGTAGGGTTTTTGAAAATAAACTAAGAAAGTCCTCCAGAAAAGGTTTCTATCTATAAAAAGCTCCAAATACTTCTAAAACTCTTCCTTGTATGACATTCTTTATGAATTAACTTAAACTGTGATTTCTTATGGCGTATAAATATTACTTTATTTTTTTAGTCAAAACTATGGACGTGTGTAAGAATATCAAAAATCTAATTAATATCAAAATGCATATTTAATCCATTCTACATACTATAGCAAAAGAAGTTCTAGGTAGTACTGCACAATCTTTCTTTTTAGAAGATTAATAAATAGCCCTCAATTTATGTGCCTCTATTATAGCAAGAATTTAAAGATAGAAACATGGAAGTATCATAGGACCTCAAACTTTTTACAGTTTCCCATGTAATTTTATATTCCGTCTTTAGTTCATGGTTAGATTGTTAGCTTCATAATTAAGATGAAAAATGATAGAATTGCTTTGTTCTTTTGTTGATGAGGATGTTCTATCAGAGTACCTGTACTTCACGCTACTCTGAACACAGAGGTGTTTCATTTCATGATGCTCAGTGCATGGAAATATTTTAAATTTCATTCTTTCCTTTATTAAGATGATATTGGTGCCCACATGAATGTAGGAAGAACTTACAAGAACCTAAACAAAACTAAAGAAGCTGAAGAATCATATATGATTGCTAAATCATTGATGCCACAGGTAATTAGTAACTTTATTTTATCTACCACCGCAGGACAGAACCTATATTCATGATACATTTTTTTGTATTTTTCCTGTAGCTCTGTATGGCTGTATACTTTAAAGTTCGTCAGTGTTCTTTTAAAATGTATCTGTGAATAAAATTGACTGCATACAATCGATGGCTGTTAAAAAAATGCTAACTTGGAACTCTGCTACAACTGCTCCAATTTACTTCTTATACTGCTGTGTTGTGTTTTGGGGTTTTTTTTGGAAATTGAGGGTATAAAATAAAGCAGCCAAAACATACAGTTTCTAGTCACAATTGATTTATTTTCACTTACAGCTAATACATTGATGGTGGCTGAGTTTCTGAGCCCTTCAAAGAAGGCTTAAATACAGCATTGGAAGTTGGAGAAGGTAGCCACAGCAGCAACAAAAAAATCTTTGCCTGAACGTGCTTTTATAAACATGCGTTTTGTTACCTTTCCCATTTGTTAAGTTATTTTTATACCTAGGAAATTTTACTTGTAGAAGCTCTTAAGAGAAAAAGAGACTAGTATTTTGGAGAATGTATGAAGGTAGTAAAAACTGTGGTTAAAATGAGATAGGCAACAAAAATCAGCAGCCCTTTGAGTAGAAGCACGACATTTAAAAGTTTGTATTGTGAAACAGCATGAAGATTCTAAATGGATAAAGTATAAACAGTACAGCAGTTGCAATGTCATAGCATTTTCATCTTTCCTGACTACTTTTCAATTGCTATGTCAGATGGCAAATCATTGGCTGTAAAATCTTATTTACACTTTTCTCAGGCTGACAGGTTATAAAAAGGAATTTAAAAGTCTGACAGAATGTCAGTTTAGGCTTTAGGAAATATTTTTGTCTGAATGGGGAAAGTTTTGCAAGGTCTGTTTGGTTTCCAGTGGCTATCTACATGAGCCCAATTAAGCAGTAGCAGAGCTTAATTAACTGGTATCTTAAATATTGTGCAAGTTATCTATGTTTTCATAGAAATAAAGAATAAAAAGTATTCTGTTTCTTTTTGGATATGATTTTTCTGGAAAGGAATTACTGCTCTTTGTCATTATCAAGAGCCTGCATGCTAATGTCCAGTGGTACCCTAAAACAAATGTGGCCGAGTGAAAAGGAGTTCTGTACTGATCATCTTTCATATTTTTGCTCATTTGTGTTTGGTACATATATTCTCTTTGACAGATTATTCCAGGGAAGAAGTATGCAGCAAGAGTTGCTCCTAACCATCTAAATGTCTATATCAATCTCGCAAACTTAATTCGAGCCAACGAATCTCGCCTTGAAGAAGCGGATCAGTTATATCGACAAGCCATTAGTATGAGGCCAGATTTCAAGCAGGCTTACATCAGCAGGTATATTTTCTAATTGTAGAGATACATATTCTTGAATAAACTTTTTTGTATTTGCAATTCTATGATCAGTATTTAGTTCATACCGTTCAATTAGCTGCTGAAATTGTTTCATTTCCAAGTGAGAAGATGAAGATTTGGGACAACAATCAGTTATTGATTACGAGTACGGTTCTTTTAAATTCCTGCTTCAAATGGTGTATTTCCATGTAGGTTCTGTATTCAAACATTGTATAGAAAGACACTTCCATTAGATTTCTTTATGAATCTCTAACTCAAATGTCTGATCTCCTAGTTTAGTTTTGAACTGAGAATCTTTTGGTCAGTGTGTTTCATAGAGCTTCCTTATACTTCTTTTGTTGAAGAAGGTCCAGAAAATGCTAGTCTTAACTATTTAGTTGACATTAATTGCATTTTAGTTAAGAATAATGTGGATGTGGGTATTGAGGCTTCTGTCCACTATTTTGTTTTTGTGATTCCCACTGGGACTTAAGGAAGTTCAGAGATGCCTGAACTGTAGCTGTTGCAGTGTGATTACAGAGCCGAATCAGGCACCCTTGATTACTTCTTTTTTTGTTCTTGTCCTGCTTATGCATTTGTTGTATACAGATTTTTGAGAGCTGAAAGCTTTAGGAATAGAATGTAAAAAGGTCTTGTATTGTTCTTTGCTTAAAACTAGCAAAATAAAAAAACCACTGTTATCTGACATCTACTGTCTGTAGGAAGACAAACTTTCAAAAAACCTGTCAGTTTTCGTATGGATAACAATAGAAGTGTGGTTCTTCAACAGGGGAGAATTACTTTTAAAGATGAACAAACCTCTGAAAGCTAAGGAAGCTTACCTTAGAGCTCTAGAACTAGACAGAACCAATGCAGACCTGTGGTACAACTTGGCAATTGTTTACATTGAACTGAAAGATCCAACAGAAGCTCTGAAGAATTTCAACCGAGCACTAGAACTCAACCCAACACATAAACTGGCGTTATTCAACTCAGCACTGCTAATGCAGGAATCTGGTATGTTAATTGTCCGTTTTATGCATTTGTAGGATCCATACTATTTAATTATTTTTTTAATTAACTCTTTTGTTTTTGGAAAGGACAAGTACATAGCAACATCAAAAAAGAAACCATTTATTATAGCTTTGTGGTTCAAAATATATGGAATTTGTGCAAAGTCTACATATACCTTAGCTGATTGACATCTTTAATACAAGTGCTATTTCACAATATAATATCTTACACATATAAAGAATAGTGTTACACAAACATCTTCAAAATTATGCCTATATAATATTTAAAGATAATATTTAGTAAAATATGTTTAATACCTGGTTCGCATTTATAGTGATTGATTTAATTATTGACTCAAAAATCTAACTTTTGTCTCTGGGCTTAAATCCAGCTCTAGAGATATGAATGTTTTCATAGGTTTTTCTGTGATACTCCTAATTAGGATGAATTCAGTTGGATTTTCATGAGTTTGTTTTTTCTTATGTATAGCTCTGTGAGTAAGGGTGAGCGAATTAAGCCTGTTGCAAAGAGTATTTGGCAAGTGAACTGCTAAGATTTGTTTCCCTTTTGTTGAGATGGTGAACTGCCCCTAAGAAAGATAGAGCTGAGTTGATTGAAGCTGAAGACATTTGATAATTTTCCATCTCTTCTCACTTTGTAAGTTAGGTAGTTCAAGACATGCCTTGTTCCTTGTCTGTAGAAGTACAAGCAGCATCAAACAAGCAGAAGCATTAACTATTTAGTATTCACTTATTCATACTAGAAGGTGCAACACTGTTTCAGGGGGTGAAAGAGGGCAGATGAAAGCAGCTCCCCTAGCCTTCAGTCAGTATGTGTCTGGAATTCGTTACCAAAATACGTTCACTGTATTATTCAGTAAAACAGCGCAGACCACAAGCACATCTAGCTAATCCTGGTATTGTCAGATAAAATTGTTTTACTAAATCTTTTTTAAACTTTGATGCAAATTAAAACATAAGGGTTACAAGTTTTATTGTTTTGGTATTAGACGATGTCTTAGCCTGGCTACATTAGAAGTCACTCTATGTGCTTTCTGTCTAAACTTTTTCAATCTATCTTTAATAAAATGAGAGCTTCCACTCCAAGTTTGCCTCTGTAAGAGCTGGTTTGTCAGAACTGATGTCTGCTCTGCGTTCCATTTGCTCAACTGTGCATGAAAATAACTTCTCTTAAGCTTGTAGAGACACCTCTTGTATCTCTTATACCAAACCTAAATATCATTCAACAACTAATAGAGTAATGATGCTGACTTTGGCTACAAGTCAACTGTATGTAGTTTCTATAAAGAAGGTAGATAACATTTACTTTTGCTGTTACACAGCTATGGTAAAAAGTAGCATTTTAAACCCTTTCCCTTTTACAGTTGCATTTTAATTTGTATAAAGATTAGCATTTTACAGTCTAAAAATCCTTCAGAATAAATGCTTCAGGAAATATCTTGAGAATTAAATGCATTTTGTGTCATTTAGGTGATGCTCGACTAAGACCTGAAGCTAAACAAAGACTGCTACATTATGTGAAAGAAGAACCACAGGATTCAAATGGATACTTCAATTTGGGTATGCTAGCAATGGATGACAAAAAAGACATGGAAGCCGAGGCATGGATGAAGAAAGCCATAAGGTTGCAGCCAAATTTCCGAAGTGCTTTGTTTAATTTGGCCCTGCTTTATTCTCAGACAGGAAAAGAATTAATGGCTTTGCCTGTCTTGGAAGACCTACTGAGATACTACCCTGATCATACCAAAGGTCTGATTTTGAAAGGAGATATCCTTATGAACCAGAAGAAGGATATTGTTGGAGCAAAAATGTGTTTCGAAAAAATTTTGGAACTGGATCCCAACAATGTACAAGGAAAACATAATCTTTGTGTGGTTTATTTTGAAGAAAGAGATTTAATAAAGGCAGAAAAATGTCTGGTTGAAACACTGGCACTGGCACCTCATGAAGAGTATATTCAGCGTCATCTAAACATAGTTAGAAGTAAAATTGCATCACTTGGTGCTATGGAACAGTCATCACTTCCATCAGATGGAACTGCAGCTACAGAAGCAAAAAAAAATTCATTTCAGAATTTGAAAGAAGCAAACAGTGAGAAGACAACCACCCAATCAACAGTTGCTAATAAAGAGCACTCAAAAAATAAGAAACCAACAGAGAAAAGCAGTGTGGACAAAGAGACTCCCAAAAAATCTACAAAAGAAATCAAAGACATTGAGAAAAAGAGAGTTGCTGCATTGAAAAGACTAGAAGAAATTGAACGTATATTAAATGGTGAATAGTCTTTACCATGTCACAAATGAATAAGGGGAGAATACTATTTTTAATTATTGTTTAATTTGTGAGCCAACTGGAAAGTGTTCTCAGTGCTTTGAAAATAGAAATCATGTTGCCTGCATATCACTTATCAAGCAGCAAAAGGCATTACAATGCTCTATGTGAGAAAACCACAGCTTTTAAATATGATGGAGGGAGGGGTGGGAATTGAAGGATAAAGGGTTGAGAAAAATCTTCAATGCAGAATCCTTAATAGTGAGAAAACAGCACTCATAAAAGTCGTTGGTAGTCAGGGATATTAAGTAATGCTACTTTCAAAGACTCAGTGGAAGAACTGAATGGCAAATTACTGGGATAAGCCAGACACTCCTTCTTTCCCCCAACAAATCTGTTTGTATTGTCATTATCTACATTTCAGTTTACGCATCAGCTGAAATTTTTCTAGACTTCTGCTATACAAGAAAAACAGTTTTTCTTTGCATTATTTGTTTACAGAACTTAACAAAGTCATCAAAATGCCACTGGATATAGTATAGGTGGATGCAACAGCACACTAAAATTTTCAGTTGCATCCTAAATATGGAATGATATATTAACTTTTAGATGTTCTTTACTTACAATGCTAATGGTGTGTACTCTTTTACCTGGTAAGAAATCTTATGGTGCTTTTAAGATCTTTAGACTCTGCTTTTTGTTTTAAAGGAAATATGTGGGGTTTCTTCAACTACCAATCATCGATTGTTTTTAAAAATTATATTAAAAAGGGTGGTTTTGTCACTTCTTCCCCAGTTCATTGAATGCTGATAAATGCACTTTGGTACAATAACCAGTATGCTATGCAGTAGTCCTTCTTGACTTTGTGTCAATGGCTGTGGATTGCCTCCTTGGTGTAGTAAATTCTTCCTTGTTTATAGCAATCTGGTTTTACTATTTCTGTCATTGCAACAGTATTTCTATTCTCATTACTTTTTACAACACTAATATAAGCAATGTTTGCTCAAGGCAGTGCGATAATAATTAAGCCACTGAATTTAGTCATGTTTAACACAAGGCAATGTAGGTAGTATACTTTCAAATACTAAGTTCTGTTGTTTTGATACTTTGTCTTGGGTTTGTGGTTTTTATTAAATATTTATTTTGACTACTAAAATATTCCCATTTACACTTTTTCAGTAGTGCATCATTTTAATTTCTTACAGGAAATGAAAATCTTTGCAATTTCAGTATTGCTTTTATCCTTGTGCAATGCATATATTTTTGTTTCAATATGCTACCGATTACCTAAACCTGATGTTTTCCTTAATTCTCAGAAAGACATGTAAGAGCTGAGTTCAGTCATAATTTTCACTGATCATTAAATCTAACTCTTGTTCTTCATGTTTTGTCTTATTTTATGATGTGGAAGTATTCCTTAACAATTCTACCGTTCAAACATAATCCTTTCCGTACCTGCTCAACTTCCTGCCTCAGGCAGTAATCCAGCTGTTAGATGTAATAATTATCTCTGTGGGAGAGATCTTAAATGGGTGAAGGGCTTCCTTGCACAGACCTTTTCTTTATTATGTATCATTCTTAATGTTAGCAAAATTGCTTGCATGGTAATAACTGGGGGGAAGAGAAGTGTGTTTTAAAAACCATGATTTACAAGCGGCTGACAGGAACAAGGATATGGTGTGCAGTTGTTCTTCATAGAAAAAAATATTTAAGTGCTATTTGTAGAGAAGTGCTCAAAGGAATCTGTTGACCACACCTTTAAAATCACTTGTCTGTGAATAAGTCAGATACTGGTACCTAAAATAGCGGGTATGTTGACTTTTATAGAACCTTTACCTTGCATATTAAGTCTTCCTCCAAACCTTTGTTTTACAAAAGGTTTAGCTATTGTTCTGGGCAAGATGATGGAACGTTCATTTGAAAATGTCGGGAACTAAGTAGTATGGAAAGGTACTTTCTGATAGAGAAGGTCAGGATTCTTCTCTCTTCCATGTGAAGAGCTCTTATTATTGCCATTGCCACACCATTTTTGTTTGGTCTGTAATCTGAAGAGGGGGGTAAAGGCACAGTCTCAATCTCTGCATCTGAGGCTCTGTCAAGTCTTACCTTGACCATCCAAGTAGCTCTTTAGGGACTAGCAAGAACTGTTAGATTTATTGATGCTAAGAAGTGCCATCAGGTTTAACTAAAGTCGTCAGATGAATGTAAACTTAAGGTTACTGGATGTCTTTCAGTCTGTTCTTAAGTTCTATTTTTTGTCTCTCTCAGAGAAATTTTAGTAAAAACAAGTGTTTTGACTAGCAAGTTGTATTTATCCTGTTAAGATGTGTCAACCATTTTAAAATTAGGCTTTCACAAGAAAAATAGCTCAGTAAATTGAAGTGACATAACTTGTGAAAAAATATCAAAATAGCATTTGTGCATAGGAAAGCTATCAAAAAGAGAATAATTTTGGTTTTTTATGCTTGCAGGTAGAACAGAATAATCAACAGGTATTTTTCCCCTTCCAGTTCAACCTATCTTTTCTCCTCTTCCTGCCATCATCATGTGCAAAACACCATGAATATCATCCCTTTTCAGAATTCTCTGATTTCGCTAACGTGCAAGAACTAGGAATTTCTAAGAGTTGGACAGGCATACTAAAATAATTTGTAGCCCTCTAATCATATGGTGCAAATGCTGTGGTTGCTGAAAAAATGGAATGTCTTATATCATCTTTGCATCCATACACAAAATTTTTCCGATTTACACATACAGGTGCAGAGTAAGCATTTTAAGTATTACACGTATTCATGCATGTGATTCCAGTACAGACTCATGCATTTGTCAGATTATTTTTTGGATCTTTTGCAGGTGAGTCTATGCATAGAGAGACTCATAAATATACGGATTAATTGGGTATGCATGCACATAGGTGGAACACTTGGATACCTAGAGGTTGTGCAGTTGCATAGGGACAACATGTGCAGTTGTAGACTAGCCTTTGAATATGCAGACTTTTTGTCTGTTTTGCACGTGAAACCTCCTGGTATTTAATTGCAAGTATTCTTTATTTTCAAAATATTCTTTGCATTACAACCAGTTAAAAACATGATCAGTCACTTCTCATTTCTCTTTTTTTGTCTGTTGTTTCTTATCAGCTGGTAGGGAAGTAGTCCAGTATAGTGAAGATTAGGAAAATTTTCATACAAACAGGGATGTACAAAGTGTTGGAGACTGGGGTGGAAAGGATTAAGTGGAACAGAAATCCTCTCAAGGTGCAGTGCAGTTTGTACCTTGATTAGGCAATACTGAAAGTCAAGCTGGAGTAAACATACAGGAAGATTGCTGTGAAAGGAGGGCCTGTGGGGAGGCAACCTCATGTTTAATGGCACTTTGGAGCAAGGCACTGTCCTATGAGAAATACCAAATTTCTGGAAGAGGACTAAGTGCTCAGAAAGCAACAGCTCCTGAAACATTTTGGCGTGTAGGTTGTCCAGCGCAACATCTCAGCAGCTTTCCCTTTCTCACAGCTGTTGGGCAGTCCAAGCCCCGGGGCACTGAGGGCAGCTCTTCAGGCAGCTGCCCTTTGTTGTCAGAGGAGGCTTTTGCACGACCTAGCTGTGCCTTGCAGCTCACATGCCTTCTTCAGGGGCGTGGACCTTTGGGCTGAAAATGCAGGCATCAAGCCTTCCTGACGTTTCTTATGGAAAGACTTGATGAAGATCAAAACAGTTCTGAGTTTTCAGCCTGTCCCAGTCTCTTGCAAACTTTGTGTTGCACAAAAGCTCCAGGAAGGGTCCCAGTTTGGGTGAGTGTACATGACTGGGCTTTTCCTTGCAAGTTCTATAATTCACTTCTGCCTGGCACAATGTCTGCAACTGCAGCAGTACCTGCTGCTCCAGGAAAGTCCTGCTTCAGCTGCTGCCGTGTAACCAAAACTGTGCTTCAACTTTGAGCCTAGGAATCCTGCTTTGCTTAGACAGAAAGCTTGAGAATAGAAAGGCTGTAAGGCACCTTCCACCCATCCTTTGCCTCACTTTCTCTGCATACAAAAACACAACACTCTGTGCATAGTTTCAACTGCAGCAAGAAGAACCTGTCCCCCAAACCTCCAGCATAGCTTATGAAAAGACATTCCTTCTTGAAATCAAAATAATATAACTTAGTATGTTACATACATTACAGTCCTACTTTTTGTTTTAAGTAATCTCAGATAGATAGGACATTATTTTTATAGCACTTAGTGAGTGGTAGTGCAGTTAATATTCTTAGAAGAACTTAAAAACTGCTTTCTACAGTCTAGTGCCTGTCTACAAACTAGTGGTTCTGCATGTGTAATATGTGTCCCTTGCAAACAGCCAGAAGAAATCACATACACATATCAACTAACAAAAAGCAACAATGACAAAACCAAACAAAAACAGGAAAAGAAAAAATCAACCAAACAAATCAGAGAACTTTATGCATAATTATCCTGGTTTGGGAACAACATTCTAAACCATGTAATTTTCCTGGGTCAGGAAATCATCACAGAAAAACATTTAACTTTCTGTGACTCAGTCATAATTTAGAAGATTGTTGGAAAGAGAATTGGGCTTTATGGATACCATCTATTGCAAACTAAGGAAATCTGTCTAGAATAAAATATTAATATTTTATTACTCCAGCATAATGCAAACAACAGTTAGCTGCTACATTTTTACTGGTATAAGAAAGAAACTGCCAAAAAAAGTAAAAAAAATCCTTGTTCAGCTTGTGTCTTCACCAGTGCTTACTGAACTGTAAATGTCTTTAGCTAAATATCCATATAGAGGCACTAACTTTACAGCAAATTTAGGGGTTACCTGCTTCCATGGGTGAGCTCAGTCTTTCGTGGTTATGGACAGAAACAAAGAAATTAAAAGCTTGGCTTGATTGGGCGTTGCATGCAAGACTACACCTTGGCGTTGTGGAAATATATATATATACTTGCCGAAATTTTAGTTACTGATAGATCACTGTAGCAGGCAAGTTGGTATATTTGATACAGTTTTGGAGGGTGATACAACTTAGAAGATTTGTATGAGGCTGTGAATTTTGTAACTAGTGAATATGAAGCCTTGAAGGACTCCACATAGAGTAGAAGAGAGCATTGTAATAAAGCACGTTGTTCAGATATCCTACGCCTATTTACCATGTATGTTTGTTCCTTACATGTAATTATCAGGGTATTGTCTTTTTAAATAGGCATAGCAAGGTATTTTTAATTATATGAGTATTCATCTACACACAATGAGAGTAGGTGGAGGAGGAAAATACAACAATTACAGGATGTCTTACCAAAAGTAGAAGTCATAAATCTTGATTTTTAAAACACCATCTAGAACATGCTCTCACCTTGATTTCATTTGCAGTTGCTAACCCAGCCCTACACTTGTACGTGAGCATCATTTGGGGGATGGGGTTCCACCGAGAGCTGGAAGGAGGTCGTGACACCGGGAGCTGACAGAATGGGGGATTAATTGTTGCCTTTCCTCAGCCTCAAGCTGAATAATCAAGGTTTGCTTGTTTGTTTGGGTGCGCTGCTCGTTTCATCTACAGGACTATCAGACATTATGGATGATTATCTCAGTTTGCGAGATACAGTCATTTCTCTGGTGGTAGAAGAAGCTTAAAGGGAGCTTCTGGACCCCCTTTCCACCCCTTGAACAAGTTTTAAACAGGTCTGGAATGCTGGGTTTTCTTCAACTCTATGCATATATATTTATCAATTTTCCAGTATAAATAGCTGCAAACAAATAAATAAAAAGAATGGAAAGGTATGTGACAGCTTAAATCTCATGAAATTCAAATACTGGGCAAAAACATAAAAGAAACTGAATTCTGTAGTACTTCTTTAGATGTCTTTAAATGAGAGGGTTTTCATGAAGTTATAGTATGATCTGTAACGCTGACTCTTTATTTGTATAATTCGCACTGTATTTCTGCCCCTTACTTGGGTGAATATAGTCAAAGTTTTTGTACAAATATTTAGGTTTAAATTTACCTTTTCAAGGATAATCCTTCAGACAGTTTAACAGATATTGCAAAGGAGCTAATTTGCCTGTTCAGGAAAAGCGAAAATAAGAAGTATAATTGAGTTTAGGGAGTTTTTTCCTTCTGATCAATATATATGACAAATTACATATTTGACCAAAAAATAGATGTATTGCATAAAGATAAAAGCACCACTAAAATTACAAGGATGCATAAAGATTTTTCAAAGATTTTCCAATTATCTGTAGTGGTTTATCTTGTACTAAAAAGGATCCTTCTTTCCATTGACTTCCTTTATATTTTGATTATTTTACTTTACTGTAAGACTTTTTCCCCTAAATAACAGCTTTTTAAAAAAATTCTGAGTATTGAATTGACTGATGATCCTTCAGCCTACAAACACAAGACATACTGTGACTGTAGAAAAAACCACATAAAACAGAAAGCAACTGAAATGCAAGAAAGCAAATAGGGAGGTTTAGTTTAAAAATTAATAACAAAATAACAAACACTGTTATCTTAGGCTGCTTTGTGTCTGGGTGTCTTAAAAGCCTTCTGGCTTATGAGGAAATAAAGCAAACTTTTAACTCATCAATTACTGACAATCTCAACTTCAGAGTCTAAGAGCCGTGTCATTTGGCTGTTTTTAGTACTATGCTGTTCTTTCTTCAGCTCTAGATGAACTTACATAAAGGGATTGGGGGTGAGATTGAATTTCAGTAGCACAGTCTCTGTATTGTTTTTAATATCTTTAGGTTCTCTTTCCTTTGTTCTCTTGTCTTTTTTTTTTGTTTCTGTGGCAGTGATACTTTCTCATACTGCCAGTGTTCCAGGACAGAGGGCTGAAAAGAGGAGCTAACTGAAGGATTAAAGTCTTTATATATAACTGATAAGCATCTTCAGTGTTCCACTCTTTGCTTTTGATTAAATACATATGAATATGGTATATATGTATATAAATTGCATATTTAAGTCTTTGCCAAAAAAGTGGAGCACAATTATTTCAACATTCACTATGAAAAGTGCTCATTTTGCTTTATTATTCAAAACTACTATTATTGTTATTTGGAACAGCATTGTAGAAAAATAACTACAGGGACTGATGACCAAGTAACTGCTTCAGGTTATTACCCATTGTGGAGCAGCTACATAAATCACACAAATGATCAGCTAAAAGTAGAGACTTATATAAATAAATCAGTATAGTTGTATAATACATAGAGCATAACACCGTGTGGCTGATTTTTGCTGTTTTGTATTGTGATAGGATTTCTTTTGCTCGTGATCTGGCAGGGTGTTGAGAGGGTGGGAGTTTCTGCTTCCAGGGGCAGCAACTGTTCAAACCTTTGTTATCTGCAGTTCATTATCACTTCAGAGGTGAAGGCTGCTATCTTTGTACTTGACCTCTTGGTAAGTACCTCGTTAAAATGTGAACAAAGGGTTCATTCAACAGGCTAAACTACGAAACTATTTGCAGAAGATCGTGATTATATCAATGTACAGATGAGGACAGAATTAGCTAGAATTGTTCTGTATTTCTGTCCTTCATTCAGCTATTTGCAGAATGTTTTCCTCATAGTCCTGGTAGAAACTTTGGTATACCTTAGGCCAGTAACTATAAATCTTAAGCAACAATCCAACCCATGTTCTGCATGTGACAGGATAAATTGCAGTGCTCTAAATAGCACCACTGTAAGATGTGGCCTCTGACCTGAGAAGCTTATCATCATGGAAGAATGTGATGATCTAAACTACGAAATAAATAAAAATGTCATTTTCATTATATATTTGGGACTAGCAAAAAAAAAGCATCTAGGGTCTTAAAAAACTTCTTAATTCTACTGAAATATGACAGTCTTCATGATATTGTTTGTTAACCTTCCTCCAAGCCTGTGATTTTCTTCTTAAGAATGTATTGCTTTTCTGCAACTGCATAATTGAAGAAAAAATACTGATTTGCTTTTAAATGTCACAGTCAAATTCCATATCAAATTTTTTTAGTTTTAATTGAAGGTGATTATGCATAGATCCTGAAGCTCATGTGCATAGAATTGCACCAAATAGTGAAACTGCTGTGAAGACCATGTTTGAAATATTGTAGGTACAACATGACTGGAAAGGTTTAAGAGGAATAATAAAAAATTAATAAGATTTTTGAGCACAAAGGTACCACCAGTGAGTCAAGACATGTTTACTCCACAGATTACTGGATGCTTGAGTATACACTAGATCAATATCACTTCCAAATTGCTTTACAGTTTTTCTGAGCATTCACTTTCAGATACTGAAAGTGGGTTACGTAAACTGTGGTTTTATTTGGTGTGGCTGCTCTGAGAAGCAATTCTGCAGTGTATCCAAGGGGGCCAGGGGCTGTAGCATACGATGTGTGAAGAGAGGCTGAAGCAGCTGATTCATTTTTGCCTGAAGAGATGGGACTACAGAGGGTTCTTACTGCCATCTTCATCTCTGGGAAGGTATTTGCACAGAAGCAAATAATGCGAAAGGTAATGAACACAAGCTGCAGCAAGGGAAGTTCCAAATAAATGCAAGAAAATAATTGTTCTCAGTGTTCCCATTTGCAGATGATCCTGCTGTTCAGAGGCTCATCACCCCCTTGGCATACAGCCTGCTTCAGGTTCCTCAGCAGTCACGCCCCGGTGAGGACAGCGCTGTACTGGCCAACCACTTCAGCAGAGCCAGAGTGAGGCATTCTGCATGACAGATAGCACTGGGGCTAACTCGTGGCATATGTGTTAGGATTCAAAACTGTACAGAGAAGGATAACAGCAACTAAATTAAAGCAGAGGCATTGCAAAGTCATGCATTACTTATGCAAGGATTTTCCAAGGAAGAATCACACAACTTACAGTAAAGGTGAACAGGAAGTATTTCTCTTAACACCAGGCTTAATGGCTTAAGTGGATAAAAATTTTGTTGGTAAAAATAATATCTTTACAGAACACATAATTAAATTTTGTTGTTCATTGGAAAATGTTAGGGTTGCTGAGGTATAAAAGATGACAAGAACCAAATAGCTACATTCATGAAAGTGAAGGTCTGTGAAATACCATGCAGCTTTTGATTTAGAGAGGTGCTTGTGTGCAAACTCCTAAAACCTCGCAAGATATACCAAGAGAAGATTCCACCATGCACTGTTCCAAAATTTGTTCCTAAACTCTTGTCCTAACCATTTGGCAGTAGAAAGAGTCAGGGATTTCATAGCAACCTAAATGGACTTTTGGTCTGACCCATGCCATGAAAAATATTATTCTTAAATTCAAAATCATCAGAGAAAAAAAGCAGAAAGGTTTCACTTGGAGAAACAGAGAATAAACAATTATCTATTGTAACCCAGCTTTGGCTATATAAATATAAATGAAGGTCTTGTCTGTAATATTTTTGGACAGAGAAATCTTTAGGAGCTTTGATTTTGCAGATATAGACTGGAGAAAAATGCTAAGGGTATGGTAAGAACTGGATATTTGTATGCATACTGACCAGCTAAGTTTTAGTTAGATAGATTATGAACCTGCAGAAAGTATCATTATTTAAAGTGATTTTTGATAAAGAGTGGAGTATTTATTGTAAGGTTATGGCTGTACAAAAACCCAGCATACCAAAATCAGGCTTTCATAAAAAAAAAAAAAGAATTTATTTAAAATTAAATGGAATTAAATGTCTGTAATCCATGTGTAGATCTGCAAAAGGCAGATTTTATTCACAGATATACTAGGACAATTCAGTGGGCCACAGAAAAAGGTGGAAGTAAAATACCTTAAAATTCCCAATCTGTGTAAATTGAGATGCTATTTTTTGGTTGATTTAACACACGAAAAAAACACTTGATACAATCTTTCTGAAATTCATCTCAGGAGAAACTAATAGTTAAACTACAAATTACAAGAATTAATGGAATTATTGGAGGATGGATAAAAGCTTTCCAACAGGAAAAGAATGACAGACAGTTCTGCAATATCCGATAGCACAGTAGTTACTAGCGAAGTTCCTAAAATAACTTGGCACTTAACTTCTTTAATAATGTCACTCATGACTGTGGTAGAAATACAATAAAAATACTCATTGTATTTGTTGACAATATAAATACGTAAGCATTGTCAATACAGGATAGGGTATTGTATAAAAATTGCTTATTTCAACTGGATTAATAGAAATCAGATTAAATTCAATAATAGATAATATAAAGTGATGCACCCTTCCCCTAAAGGGTGGGTCATCACAACCCTGCTACTGGTACCACACTTCTGTCGAAAGCTAGAATTTAACAAAGAAATAGGGTGGAAATGTGCTTGGCTGTGCTACATAACAGCAGGATTACAAATTAGTGAATTCATTTAGCCAGAAAATGATATGATAAAGTTGAAAAGGCAATGCCAGTAGAAATAAAGACACTGTTGATGCTTATCTGGAATACTCGCTATGTTTTGATTGCCTATGTCCAAGATCAATAATTTAAAACTAAAACAATTATGCAAAATCTCTGCTGGATGGATAAGTAAAGCAGGAGGATTGTCTTCTGCAAAGAGCCAGAGCTTGTTATCTGAGGCTAAACAAGTCAAAAGGTCATGTCTTTGTTAAGATATTCAGTAGGAGGCTTAAAAGTGGAAGAAATATTGCCATTTAGGCTAAAAGCCAATGTTTGTACAAGAACAAAAAGGGAGAAAACAATTATAAATACACTCAAGCTGGAAATGAGGCAAAAGGCCTGGTCTACTGGAACAATATATTTTGGGACTATCTTTGAAGGAGAATGGTGAGGGGAGGAAAAAAAGTTATTTTAAGCTTAGGCTATGAACAGCTTTTAAAGTGAATGCAATAAATACTAACTGTAATACTAAAGAACTAAATTTTGTGATCCGGGAAGTTTATTCTAATTTTGCGCTTCCTTAAAGCACTCTAAGCTAAGAGATGATCGGAATTTGCATCCCATCCTCTGTTTATTTTAGAGCATATGTTTAAATTGGAGGTACTCTTGTGAAAGCAACTGCAAACTGATGTATTTGACATGTGAAATCATTCTGCAAAGAACAATACAGAAAAAGATCACATTAAAATATCCTGTTTTCAGTGGTAATAATTTTACTGAAATCTTAATGTAGCAGTGAAAAGTTGTCTAAACTTGCATGTTTATTGTCTTCCAGAATTATTTTGCCATCTTAGTACTTTGTACTGAGATGCTCTCACTACAGGTTAAATAAATGACCATTTAAAGAGCCAACTCAATGATGTTAAGACAAATCCCTTGATGTAGAAGTCCCACAGTTGTGTGTGCCAAGTTACTGGTGCAATTCATGGGGTAGTACATGAAGTTAACTGGAAATTTGCAGTAGAATTCAGTTTTTCTGAAGATGCAAATAATTGCCTTTTTATGTGTATTGGAGATGGTAGTGAAAGCCTTACAAAATGTTGGAGTGAATCAGTATTGTGAAATAGAGAAGAATATGCAGTTCTCTGCCCTCCTTTTTTTGCTTCCATGACCTCTACCTGGTAGGCCAATTTGCTACAAACATTTCTATAATGAAAGGTATTTATTCTAAATAATAACAATAATAATAATAATAATAGTAATAGCAATAGTAACAACAATATGAAAAACCGGTTGTAAATTTAAAAAAAGAAATTGAAAATACATATTTTAGCACTGGATTATATTCTTGGTTTTTAACATAATATATGATTCTGACTTTATATTATATGAAAAGTAAATTATAGGCACAGAACTGTTTCCCAGAAACATTTTAACTAGTTAAGGTAATAATTACAATGCAATAGTAGAACTTACTGTATTCTGTTATTCAGGAAATATGGGAAAAAATGGTTGCTGAAGTAATTTGTTAAATTTCAAAACCAAAAAAACAGAAGAAAAAAAGCAATGAGAGCATGTCTAAGTTCAGAAGTCAGGAATTACAGTCCCAAAGAACATAGAGAATGTATCCTTAAATATAAAATGTTGTGCCTGCCTAATTTAAGATAATCTTCCTGAGCAGCAGAAGTTTGATCCATAACCTAGGCATGCGTCCCAATATTCATCCCTCAATGCCTTCTTGGTGTATAAAAACCACTTTTCCAGAGTTTACTTCCCTCTGGGCACAGGTAGACACTCTGTGTCTCTACCTGCTGTGCTAGAGCCAAGTCCTTGTGTGTCTGTATTTAAAAAAAGGATACAGGCAGTTTGTCATCCATCCCTATTCAACAAACTCTTAAAAGCAAATATAGCTTCATCTTACGTTTATATTATACAAAACCAGTTTACTAGATAGTTAATTTAACAATCCAGTGAGATTTTTTCTATTTATTATGACATCGTAGCTTTTCCCACTTTTTTCCTACCTTAAGGATCATATTCTTCCCTTATCTGCAATCTTTCCAGAGCCTTAGCTGCCTTCAAAACTTTTATTTCCTAGAAGATGTGTGGTCTCACCTGTTTCTGAACAATTCTGTACATTCATGTGCTAGTCCTGTGAGGTGCTTAAATGTCTGACGTGAGGGATACGAGGCTGAAGTGCCAGTCCGCAGTGACCCTGCTCTGCTGCTGTGCAGTTTCCTCATGCACACACCTCAACAGCACCCTCAGCACCTGCTTGTCGAGATCTTGTAGGGTGAAGTTTCTGTTGCTACATGCTTGTGTGTTCCCAAGCCATTAAAGGCGCCCAAGTGCTCAGTTCTCAGCCTTCAGGAGGTGGAAACGTGTTCCTTACTCCCTTGGCCATTCTTAAAATGCATTGGGAAGATTCAGCTTTGCACAAAACATAAGTAAAGAAAAATACATTTAATGTTTTTTTATGGTTTAGGGGCTTTTCATTTGTTTATTTTCTTGAGTTTTAGGGTTTTTCATTGTTTCTTGGGGGGGAGGGTTTGTTTTTTTTTTGTGTCTAGCAACTGTTAATACAGGTTCGCTTTGTATGCAGAAGTTTGGGGTGTAAAGGTAGCCTCTTGATTTGAGACTGCCCTCAGTCTGCAGAGGGGCTACATTCTAAGGCAAGCTTCTCATTCTCTCTGCCTGAGAATATTCCATTGAGAGCAGTAGGGATTTCATTTAGTTCTTCATTAGGATACAGGCTGTTAGGAGTCAGGAATTCTCCTGACACTGGACCTATTCACATTACATCTGAGAACTTGCATCATCTTTCATACTGCTTAATCTCATCTTTATTGAAAATGACAGTTCTGTTGTTTTTGTTTAATTCTCTCCTGTATTCATAGAGAGGAGCTTGTTTGTGTGGATTTTTTTTTTTCTGGCTGGAATGATGTATTTGGTAAAGGGAAAAAAAAAGTAATTTTTAAACAATCTAACAGAAAACTGTAATGATTTTGCTTTTTAAATATCTCTGAGTTCTGACCTGCAACAACTAAGTGCTTAATTATTCTGCTTTGAACTCAGACCCCAGACATGTCTCATACATGAAAAGAATCTTGATTAGATTTTTCCCAAATGTGGGATAAATGAGGCTAGTTGTGGAAAAAATGTTTCCTCCTCCTCTTGTCACTTCTCTTCCAGAGTAAGTTTTTTTGTTTCTTTTTTCTGTACTATGGATTGGGTGAAAAAACAGTTTTGCTTTAATTTTCTTTTCAGGAAAATGTGTTTAAATAAATGTTTGTAAGTTATGTCATAATGTAGAAGACATAATCTGGGAAAAAAACCAATCTGATTTGTGAAGATCTTGCATTCTTCTAATAATTATAGAAGAATGCATGAGATAGATTGGATATGGACAGCCATAGTCATTGAACACATTTTATTAAAGTTAGCAGCAATGTAAAATGTGAAAGGTAATACAAGGACAATGGTAATAGGACAAATAAGTATCAGGCAAAAGCAACTCTCATTAATCTGTTCAGTCATTTTTACTTTCAAAATATCGTTGGAACGTAATTCAAAAGGAATATGTTGAAAAAACCCATGGGGATAAGGAAGAGGGGAAATTATATATATACATATATATTACATATGTATATGCAATATGTATACGCACCTACATATTTTTACATATTAGTGTATAATATTGTCTACTAGAGATTATATATTATACAATATATATGTACGTAAAAGTTTTCTGGCTGTTTTACAACAATGTTAATTATACATTTTAATGAGTTTCTTAGGAGAGTCTGTGCCTGTATGTTATTTTTCATAGCTCCATTAGTTTTTCTTTTTCTTCCTTTTCTGTATCCTTTTCTTTTAAGGCAAAAGCACATTTGATCAGATCCTAGGAGGGTTGAAATTTTCAGAAAGATTTGTATTGGCCACGTGGATAAGCTATTCTATGACTGAAGCAGGAAATCAAGTGTGACAGAAGATAAGAATTTTTTTTTGCAGTGTACTCACCGCATCCTAATTGATTATGCCCATGTTTTCATTCCACAGTAAATGAAATGAATGTAACATTAGGCTGAAGGCGGCAGTTTCCAATCAACTAATGCATTACAGATTCATAGCCTGCCTTTTTCTCACAATAAGGGAATGAGAGCCAGTAACAGTATTGGTTACAGTATTGGTTACAGTATTGTCAGCCTGCCATATCACTCAGATTAACAAGTAAATAAACTACGAAAAATGCTGTCCTAATATTTCAGATGTGTTGTGCAAGATATGACTTTGATTAAGTGGTATTTTATATAATGAATGTGGAGTTTTCACTGTATTCCCTGTTCAAATAGTATTTCCAAAAAGATTTCTTAAGTCATGATCATAGCTATTCTCACAGATTTTTTTACTATGTAAACACACTGAAAACATTCTAAATGGAAATTGTGCTTCTACTTACACTTTGGTTGCTCTTTTATTCCTCTTGAGTAATTACAGTTGGACATAATGCTATCCAAATAGAAGAACTCCTTTAATAACAGAAATTTTTACATACCTTTTCAGGTAACCTGTGTAAGTATATCACACAGAGAGATAAGTGAAATCAGATGAGGAAGAAAACTATGTGGGATCTAGAGCAAGAGGACTTGAAAGGAAAGGAGGTCCTGGGGTTAATCCTCATCTTTCATGACTCTCACATGCATATAAACTGTTCTGCTGCTAAATCATAGTGTTTGTTTGGATTTTTTAATCTCTAGTGAATTATACACATGAAAAAACACATTAACTCCAAAGAAATTCGTGTGAGTTTATTACACTCTGACTATGCAGGCACCTGAGAGTTAGAGTCAGCAATGAATTCATTTAATTTGGATGTAAAATCCTGCTTAAAGATTAAATTTGTCATGAGATTTTAAAAACATAGGTAATGTGCTTGAGGGAATATAATTTTGATAAGGCTAATCACAAATTCTGTAGACATGTACTTCAGGATGTGGGATCTTTGATGACAGCGATATTTAAAAAGGAGAATATTTGTAAAGCCCTTAATAATAATATATACTTTTCTGTGTCATTGGAAGGTACATATCAGAAATCAAACCTAACAGACTGAGAATCTGAGGAAAAGTTTCCAAAGCGACCTGGAAGATGAATCCTGAAAATCTGCCGGTTCATAATTTGTTGCAGTTAGCCTGTTAATAATTAATGCTGCTAATAGTAGGTATTTAACAGTATGAAAAATGTTAAACTCCTCAGAGTATCTTAATAATTCCTCTGTTTATTTGACCTTACTGGAGATTCAGCTTTTAGCTTGCATTTGTAGAGGTCAGCACTTCTGATTGCATAACAGACCATTTTTCTAGTAGGTCTATAAGATCTCAAGTTGTTAGAATAAACTCTGGGCTTTTTTTGAATCAGAAGAAAACACTGAAGATGTGACCTTTGGTTTTCTTTCTTTTTGCATTTTATATGACTAAAAAAAATTCTTAGCTTTTAAGGTCAAATATATTAAAAAATTAGTATGAAATACTGCTTTCCATGAAAATTTCAGTGGAACCTTTTCCAGTTGATTTATCCTTGAAATGCTGGCTAGTGAACTGAATGAAGTCCGATTTGTCTTTGTATTCTGAGTAGAACTGAATTCCATGTACATATTGTGTATGTAACTTGTATTGAACACTTTAAAACTTATACAAAAAAATGAAGTTGTTGTGACTTTTTCTTCAATGAATTTTCAGAGATAGAATTCTTCTGCTCACAATGGAACTAAGGATCAAGTAATTAAATTCCAGAGAAGTCTCTGCTTTGTCTCTGTTGGTGTCAGTAACCACTGGTCTTTCTTTCTTGATGTTATATATGTTTCTATCTTAGAGAGCAGATACTATGCATGTATTCTAAAGGCAGGTTTTAAAATACTCTGTTTCAAACCCAAGACACCAATATTGTTACTGGACCACTGCCACCATACAAGAAATGGCGGATAATCTTAGGAAAGAATCATTTAGAAAAATCAGTGAATAAAAATATATAATCTCAATTGTAAAAAATACTCCCATTTAAAAGAGATATTTGTATATAGATTGTTTAAAAATTACACCCGTGCTTCAGAAAATTTATGATTAAAATGGGAGTTAATTATATCAAGGGTCGTAGGAAAATAATTTATGCTATTCTTAAGAGTCATATTTGAGTAATTCGACAGTATACTGGATAAGTAAAACGTTGTTTAAAAAGCAAATTTATAGAGCTTTATTGTGTATTGTTCAAATGAACTTTTGAAGATTCAATTAGTTCTGGGCAATGTCAACACAGCAGTCTCTTTGGGATAAGGAAAATCTGCCAGGATGTTTGGTGGATGAGCATCAGGTTGAGAAAAGCTGCATTGCTGGAAATAGTGTGGCCACCAATCTTGTAATGATCTGGTAATCGACCTTGTGAGTAATCTTGTAAATGACCTTGTAAATTAGATCTTCTTAGGAGATTTGTTAATTCTCTTAGCAGTGAGGTAGCCAAGAACATAGGAGGAGAGTCAGGGCCAAAATCTTCCAATTTACTGGAATGTACTTTCAAAAAGTAAACAAATACTGTCAAAGCAGAGCCCTAGTTCTCAGGGCTGCTTGTATGTTTATTAGAAATACCATGTATTAATATTTTTTGCCTTCACAGAGAGATAGCCTTTAGTTACAAATCTGAATTCTAAATGTACTTTGACTGAAGTGCAGTTTGAAGGCACTCATGCTTCTCAGTGCACACAGGTTCTCACAGATGAAGGCACACAGGTTCTCAGTGCTGTTCCGCAAAACATTCACGATTGAAGTATTTTACATAACATCTTGGTAATCTCCAGCCCACCTTCTGCTTGCAGATAAAAATACTTATTGTCTTTGTAAAAGGTTCATTAGTTTGGGTTACATTCTACTTTCTTCTTCTAAAATCTGTTAGTCTGGAAAAACCCAAAAGTAGTAAGTTGGAGTTTTGAATTTACACTGAATTGGGCCATTTGCAAGATTTACCTACTTATCAATGTTAAGTATGCTATGAATATATATATATGTATAAATACAGTGGTTCGTTATGACCCAAATGTGGAAAAAAAATTAAAAATAAGAAGAGAAAAACCATCAATTGTGTAGCTAGTAAGGGTTAAGAAATATTTGGGAAATATTTCCATTTCAGCAACAAGGGTTAAATGGATAAAAAAAATTCCTGTCTGTGAATATAGGTAACAAACTAATGCATCACTTCTCTTGTTCTGTTTATAATGTTTTGATTTTAGTAGTCAGAAGAAATCATGGCCCAATTTCTTCTGAAATAAACCCATAATATCCTGCAATACTATCTGAGTCAGAGAGAAAGATAGTGGCATTTACCAGTATTTGATTATCCCTCTCACCAAATCAATGTTATTATGTTTATTTACAAGTATTTAAATGTAAAACTTTGTGTAATACAAGCCTGATACCTCTTTTACGTGAAAATTAGTGGTTGATGTGCAAATATAGGAAGATACTAAGGTACTCTAATTAATTACCACTAAGAAAAAGATAAACAAAGAAAGATTTTTACATTTTTTTACATTAAAATATATTTATTTTTTGGTTCAAATAAGGTTTTAATTAGAATTACCTCCCAACAGAATTACAAGAACACCAATGAAACAAAAATAGCTAGAACATTAGCATTAAGGATAACTTATTAAATTCCACTGCAAACCAAAACAAAACAAAAAAGCAATGTTTTCTGAAGTAGAGGATTTTGTATTAAGAAAACTGAAGTCAAGAATACACTAAAGCTCATTCTGATTACAGTTTTGAAAACTGAAAAACATTGAAGGCTATTATCTGTGTACAATTAAGTCATGAAACCTCTTCCATCTTTGGTGAGACCTTGGAAAAAGATGAATAATGAATCTGGTTTTGCTTCCCGATTTCCAGTTTTCTGTACTGCACAATTTTTGCTCATGCTCTTTCAGCACTGAGATCAGTCAAAATTACCTGGTCTCTTTCTCTTTCTACGGCACTTTCTGATAAGTGATGGCAGACCTGAGAGAAAGCTGCAGCCATACATAGCACACAGAGATGATATTTGTGAAAGAGAACGTGGCTCATACTGCATTTTTACAGGAAACACTCAGAGCATTACACGATTTGTTTTGATTCATCTCCCAATGGATGTGAAATCCCAAGTTTTGCAGATGAGGCTCTTTTCTATTTTGATAAATATTTATCTTTTGAGTCACTTTAGGCCATGTATTGTTACCCTGTTTCAATAGAAATTCAGAAATTATAGAACTTCATTTTTATTCTTCAAAAAATTTTGTTATGTTAATTTGAAAAATGTCCATTTCTTTGGCTGTTCTTATCCTAGCTCAGCTTCTGGATAGAGCAACCTTTCTTTTAACTAACTACAATTTAATACTTTTTTGGTGAAAATCCTGTGTCTTAGTTGAGCAAATACATGATTTTGTTTTCAGATCTTGCTTTTTCTACAAATTCTGCGTATGTTATATTTAATTTAATTTAATTCTGCTTCTGTCTTAAATGTCCTAGTCTGTTTTAATTTCCAGAAGTACTTTATAATATCTTTGAACTTTTATTTATTCTAATGTATTTGGATTTTGGGCACTGAACAAACTACTCTGTTCTCTGTATTCTGTATAGTTTTAATTTTCTGCAGTTTTAAAACTTTTGCATCATATATAAGGCCTATTCATTATTATTGACTGAAGCTAATAATTTCTACTTCAAATAGACAGTGAGTTTGATAGGCTTTTGGGATAAGGTGACCTTCCTGTACATGCCATTAAATCAAACTATGTAATTGAAAACTATGATAAACAGAATCAGAATATAGTATTTACATTTATTACAAAGCAATTCCTAATGTTCTGTTAACAGAGTCTGTGCTCTGACTGAAATATTGATCAGAAGTTCTAACTGAAAACCCTTAAGTTAGTACCAATAGCAGTAATTATGCATTTCATCCACTTACTTTATGTGGTTCGTACATATGTCAAATCTGTCTTACTGATCTAAAAAGTGCAGATAGAATTTAGACAATTTTCTCAATACCATGTACTGTATACTTAGTCTTGCTAGAAATCTAAATTGCCTGATTTTTCCTGGCAGCATTTCATTGTGCTTTTAACCATGACAAGTAATTTTTGCAAGATGATTTTTTTTTTAGGGAAACAAAATACTTCCTCTGTAAAGTCTAAATTAATGATATGAGTCCAGCAGGCATAATTTTCTCATATCAGAAGATAATGTTCAAAATAAAAAAAAGTTGAAATAAGTTGATGAATTCAGTGTTCCACAGTCATCTGGCATGAAGGATGCAAACAAAAATTCTCAGTCAAGTACCAAAGAATATTAAATATTGTGCAGATACTAGTTCAAGATCCTCACTTCGAGATCATGTTCCAAGGATTGTGTCTGTGTACAGACACAATAAGGAATAAAGAGAAGCAAATATCCAATTTCTTCCAGTCTCAGAGCCAGTACAAAGCCAGGCTCTTTTGGTGGCTTGCTCTGCTCTAGTGCCATGGCCAACATGTGGACATCCTCACTCCAGCTGGACTTTAACCTGTCATGGCCTTTTCCCCTTTCACCTACAGACTTAAATTGCAGCCCTGGAAGATTTAAAACATTAGGGCCTGCAAACTGAGGGAACAGATGGAATAGGAAAAGAATGCCCATCTTTCTTGCATTGTGTGAAAGTATTAGTTGAATTGTGGTGATTCAGCTGGTCAGTACATTCATTTACCATAAACTAGACCAATGCTTGCTTCTAAGGAATGCTTCCGTATTTCATCATAAGCAATCAGTGGAACAGAGATTAGAAATCACATTTCACAATCAGCTATCAATAAGAAGTCCATTAATGCAGCACATTATTACCAATTTTTTTAAGACTCTTAAGATAAGTTAGTTTCTAGAAAATTTTAAAGAAAAACAGTATTACAGAACTACCCAATTTCTCTGAATTTTTTATTCTAAAGGAATCAAAATTTTATCTGAATCTTAGAAAGGTCATTGAAGAGTGCTTATTTTAGTGAATGATTAATTAGGCCTGAATTTAAAAAAAAAAAAGTAGTAATCTGCTATGTAGTTCTAATGAGAGCTACTTTCACTAGGCCACAATTTCAGAAGGTGCATAAAAACCATTGCTAACTAAGCATAAGCTGGGCCAAAGGCTGGCACTGTGGCTGCATAACGAAAAACACTGCAGATTTATAATTTTGTTCACTAAGAAAATGTGAGGACCTCAGTACTTCCAGTATGTTGAGACTAAATTCTTACAGCAGACTGTAGTGGGCTTGCACACAACGACCTTCAAGAGATGAGCAGATTGACAACAGAGCTGAGAGTGCTTTGCATTACATGTTAATTATGCAGTTGATGGTCGTTTCTTATTTTTAGAAAATTAAAGAAAAATTTTGCTTTTGCATGCTTTGAGGTAAAAATGGGGTTTATATTTCTGGTCTTAAACACTGTACTTTATTAAATACAACTACAAAAATTCTTATTTTAGGGTCCCGCAATTTTATTTTTCCTTTTATTTTCTATGTATTTTACCTTATTCTTACCTTCTGCTCCTCTCTGTAAACACTGATGACTTGATGTGTTGGAAAAAGAAATAATCATGTGAAATATAATGGATTTAATCAGAATTCTTTCTGATGATCTCATTAAAAAATCCTGTGCTGAAACTTTTTAAAAACAGAATATATGTTTTTCTGAACAGTATTTTGAATTCATTTAAAATACTAGGACTGCTTATCACATAGGCTCCATGCTCCTGAACACAAAGAAGATATATGACATTTTGCAGAAAAGCTGCACTCTGACATAGTCATTTATTGACACAAAAAAAATCATAGCTGTGCAGATGAGAGGAAGCACAAGATTTTAAATTATCTTTTCACATTCAAATGCTGGCTTAATGAACATTATGAGAACAGAATAAGTGGAAATAAGATGGAAAGGATGTGAGAAAAAATAATTTTCAGGATTTTCATTAATTATTACCAAAACAAAATCGCTTGAAAATCCTTTAAAAACCCATACCCACTTCACTTATTATAGGTTAATTTTGTAAGGAAGGACATTAGTTACTCTTCTTGACACTTCTAAATTCTTATCTCTTGCACTCAGAGGTCTTTATTAAGCTTTTTAACAAAACATGCACTGTCCTTTATAATAATAAATGTTTCTGCATGAAGACACATTACAGTTCTTTTGTTTGTTTATGCGTTTTCCAGGAAAAGAAAAATTAATTAAGACTTTTTTTTTAAAAAAAACAAGACTTCAGAATTATTGAAGACCAGAAGCAATATGATTCTATGAAATGAAGAATTTGTAAACTTTAAGATTTATCATAGTTTTTCATGTAGGTGTTACTGTAAAAGATCTTACAGAGGGTTAGATGGATGAAGATACACAGCCATGACTAAGTCAAAGGTGGAGTGCATTAGCCCGGCTAATGAAAGCTTTATCTTTTCTCTTTCAAAATATTTGATTTTAAATGACCTTTGCCTAAGAATTACAATTTGAGCCTCTTCTTAGAAAACCTTAATTAAATTTTTTAATTAATATTTAATTAAGTAAATGACGATTTAGTATTTGTATTAACCTGTAGTTATTTGTTGTACTGGTTTATAATTTGGTTACTGAGTTGGTCTTTAAATGAAATTAAGGCTCTGTTTCACTCAGAAAAAAACCATCCAAACAAAACAAAACTTAATATGACAGCCATGTTTTTAGTATAGTGTTAGTAGTAAGTAGTAGAACTAGTATTAGCAAGCAGTAGGTCATGGGAGGTAATTCTCCCCCTCTCCTCTGCTCTTATGAGTCCCTACCTGGAATAGTGTGTCCGGGTCTTGGGATTCCATCATAAGGAGGACAGGCACCTGTTCGAGCAAATGCAGAGGAGGGTCATGAAGATGATCAGAGGGCTGGAGCACCTCTCCCATGGAAACAGGCTGAGAGAGTTGGAGTTCTTCAGTCTGGAGAAGCCATGGATGCCCCCATGGATCCTTGGCAGTGTTCAAGTCCAGGATGGATGGGGCTTTGGGTAGCCTGGTCTAGTGGAAGGTGTCCCTACCCAAGGCAGAGGGGTTGGAAATAGATGAAATTTAAGGTCCTTTTCAACCTAAGCCATTCTAGGATTCTGTGAACCTCTGCATGTTACTGATGTTTGTTTTTTGTAATGGGAAGCTGGTACGAGAAGTGGATGGCAGATCTGATATGTTTTGAACATGAGAGGCAATGTGCAGGTGAGATATGTCAAAGCAATTAAATCTTCTAGTCTAAGTGTATCAGACAGGTGTCATTTGAGAAGTGATCAAAGCCTGCAGTTCACCTGAATGAGGCAAGATTTGGTGGATAAACATTATTGTCCAGAGTCTCTGAGTTTTAGAGTCAGCAGTTGTCTAAACCTCACTTCAAGAAAAGTAATTTTTCCCTCAGCGTTCTGTGCTAAGAAAGAACATACATCTACAAGTGCAGCTGCTGTGCTTGTAACCTGTCAAGTCATCAAGGTCCCTTCCAATAAAGACCATTCTATGATTCTATCATTCTTTGATTATGTCAAATATAACACTAATTTTCTTTCACGAGGTTGTCTAGAAGCTGTGTTAGCATGATCCCATTACTGTCAACAGGAAAGGACATCTTTTTAGAGAATGGAGAATAGAGTAATTGCAGAAATTGAAGCATTTCTAATGGTTTCCCCTTTAAAGAACAAATTTCTACTTATGGGCGAACCAAAAAGTAAGTATAGCTCTCATGTGAAAATTAATCCAAATAATTGAGATGGTAGGACTTATATTTTGAAAATGCATGCAGATATGCCATGGTTACATTACTTATGCAGAAGTAGTTACACAGGCATGTGTATATATGTGAATATATTTGTTAGGCATATTAGCAGACCAACAGGCAAATTAAAAATATCTGAATTAAATGCAGCTCTCATTATTCCAGAAGTTAATTAAAATCCTGGCAAGATTTTTTTTCTTGGATGTTCTAGATATTATTGTTCTTTAAAAATGGATACTTTTTGATAAACTTCCTAGAATTGTGTCTGGCATCTTTAAAGACGCAGTTAGCGCAGTCAGTACCTTGTTTTCTGTTCTAAAAGTTAACGTTGCCTTTGTTCTTTAAACACAAAACATGTCCCTATTGTCACTTCCAATTTCAATTTTAGCTGGTCAGAGAATTAAAACAGCTTGTATTCTTGGACAAGTAGGTCTTTCATGTCTAACTACATCAAAGGGTCATCTTCACCTTGTATTTTGTCCACCTATAAGCAGCTCTGTTCATACATCATTTTTAGGTTGTAAAGGGAAGCTCTTAAAATTTAGGAAACACTGGAACTAAATTTGCCTTTGCAATATTATGTCAGTCCCCTTTTGTACCTTTCAATTTTAATTATATTTTTAGCCTTTAAGATGTGCTTACAATTAACTTTACAAATACATCTTTACCTTTTGTAATCATTCACTCAAGCATAAAAAGATGGAGCTGAAACAGAAGGTGCAATAGAAGATAATTGAGTTAGAATTGGTCTGAGATGTTTGAGTTAACTCACACACTTATTTCATACTTTAGCCATATACTTAACTCTTCTTTTAAAACATGTTCAATTTCTAAACAGCTTAAGGTTAAGCAAGAACTAATTCAGGATAGAAAACTTTAGCATGTATATATATATTTAATATTCTCTTGAGTGAAAGCTTTTCTCCTAGTGAAGCATAATCTGGTTATATAAAAATATATATTTGTTTATATTTTTATGTGCGTGTATGAATGTTTGTGAATTGTAAAAATAGACACAGAAACTTTTTTTAAGAACAAAGAAGGGAGTGATATATATGAATCACAGCATACTAAGACTTAAACATCGACACTGATTTTGTTGGTAATTGCAAGAGATGTTCAACAGATCATGACTGGCCAACTGAAAGTGGCAACTTTATTTTTGACTCATGTAACACTGACTGAGTTTATAAAGTTTCAGTTAACTCAGTAGAAGACGCTAATGATTTGAATATGATAGATTTGGCAAAACCAAGGAGTACTCACTAAGGCTTATGGAAGACAAAATTTTGACTTGGGTCTGACCAAGTGCAAATACTTTCAAGGTAGGACCCTCTGTTTGTGAATTAACGGGTCATACCCTAGCTGAGGTCTGAAGTGACTAGACATTCAAGTGCTGGATTGTGCCAAAATGTACTGGGTTTATGTGACAAGGTTTTGATGGTGGGGAAGCTGCAAGGGTGGCATCTGTGAGAAGATATCAGAAGCTGTTCCCACTCTGGACAGAGCCAGATGCAGCCAGCTGTCCAAAGCTGATCCAGTCAGTGATGCTGGGATCATCTTTGAGACAGCATTTCAAAGAGGGGGTAAAAACATGCTGCACAACAGCAGATGAGAGAAAGAAGTGAAAATATTTGACAGAAACAGCCCTGCAGACAGCAGGGTCACTGCGGATGGAGAAGGAGGAGGTGTTCCGGGCGCAGGAGCAGAGATTCCCCCGCAGCCCGTGGTGAATGCCATGGTGAGGTAGGCTGTTCCCCTGCAGCCCGTGCAGGTCCACTGTGGAGTAGATATCTATCCACCACGCCTTTATATAGACAATCTCTCCCAGAGAGGCTTAGTTTCTCCTGTTTTTGTTTTTCTTGGCATCTGGCACCATAGACAAATTTAGAGAGGGGGGGATTGCTACAAGACTTGGAATTAATCCCTGAAACAACAAATAAAGTTTTCAAACCATGAAAATCATAATGAGTGAATGAATACAGCAACTTGAGTTATTGGTTTATTCAAAGATTAAAACAATAGAAGCTGAAATATGCACATTCCTCCTAAGGGAGCATGTGAAATATGTATGTTGGTGAATAACACATTTAAAGAGATATATTATAGTGCAAAGGAAAAGAGCTGCTGTTACTGGATTGGCCATGCACCAAGGTTTGTGCTATTGTCAGAAGGATATCCTCACTGAGGGTTCAGAGGTCCAGGACAATTAAATAGTTTAAAAATGTCTCCCAGAGAGCAGAGAAACTCTTAATAAAGACGAAAGAGATCTGGAAGAAATTAAGACAGGATACGTATACATGGATCACTGCACAGCTGAGATCACCACTGCCATGTCTGCCCTTACTGGTGAGGAGAGTGTCCATAAGACAGATTATTCTCGAAAATTTTTATTCAATTTTGTTACTTAACCCACTATCTTGAAAATGCTGTTGAGCCATGTTTCTCTACAGACATGTAGTGAAGATAAAGACTGAGAAAATTAAACTTACTAAGGTTCTAATTCCCGATCAGAGTGAAGTACAAAATTTAGTTCTCCACAGGTGCTTCCATGGAGAGATATACTTCTCTTCTAAAGAATTAGGAGCAAATGTAGAGATTTAGGAATTTTCAGCACTAATGACAATTGAAAGTATAATTCATCCTAAAATATTTATTATTGTGCTTTGAAAACTCCACTGAAAATGGTTCTATCTGTGTTGAACAAGACGGCCTCTGAGAAAATGGAAAAGAACAGGCTTGATTGATCTTCTTTATTTTTTGTTTATTAGGATTTGGTCATATTATTCCTACTTTAAGTACATCCAAGTACATAAATATATATATATATATATATATGCATACACATAATGATTTTGAACAGATAACTCAATGTGCATGAGAAAGTTTCATGTCTTTGACTAAGCCTGTATGAATCCAATTATAAACCAATGCTGCTGTTGTTTAAAAATTAGTAGAAAATAAATGCGTGTTACAGACACAATCTCTAAAAAACTTGTAAAAAAATGTGATTAAACGAAGTACAAAGGTAATTTTTACAGCAGCATGTTGTAAAATGGAGGTGGACGCTCCACAGCCTTGTGGGAATGGGGCCTACAGCCATATGATATGCTATGAGATATGAGGTAATAGGATTCCCATGGACATGGGGGCAGGCTGAGGGGCTGAGAGGTTGTCAGGTGGAGGCTGGACAACCCTTGCGATGCAATCAGCCAGCTGGAAGAGGCAGTGATACTGAGATGTCACAGCTCTGTTCCACTCTTGCACAAGACACACAGCCTCTGTAATCTTTCTTTTTCTAATTTTTCCACCATTTATAATGGCAGTAACAGAATATTTGACTTCAGTCTCACCTTCACTCTCCCAAAAGTGTAAATTGGCATTTGAAATCCTCAGTGACAGAGGATGAGAATATGACCACCTCACAGGCAAATTGGTGGGCTTTCCCCTCTCTCCTCCCCAAATCAAGGACACCTCTTTGGTAAGATTTGCACCTCCAACCACATCAGGCTATACTCAGGAACACTAGTACACAGCACTATATGTTTATATTTTGCCAGTCTAGTGAATTTATCACCAGCAATCTAAAAAAAATCTATAATCTGTTGCTCCAATAAACCTACTATTTTTGTATCTCTGCTCATGACAGTTCCTGTTGAACTCAAGCAGATTTGAAGTGTTGAATTGGTAAACCACACTATATGTGAATCTGTGATCATGAATGAGAACAGACTTATGTATAGAATAACCCACATTATTGGATGTATCTGGGATCTTATTGAATGTGATTGGATTTATAGTGTTGAATGGGTTATGATCTGATCTCTAAGAACAAACTGGAAAGCAGGGAGGATTTACTTCCATCATGCTTCTAGACAGCATGTGAGAATGACCAGCCTACAGATTCAAGTCCCCCTTGTTGCCCTTCCTGAAGAAACATGTGGTTTTTTCCAGTCTTCAGGAATCTTTTCCAGTTGCCATGACCTTTCAAAGATAATGAAAAGTGGCCTCACGGTGACATCTGCCACTTCTCACAGGATTTGTGTGTGCATCCCACCAGGGTCCATGGACTTAAGTATGTTTGTTTAAGCATCCCCTGAAACTGTTGTTCCTCCTCCAAGGGTAAGTGGTCTTCACTCCTGATTTTCTCACTTGTCTCAGGAAATTTGGATTACTGAAGGCTAGTCTTACTAGTGCAGACCAAGCCAAAGAAAACATTGCATACCTCAGCCTTTTCCTTATTCTTTATCACCGAGTGTCCCACCCATGTCAGCTGTAGGTCTGTTTTCCCTTGTCTTACTCTGCTGCTTATCTGTCTGTCGAAACCTTTCATGTTGCCCTTCATGCCCCTTACCAGATTCAGCTCCTGCTGAGCATTTCCTAACACCATCCCTGCACAACTGGACAGTGTTTTTATATTCTTTTTGTGTGATGTGATCCTGCTTCCATTTCTTGTGTGTCTGCTTTTAAAGTTTTGACTTTTAAAGGTTACTTGGGTATCTTTGAAGGCCTCCTGCCACCCTTGCCTGATTTCTTACTCATCAGGATTGATCTTCCTTGACCTTGTAGGAGGTAATCCCTGAAAATCACCAGTTCTTCTGGAACCCTCTTCTCTACAGGACAGTTTTCTGAAAGAGCCTTCTAAACAGACCCCTGTGCAGGCCAGAAGGCGGCAAAAGTTCACTGGAGTGGTTTGCTTGACATCTTCAAGATAACAACTCTTTAGTTGTTTTTGGAAAATCTGGCCTTCCCTGCACGCCAATTAATATACAGCACTAAGCACTCTTGGTTGGTGGTGAAGAGAGGTTGCACGCTTTTACAGTCTCTCTGCATGCCATGTTCTTTTTTTTTGTCCCATTCTTCAGCACTGTATTCATCCCTAAAACCAGAAATGTTGAGGGAACTTTGTCCTTTATACATACACCAAACTGTGAATAAATAAAGCAAATATGTATAAACAGGTTTGAATTAATCAAATTATTCATTTATTCTAGATTATTTCCCTTCTGTTAGATAAGCAGTAGATAATGTGTTTCAGTTTTTGGTTTTTTTCAGCCATTCTATATTCACAAGGTTTATTTGTTAAGAGGTGTGGGCATGATTTAGGCAGTTTAAAATGAAATATGGATTTAGATATGTAACTGTTAGTTCTTATAACCCAGTGTTATAGGCTGATAGAAAGAAAATATTCAGACTAGTAAAATACACGCTGAAAAAGAATGCAGTCAGATGCTGCTCCGTATTTAGCATGGTTGTTATGGAATAGCACAGATTAACATGCTATTAGCCACTGACCTAATATTCAAGAACTGGGAATTAAAAAAAAAAAAAAAGAAAAAAGAAATGGACAGATTAGGCTTCAAAATTACTTATATAATATTGTGTTTCAGAAGAAAAGTGCAGCTGGTAGAGATGGTAGGAGTCAATGATTGCCAGACATCGAAATATTAAGGGTGCTATATATCCCCCCTAGTTAGACTCATAATGGAAAGGAGTTACTGACGTTTCCTATGTTCAATTGGTGAGGAAAAAGAACATTTATTCTGCACTTTTTCCTGGAAAGAAAAATCAATTTAAGACACGTAAATATCAGGACATGGTACTGTTATAAGAAATTACTTTTTCCCTCTCTCAGCAATACTCAGAACAAGAAGTTTTCAAGTCCAAAAGGCAGAATAAGGTATGTCAGAGGCTAACTGAACAATTTCAGAAGGCCTTGAAGCTCTGTATTACATAAGAGCTGTTGTTGGTGCTATGCTGGTCTGGCAAGTGGAGATGTGCTGTTACAAACAATCTTTATAGCAACTTCACTTTGAAGACGGGCTGTCTGGGACAGACAGTGTTGCAGACATTGGTGTTTTATTAAAACAGCTCTCAGGAGATAAATGAAACAGAATTGTGTCAAATTTAATTAAGCCATTTCCCCTATGCTAGATCTTTGGGTTTGGTTACAGGTGTGCTGCAGTGGGTCGGTCCTGCCATTCAAACAGCAATCGCTGGTGCAAGTGCTGGGAGACTTTCTCAGCAATGTCCTTTTGTCAATAAATATGCACTTCTGTATTGTCTGTGTTAAAACTGAGTTCCTGGTATGGAAAAAATAATGGCATATGTTGTATTATTCATCAGGAAAAAGATTTGCCTGACAATTGTTTCTTTTTAAGAAGATGATCCATAATGTAAAGAAAATATCATAAGAATATGGTGACTGCAAAATCTAAGCATATATTGTCGGTCTCTTGGTCCTATTGGTTGTTTTTTGTTCACATATTGCCTATTACTTGCAAAATTCAAATAAGCTGTATGTCAGTTCATTACTTGGAGAGAAGAGGCCAGCTTTTATACTGTTAGATCTTCATATGACATTGTTTCCTCTTTTGCCTTAAATTATGGATGTATATAATGCATAAACCAGAAACATTGAAACTCCTTGGACATCTTAGACACATTATTAGACCTTGCACATTAGAAATATCATATCTTGTGTCCCCCTGTCCCCACCCCCAACTGTTACGTGGTCCCCTGAATTTGTCACTCATAAATTTGTAGGAAAAAAAATAATTCTAGAAAAAAAGACTGCAATTACATAATTTTTTCAAAGTAGACTAAAGAGGAATGATTTTATAAATGTTCATTCAAACTGGTTTTGGTATGATGCTGTTCCTCTAATGTCTTCCCTTACAGAGAATCAGGAAGAGACTCCTGTTGAATTCTTGTCAGGAAACAATGAATAGAGGAAGTCTTCAATAACAGAGGTTTATTTTAGTTCAGAAAAGTCAGCCATTACAGCAAGATATGCATGTATATGACACTCCAGAACACATTTCTTACTACATAATACTTTTCTTTCAGTGCATACCCTCAGGGATCATCCATTAGAGTGATCACTCACTTTGGCTTACTTTTTAGTCAGAACCAGCTATTTTCAATTCCCATAATAACATCTTCTGTCCACACAAGCATTTCTCCTGCTTTGTTAAAGGTCTTAGGGATAAATTTTTGGCTGTGAACCTGGAAACATAAATATGACCAAGTAGCTACATTGAAACAACAGATGCTGAAATTTAGTTAGCAAGATTTGCAACAAACATCTTTAAGTAGTAAATAGAAAAAAACATTCCAAAGACAGAGGACATATTAATCATGACAGCTGAAACATTTCATTGCTTCTATCTCAAATTTATGGGTTTGGTATTCCCTTTTAATTTGTTTAGATTTCTTAGAAATATTTGTAATTTTTGTTGGGTAAAAAAACACTCTTGTTGACAGATTATGGAAGGATAAATGTTGTACTGACAACACAGTTTTCAGTCAATCTAGATTGTCTGAGTGGTATCTAGGTGACCTCTTGTCAAAGATGGTATCTCAGAACAGTTTCAAAGGACTTTAATAGTGTAAGGTTTAGATAAAATTATCAGTAATGGACTTTTCCATACTAATTCTAGTTTACAAATGGAGTTTACTGCCTTCCCAAGTTGTTTTGGAATTAAACTAACAAATCTGAAAGTTATAAACATTTATTTCTGGCAGGAAAACACGTCAGTGCTAAATAAGGGCTACTAGTCTTTTATTTAGCTTCAATTTTGGAGACTAGCTAGATCTTCAGCTGGAATTTGTAGTGCTTTTCAATAAATCAGGCGAGAACCATGGCAGAAAGTTCTGATTATTTCTGTTGCAAGATTCCTGTCAAAGTGCAAAAGTGAAAAGTCAACACACTATAGAATATATATGTAAAATACATATGCATCTAATATGTACATAGTACTATTACACACACAAATATATATATGCTCACACAAATATGCTTATGTGCAACACCCATAATGCATTGCTTGGATCGACTATATATTTGCACATGTATATTTATAAATATTATATATTATATATTATATATATACACACATACATATATATATATATATATAATATATAATGGTTTCTTTGAAAATAAATAAATGGAAGGCACGAACTGAAATCTAGATTTAATTAAACTTTTGGCTAAAAATTAAGGTGTAATTTAAAACAATCAGATGTATGCAGAGACCCAGATATTCAGTAAACTGTAGTTCATTAGGAGGCCTGAATGGTAAGGGAAATGAAGGCAGTGGGTGCTTCCCCAGTGAAGCAGTTCCACAAGTAATGCCAGATTATAGGCTTCCTTCCCCTCCCTGTCTTGGGCCATTTATTTCTGCTCCTGCAGGACAGTTCCATTCCTCTATCACCTTCTGTGACACTAATCTTCTTTGTATTAGCTGAGAGAAAGCCATTGTACAAGATATGAGGCAAACCATGAATATCAATGTGTTACTTCTGCCTGTTTGCCTTTCTGTGTGTGTTAGGGAGATCTACTGTCTCCAGAAATCCCATAGTTTTGTATCACCACAGATTCCAGGGCATCCTTGCTTAATATAAACAAGAATAAAGATTAATGAAAACACAGGTACTGTCTGTCTTTCAGGCTACGGAAAAAGTGGGCTGTTATTCACAGTAATATTTCTTGTAATCTGCAGCTCCATACTCTGCATTTCAGCAAATCTCTGTGAGTCTAAATGACAGGAGCTGGGTGCCTTGCACAGCCTGTGGCAGTGTGTCTGGTTCTGTACCATGATGGCACTTACCTGACAGAATACTCTGCTTGTTTTTTCTGTAGATCTTTCCTCTCCTGTCCATATTTTGGAAAGGAATATCTTTGGAAAGGAGTAACTGAAGCATGTCTAACAGTCCCAACATACCGAATGCTTCTTTACCCTGGAGAGTGTAAATAAGAGAAAGGCAAGATAATATATTTAGAGGGGTACCAGATTACTTTATAGACCTGACTGAAGAGTAGGGAAAACATGCTGACAAACTGTTTTAACTGCTAGGGTTTCTCTCTTGTGAGTGAGCGTGAAAGGAAGTTAGACCCCTTGGAGATTCCAAAACAATAAATTAAAGAGAAGAACTGCTTCAAAAATTGTTTCTTTCTATGTCTGCATGTAATTAGTGATTATAGGTAGTCATCATTTTGTTTCATCAAAGCCCTGAACCATGGAAGCACAGCAGATGTAGAAAGAAGAACCTAAATCCAGAGTTCTCATTAGGCAGGTACAATATCAGTGATCCCACCAAATGCCATTGATGATGTGCTCAAAACCGGATTACGAAGGAAGAAAGATGAGGCAGAGCATGTGAAGTTGAAAGGATGATGTGCTACAGGCCTTAATAGCAGATGGTGGAGGAGTGGGTTGGAAGCTACGGATTACTGTCTTTGGAGCCAGTAATAGATTTTAGGGAAGAGAAACTGAGGGCCAGAATTTGCAGTGCATCTTTTTTACAGTATGTATACATATTGTACCTTCTATTTGCTATTTGAGAAACAGTGTTTGCCTTTGATTATGAGACACATTGTATGCACACTTAAGACTTGAACACACCAAGCTACCATAATTCAAGTGAATATAAAAAAGGCCTGATTGCAGCACTTACATATGGTAACTGATCATTATTGTTTTCTGATATGTTTGATTTTAGGTGAAGTCACACTTTCTTCCACTGAATTTTTACGTTTTTCTAGTCTATCTGATTGATCAGGTCAACTACTGACAGAAGATAGAAATTTTAGATATAATACTCATAGGCCTACATATTTGTTAAGGAATTAAAAATTTCCCATAGTAGACGTAAATATTCACGGTTGCACTTGAATGCGTGTATGATGGTTTAGAAAAAGAAAAGTTCAGTGAGGGTATACAATGAAAAAACACTGGAAAATAACAATGTTTTCCCTCTCTGCCCTTGGCTGCATGCTCCCACTTCCCGTCTTGTGTTGGCTCAAGTTGCTGTGCAGCCACGTGGCATTCCCTTTCCCTGGTGATTGGTGACAGACCTTCACTGGTGTGGAAGTCTTCTGAGTGAATAAAGAAGAGAGAGCTATTATTAAATGCATGAATTTGGAAACTGCATGTACATTGCAACACTCCAAATCTTATTGCCAGAAGGAAACTCATAACATATCTATATATGGAACTCTGATTTTTTGGAAGGTCTAATTTGATAGTCCAATCAAAATAAAGCAAAAAGTTATAATACTAGCACAATTCTACCATTCACAGTCCAAATTGATATGGGAAAGTCTCTGTAACCCAGCTACTTACACACGCACACACAGTCATAGTCTCTACTTAGTTTCTCTGGTGTTGTGTTCACTCTCCAGTCTCCCTCAAGGTTGTTAAGGTTGTGGGACAATCTTTCTCAGGCAGAGGAGGCAGGAAAGGGTGCTAGCAAGTTATCTATGTGCCCACTTCGACACCAGCAAGAGTTTGATGCTTCTGAGGAAAGTAGAAGGGGTTCTTTCCTACTTCTTTTGGGGGTCCACTTGTATTTATGTTTATCCATTTTCTCAATGTGTTTGCAAACATTCCCTTAATTTGTTCTCAGTTATTTTCATGATTCCGCTTGCTTATTTTTCTATACTCTCTGTTTGTCTAAAATGGTTTAAAAAGATTTTATGTCTGTAGTGACCAATGATGGACCATTGTGATTTCTGTTTAGTTCAGTGGCCCTGGTACCACTCTGTGTTTACACTCCTATGTGCCATATCTTATTTTATGATTCTAGACAGTTCAATCTACAAATAATAATACTTTTTGTCAAATAATAATACTTTTTGTCACTATAAACCAAAGTTAACATGACTGCTAGGTAATAGACATTGTAGCTAAAGTAAGCTAAAATCAGCTTATGCCATAGGCTTGCCCAGGCAGGTTTGGAACTCCTACACTGCCAGGTTGAAACCAAGCCAAAGTGCACTTTTAATTAGAATGGTAAAATGCCTTATGTACTGGACTAAAACAGGTCTACCTCACTCATAGCTTCTCTACCCAGGCCTGTCCAAGCCAGGAAATCCTGGTGATTCTGGGCTCTGCATAGCATAGCATGTTGCCTGCCCCCCACCCATGAGAAAACATTGTTCTTGACCTCATGGGAACTGGAAGATAACACCCTGGGACTTATCTCCCAAGCCACCACTAACACTTGGCTGTGCCAGTGCTCTGAGAGCATCAACAGAAGCCAAGTCAGGACTCTGAGAAGTATGGCAGGGTTGAAGAATCCATAACCGAGTGTCATATCTACAAATTATTTTCTGCCTGAAACCTCTTGAGCTTTTATCTCTGCCAGAGCAACTCTACCTGTCAGGTGCTTTTGCAATTAGAGATGTCCATGTTCTCCCACAGTAGTGGTCGTTATGAATCCTTTTAACCAGGTGCTGGAACCTGAATTCTTCATTCATGGTGATAAATAGGGTTGTGAATTCTACTGTGGATATAGGAAACAAAAACTACTTTCTAATGCTTTTTTAATGCTATTTCTTTCCCAAGGTACNAATAAGTCACCTGGGGTGTCTTGGCCCAGGGGTGCTTTCTTGCTTCTTTCCCTCTTCTTTGTAGATACACATCAGCACAACCCCATCCAAAAATACCCTATGTCCACGGCAGTCACATTCCTATGATTCTACAGTTCCTTTGTTTGAAAGAACATGTGGCAGGGATTTCTATTCAAGTTAGGAATTATTAACTTACAGCATACTCGTATAACACAGCAAAAACTTGAACACTTCTGTTTCTCCTGTGGAATTTACCCAACATAGAAAGAATTATCTCTTCAAATACGTTTTAAAATGGTGTTTTGATCCCACAGCTTGTAGTCAGCTCTGTTGGGGACAGCAACACATGTGAAAATGTAGTGATTTCAAGGGACTGATCTATGGCTTATGCAAATCAAAAATAAACCCATTTTCATTGACTATTCAATATTATAACTGTTTGCCTTTCAGCTTAGGAAAATTAAGAAGAAAAACAGAGAAAATCCTATTGAGTTTTGGGGACACACTAAGTTCACATAAAGTTCAGAACTTGCCATTGCTCAGAATTTGGAATGGCCTCTCTATTTCATCTTGGCTAGTTAATTATACATTTTATAAGGAAAGAAAATGACGAATAGAGGAAGCAGCACTTTGAGTGACGAGTGGAAAGTGATTATTTGCAATGCAGTAATTTGATACACCTTGTTCAGGTTGTAGGCGAAAGGTATTTTAATGTGAGAAAGGTAAGATAATATTTGCCAGAAGTTACTCATATGACTGCTCCTCCCTTTACTGAAAGACTGAAAGCAAAGTGCAAGCTATAACCGATCTTCTCTATACCTCCTTTCCTGGTGGATCTGCAAAACTGTGAAAATCAGTATAATGCATGACTTGTAGACATGGCCTATGACATTTAAGGTAGTAATTTAATTTTGAGAAGCATGTCAAGAAATAAAACTCAAAGAAAGTTTTGACTTTTCTGTCTGTAATGCCATCAGTATTCAGAATTTCTCAGAGGAATTCAGATAGTCAGAGAGCAGAAAAGGATACTATCATTTCCATCAGGGTGGTTTCCAGGGGACATCCAAGAACAGAGCTCCATTGTGCTAAGCAGTACAGAAATGCAGTAGCTGACATCACGTGCTCCAACAAGGATGCCAGGAATTCCTGATCAGACCTAAGTGTTGCTCAGAGTTGTAGGGTGTGTCCTCCTGATAAACGGAGGCAGTAGGCAGAACTACTAGCTTAAGCCCCAGAAGTGATAGTGCATCCTGATAGCAGGATTACTCACAGGAAAAATCCGAACCTTGATCTATGTCTCATTAAATATTTCAATTCATTGTTGGAGCAGGGTTCAGGGCCAAAAATGGCACCAAATTGTATGGTTTTGAGAACAGAACACGAAGTATACAATCTTGATTCATTAAATAACATAAAGTACTTGAAAGAAGGTGCAGGAAAAACTACTAAAAACAATATGAAAAGGTTTTTTCATCAAAGAGCATGAGAACAAATCAGTCCATGACAATAGACTTCCCTGAGCTAAGGAGACAATTCCATTTTATCAGGAGCCTATGATGTCCAATTCTTATGAATCACAATATCATATTCTTGTCAAGTTTTGCCCCTTGTGCTTTTTCTAGGATATAATTAAGAGCCATTTCAGCTATGTTAGAGTAAGAAACATCTGCTGTATCAGTGTGCCAGCGTTACAAGGATTGGCTCTCCCAATGAATTTTTATTAGGCATTACGTTAGCAAATATACTGTGCTTGTTAGCATTATGTAAAAAGGGAATCATCTCAGGTCTTTCTGTAATAGATCAATCCTTTGGTTTGAGAAAATTTTAAAAAAAATTCCTAAGTGAATATTGTCACAAAAGCAACCATATGCTTTCTACAAATACTTTTAATAATGGGTAGTAAATAGCAAAAGATGTGCTGCCTGTTACTTTTTTTATGAGAAGCCCACTTGATCTTTCATCTCTCTTTTAAAATCTTACTAAAATTAATTAATCAATTATGTCTTCTGCTACAAATTTTTTAAAAACTGATTTAATGATTGTTTTTTCCAAATATAGCCTATTTTTTCCCAGTGCATTTGATTCGGCAGATATAATTTCAGTTATATGATGGAAATGGCATATTTATCTCTTGCTAATACTTTCTCAATAGCTTTTGAACTTACTGTGTAATTGCAACCAAATTTATCAGAGCAGTAGAGCTATCAAAATTACACCAGACTCCTATAAGCTTTGTAAAAAAAATGAAGCTGGGTAGAAGAGAGATTTATTTTTCTTTCCTTTTTAGGAAAGGTTTCTGAAGGAGAGCCAAGGGAGGGTTTTACTGTGCTCTGGTGTTCTCTGGCACACAAGGCAAACAGAAATCAGTGCAGAACACCAGCGTTCTTACGGCAACCAGTCTAACAGGATTGGCCAGTGTTCACATCCCATAATCCAAAGCTAAGAGGTAGACATGGTGGAGGAGCTGGGGGTCCTGCAGACTGGCTCATGTGTAGGGCTGGTTATTTCTAGTGGTGGGGGCAACACTGACATATGTGTCATAAACCATATAGGAACAAGGCTTTTGTAGGTCATTAATAGACCCACTGGAGCAGGGTTCAGTTTACAAATCCTTGTCTCCTACTTCAGTCCCTCATTTCTATATTTGTTAATACGATATTTACTGCAATTGCTACTACTGTTACGGCAAAAATAAGTGAGTAAATAAAAAAAAAATCATAGGCTTTCCGCTGGAAGCAGCATGACCAATCTATCAACACTTTATTTCTGAGTGGTAACACCAGGTAACTGCAATATGATCTAAAGTTCTGGTGTTGCTCTAATCAGTGGACTCCACTTGTTGAATTGCTGCATTCACTATGCAGCTTGTCATTAAAAGTGCAGGATCAATCCATATTGGAACTAACTCTGAGTTATCATCTATAACTGTCAAATCCTTATTTTTAAAGTAGAAGTCTTACATATCAATGATATCTACTTTACTTTTTTAAATTAGGTCAAAATCAGTAACTTGTAACAATAACAGCAAGAGAAAAAAATCTGGTAATCTTGTGTCCAAGATAAGGATTGACCCTGAGCTTTCATATTTTAATTGGCTTTGGTTTTGGCTGCGCGGGACTGAACCAAAAATGTTATGATCTCAGTTGTTTTTAACCAAGAGGTTTTATGCAGAAATTGATTTAAATCATTTATTTATTTTTAATAGCAAGCAATTTTGTGAAAATTTTTTCTCTTCAAATTTCTCATTATGTGTTTCATAGCTTATATACCTTTCTCTTTAGCTAACTTCCATTTTTATTTCTGACTTGGAATTTGTTTAAATAAATAGTTTATACAGAGATGCACTGCTTGGTTCTGTGATTTTTGGATGCATTATTTTCATTAAAGGTTCTACATATGGACCCTAATTTTTTTCTTGTGCAGTAAAAACATGTTCTATCTGTGCTGTACAAACATTTGCTGCAAGTTAAAAGATGCAGTTTTCTCAGATGATCATTGTTGTTTCCCTGTGATTTTAAAACTAACTCACTCCATGAAAGACCAGAAAGTTATAACCAAGCAAACATCTTTTTATTTTGAAAAATAAAATAAAAAATACCCTTGAAGTCTCTAAAAAAAAAAAGAAAAAAAGAAAGAAAGAAAGAAAAAAAAAAAGACTGAATTTAGAGCAGGGTCAGAAGTCAGTGCCACTCTTTTTTTGTTTTCAAGATCAGGTAGGAGAAATCCTATTCTTTAGTTTAAAGGCATTGTCTGTAAACATTGATACCAATGTTTTCAAAAATAATTTATTAGCAGAACCCATTTTGTAAAAAATCTCTGCTGATCTCAGCCACGATAGGATTGCACAAAGTAAATGGAAATTGTATCCCAGATTTTTCTTTTTCCTACAATGACTGTGGTTTGTGCATTTTCAGTTGCTGCCTTATATGGGGCTTTCCTTATGATATTTTAGGGTTTGCATTATTAGTTACAGTCAGCATTTCTCGGCAGTAGATTTTTGCAAACAGGCTTATATATCACAGACACTTCTCCTTCTAATTAAAGCATCTTCTAGTTCTCCAAACTCAAAGACAGCATTTAGATTTAATTTCTCTTATATAACAATCTATTGTATCCACCTGGAGGTTAATGAAGAAGTGATGGCTTTCATAAATGTTGCATTTGAGGCGAACAATTTGACTACATGGAGTCTCCTTCCATGACATTTGCATAAAATGATGGCATTAAGCCCCCAGTGGTGCTCTTCCCATCATACACAAGATCAAAGAGCTATTATGCTCTGAGCCTGTCTGCAGCTGTTAAATGCTTTCAAGGACTGTTTTCAGTCTCTCAATTTTTCAAGAGTATTTGCCATAGGGGACTATCAGCGTTTCCACTGTACTCAAGCTGTAATTTTCCCCAAACAATATTGTGTTCAGGCAACTGCCATGTTCAATTTCTTAAGATTCAGCTGTGGAGTCACGTAACGCATAGCGTACTATGGTAGTGAAACGTGGTCTCTTTTTCTCAGGAACCAGAGCTCTCTTGGGAGCTGCCTCCTGCTGACTCACTGAGGGAGCAGTGGCTGCTAGCACCTCCTCAATGCGCTGCATGTGGAAATAATGACTTAGGCAGCCGCAACAGTGAGGAAACAGGATGCAAAAACGTGCATGTGTGCATGTGAATGTAAGGGAGAGACACAAAGATAAGGAAGAGGCACATGGATGAGACGTAAATTTAAATGTTCTTTGTTATTTCCAGACACTTAACTCTCAGAGCAAGGGTAGTTGTGCATTAAAATATTGTAACTAGCATTTATGTTGTAATAAAGAGTGTTTTTTTCTTATCCTCCAGTTTCCTAAAAAGACAATTGTTCATCTTACAGGCACCAGATATTAAATTCAGAATTTTCATAACTCATCACACAGTATTAGGCTGCTTAAATCCACAAATTACAATCTCCCATAAAATCCATCACTTTGGTGATAGCTGATTACATGAAAGACTTACAGATGAATTATCAAAGAAGCAATTCACTTTTGAATGATGAAAGTAGTTACTAGAAGAAAGTACCTTAAATGATACAAAATCTTGCTTAGTATTTTAGGATGTGTTTAATATTGCAACCTTTAGTGTAATTACCAAGAATTCTCAGAGGGCTTGTCATGGATGTTATTGAAGGAGATGCCTGTTATGCAAAGAAAAGCTTTGTCTGGGCAGATCTGCAAATGATACATGATAGGGTTATATAAGTTAGCACTGCTTGTTCATTCCAACACTTGGATTTTAAGCTTATTTTTCACCCAGCTCTCAGGCAAACAAATCTATGCTTTTTACAGACCTGTGATAGAAACATTGAGTATAAAAATCACCTGTTAAAAGTTTTAGTCAAACATAGTGGCAATGGCTGAGAACATATGCCCATATGCACGGCAAGCACTAGATGATGCCTCTTTACTAGAGTGTTTCTTCCCACTCCCCTCCTTGTGCTTATGCCATGGAAGTATTTTCTTAAATGTGACTACAGGACTACAGCAGGTGTGCCAGCCCCTTGCAGCACTGTGAGTCAAAACCAGCCTGCTAGGGGAAGACTGGATGTCAAGCCTTGACATTGGCCAGATCCATCAGAAATGTCATGAGGTCCTTTTTTAAACCAGAACAGATTGACAAAAGTCCTCACAAAACCTCTGTGTGAAAAAAAGAAAAAAACAAACAACAACCAAAGAAACAACCAACAAAACCCAAACCCAAATCAAACCCAAGACAATGAAACCAGCTTTGAAACTTTTCTCAAATTACTGCTAGCACAGAACCTGGAAATACTGGTGCACTTATCTGGTTTGATGGCACTGACAGAGGAACTGCCCAAGGGTCCCTCCTTGAGGAACTGCTCTGAGCATCAGTGCTGGAAATGGGGGGCTGACAGCCTGTCGGCACAGGCACTGCATATCTAAATTCACACTGGCAAATAAAATATGCCTGGGCCATCAGGCCAGCTGCTCCCTCTGGGATGAGGGGTGGGAACAGCAGGGGTTCATGTGGAGCAGCCAGGGAACAGATCTCACTCATGAATGGCAGCCAGGGCTGACCACCAGCCCAGATCAGGGGCACAGTGAAAAAGTAGGTCTGAAATCACGCCTGAAATTCAACCTGTGGGTCAGGATCAGGTCCAGAAAACACCTGGTGGGCACATAGTGATGATGCAAGGCTCAGTAAAACCAGGGAGTCAGCCTGCAAGCTGGTGCTGGATCAAGACAGCCCCCATCAGCCGTGACTTGGCTAAACTACCAGCACTCCACCAGCTCAGGCCCAGGTCTCACCCTAAAGGGAACTTCTGGGCCCATGGCGGCAGGTACTGCCCCAGGTGAGGCAGCTTCAGCATTCTGGATTGTTTGAGTACAACGGAGGCCGGAAAGAAAAAGCACCAGCAAGAGAAAACCAGCTTGCTGGGGACAGTGAGGAGAAGAGCCATGGTACAGGCATCACTTTTCTTAAAGCACCAGCAAGAGAAAACCAGCTTGCTGGGGACAGTGAGGAGAAGAGCCATGGGACAGGCATCACTTTTCTTAGAACCTCATAAATTCAGGCTATTGAAAAGCTAGTTTGTTTTCTAACCAGACATGCTCTCACATTTTGTTTTACTCTGTTGTTCTTGCTGCAGACCAACAAGCTTCCTTATGTCTTGGTACCAGCTGAATTCATGGCAAGTTTATAGGGGTGTGCAGGTCAAGGTGTATCCAGTAGTTCTAGTCCTCCCCTATGTCTTGCAGAGGGAGAGTCAAGTGTGATTAGGAGGAGCCCCTCACATCAGCACAGAGAGTGCACCATGAGGCACAGCAGCCCACAGTGCAGGCAGTCTTCATAAAGCTGCAGGCTGAGAACACTCTTCGTACTCTCTGCAAATAACCTACCTCCATAGAACACTCATTGCCTTGTTGGTGTTTAGCACTCTGTAAGATGACAGAATAGTTTAAAATATCACCTGCCCTTCACAGTTTGGGTGACCAAGTGCAAATGGGTCAGTCTGCCTGGATGCTGTAGTCAGTGTCTTTGCCTCATCTTTTAATTTCTCCATGTGATTGTAAATAATTATGGTCATAGCATCCTTTACCTTATGGGCTGTTACCCCCCAAAAGATCAGTATGGGCTCTGAGAGAAGGAAGACTTCTGATCTGAATCATTCCTATGTGGGGTGTTTGTGTTAGGCCGTCTGCTTTCCTTTAAAGGATACTAGAAATACACTTTTCACACCTACACTTTTAGAATACATCTGTTGCATGAAGCAGTTTGTAGGGACTTTGGCTGTCAAAAGATTTAGTGCTTATTCCCAGCTCCATCTCATCTAACTGCTTTTCAGGACAAGAATTAATCTTTTTATTTAGTTATATTACACTTAAACACTGAAGCCCAGTGTACTTGTGTGTAACCTACCTGTGGTCATGCCCAGAAAAATTATCGCATTTGTCAAACTCATAGCAATGAGGTTAATTTTATATAAACTGGACATTTTCTTTCTTTTTTTTTTCTTCTTCTTTTTTTGGTGTGTGGAGGAACTTCTGAAAGCTACTGTTAGATGCTAATGTTAGATGCATCTGTTGGAAGCTAAGCACAACGAAAGGTAACCACTGATGGAGTTTGCAATGAATATTACGTGCCTGAGGACCCCTACAAAATCTACTAGACAGTTATCTGCTTTGGACAGTTGGACAGCTTTGGACAGTTTGGATAGTTATCTGCTATGAAAATATTTGAACAAATAGATTCTAAATCACTACTGGCATTGAAAATACATTTTTTTTAAACTCAGCAGGACAAGTTTAGTTCTACATGAATGCTCGGAAGTTACCCAGTTTTAGGGTTACAAAGAGAATTTGCCTCAAGCTGGTCGAGTATAATGATAATTGCCTTATTACTCTTTATTATATAGTTAAAATATGGAAAATTAAAGAGATTAAAATTGTGAATTCTTGGTATATATTTCCCTTTTGTTCTGTCTTTATCAGAAGCAAAAATCTTGGAAAAGTCCAATTTACTTTTCATATGAACTGAAGTAATTTTCTCCTAAAGCCCTAGTCTGGTCTTTTCATATTTCAGTACATTTTAATGGACTCCATTGTTATTTGAGAAATTCAGTCTCCAGAGGGAAGTTTTGGTCACATGATGAATACTAAACTAGTGCTTGATTCCCTGACACTACAAACTCATTTGAACTCCTAGAATCCACCCAAAATTCTAGCCTTTCAATGCCAGATCTGTAAAATATTGTATTTAATTCTCATGTAGATGACAGCTTCCGCAACTTGCAGGTAGAGCTGGTACATGAAAGCAGAACAGTTACAAATTATGGTATATGTTGTGCTCTGCAGTTTCTATTTTTGAAGAACTGCTATAAAATGTTTTTATCCCCTTCCCTTTAGAGTACACAGTAATGCAATATATTTTGGAATTTCAGTAGTGTCTTTCTACCACTGTTGCTACTAAAACTGTACTTCAAGAAAAACAAAATTTCCCCTCCCTTCTCTGTTACTCTGCTGTGTCTGAATTCAGTCTTATTTCTGGAAACATCTCAAGTCATGTGAATTTTTTTCGTAGTCATGGCTGCTCTTACACTCTGATCTTATCTTTCTCTGATTAATTCATGTTCTTAGAGTATTGAATTACTAACTATGAGAAAAAGAATAGTAAGCATTTGTTTCTTTGGATTGGCACTGAAAAGTGTAAAATTGTAGACCAAAACTGGATTATCAATAGAAGTCTGGTATTTCAGTGTACTTCCTCGTCATATCTCAGGGAATTTAATGTCTGTTGCCAAAGTTCAAGAATTACAGGTTAGAAAGAAAGTCATCCCAAGTTTTTACAAGATTTAAAAAATATCTTTTGATAGTAAATCTAAAAACTAGAACTTCGATAGTTAAAATTATAGAGTAGTTCATTGGATGTGTCATATTAGCTAATATCTGATTAAGATGATGTGCAGTTGACTTAGAATTTTTATGGAGCAATAATAATACACTGATGTTCCTAAAACAGGAACAAAATAGTTTTTACAAAATCACAGGCAAGTTCAGGTCGGAAGGTCCTTGGGTCAGACCACATTGTTGAGGGCTTTAACTAGTCTAGATTGAAAATCTCAAAAAAACAGACTACACAAGCTTCTCTGGGGAAACCCGCTCCAATGCTTGACCATCCTCATGGTGAAAAGGTTTGCTGTTATACCTATTTGCAGCCTTTTTTGTTTCAAGACTTGATAGAAAACTGATTTGAGCCTTTGGAGAGATGGCAGCATTACACATAAACTATCACACAGTTATTTATTCATATGAAAGGACTTAAGTTACTACCTTGACATAAGTAATCAAGCTGTGACAGATGTCATCAAGTTTTATTATAAAATGTGGGTTTCCACTTCTTAACTGAATAACTTAGCAGAAACAGCAGTTTCCAAAAATCTGTAAGTAGCTATGAGCATACCCTACGGTTCTACTGAGCACATCTGCCATAACAAACCTGCCAAAATTTCAAGAAATCAATGGATCTGTCAGAAATGGAGAACGGCTTTTTCAATCCTTTATTTATAACCAAGTAAAGCATTTGACTATAGCCTCCTCCCTGCTGGGATCTTCTTCTGTCACTAGAAAAAGCCTGCAGCAGACCTTTGAGCTTCTGACTGATGAAAAGACTGTATCATGCCTTACTGATATACTAACAGAGCAGCTCAGTGAAAAATGCTCGAGCTGAGGGACATCTCTGCTTTTTGAGAGCTATCACAGATCAAAATGAGGAATTTTCATCTGAGATACAGATTTGTTATGCCATTCAATCAAACATTTCTTTCCCACTTAACAATATGGATAGATAATGTCAAATACAGAATATTTTGCAAAACTATTGAATATAACTTCCCTAAATCATTATGCAGCCAGAATGAAACACAAAAACAGAAACTTGAAGACTGAGAAGTTTTTCCATATTCTGAAATACAGCATTTTGGAATATGTACAATTAAAAGACAAACTATTGTATTTGATCCAAGTACAAATGTTACTTGCAGCAAAGATCCGCATTGCTAATCCCTACTTATTTTTGTCAATTCATTTAGCCTGAGAAAAACTGTGGAAACGTGTGAAAACTTGCTCTTTTTATTCTATCAAAGTAAAGATAAAAGGATATGGTACAGAGCACCCTTCAGCTATCCATACAGAGAGGTGAAATCTCTTAGTAATAGCAATTTTAATTTTTTTTTAAATAAAGACATCATAAGTGATCTAGCTGAAGATGAAGTGAGGACATAGTTAAATATTAAGTCTAAATGACTAACATACAAATAAGATAAAATGAAAGGGCAGTCATCCAGATATTTCACAAGTTTCTTATGTGACTAGGAAGTTTGGGGGAAAAAAAAACCAAAGACGGGATACATGTCCATATTCCCTGTTGGTTGTTTTGTTCTCTGTAAAAATTACTGTATAAACACATAGTCGACACCCTTGCAAAATATTTTTATGGATTTTTTTCTGAAGCTTGCATCCAAGGCAGAAAACCTCTGGCTGATGAATCAGCATTTAGATCCAGAAAAGTCTGTAAAAACAAGTATTTATTATTCATGCCTTATATAAGAACTACTTCAAATCAAATAAGGCTAAAATAAGATTAAATGGTTTCACCCAAAGATGGGGCTTAGAGTGGCATAGTATGACCAAATCTTTTTTATTTGTGACTTACGGACCCCACAAGAAGCAGCATATNTGTGGGGAACTTGAAGAACAGCAGGTAAAATGAACAAGTTACATCTAAGGGCATGCAATGGCAAAAGTTGTTTCTGACATCTAAAACACTGGAGCATTTTCTTGCCATTTCTGTCCTAGCTCAAAAGACAGCTGAGAATTCAAATCAGTTAGTAAAACACTACATAGAAGAATAATTTAATCTAGTAATCTTAGCAAAAAATCTTAGGAATAGTCAGTTAGACTTCTGAATAGTGTAAAAAGAATGAATCTGCTTTAGTTAGATGCGAAATGTTTGCTTTTGAAATTTTCATATTGAAAAAAATGAGCTATTAAGAAGCCATCGTTTTCACATCGAAATATTTTGAAAGGCTACTACACGCGATCTATGTATTAGGCATGACTAATGAGATGAAAATATTCCACATTTACCATAACAGGAGATAAGATGAATTAAATCAGAGCAGACAAAGAAAACTTCAGGTTCAAAACTTGTGCGTCGGACGGGGCAGATTTTCAAGTGAAGATGTGTATTAGGAATAATACCTTTTTCAAGTGATGTGTATTAGGAATAATACCTAATATGCCAGAGGTTAGGGAGCATGTGGTAGCTGTGGTTTGGTAATGGCTGATGGATGTCGTAGCACATATTTTACCAGCCTATGCAACTCCTATTAAAAATGCGGTAATGTTTCAAGCATGAGTTTTCCTTGAGTTGTATTTACCATCAATTGGCATGCTATTCCAGAGTACTTTTGCAGCACAATGCAAACGCTTAGTAGTTTAGACAGTTTAAGTAATGCAATGTAAGTATCTTTTGGTTTATATATACATATCTATATTTATGTGCACATTGCTTTGTAATGAGATGCTGTGTGAGATTTTCTATGACAGGTTATGTGTCTCTTCCAGAAGCTTGAAATATGACCAACCTCTTAAGAAATTCATCATCAATCCGCCTTTTGCTTTTGTCCCGGCAGATGGATCTTTCCTAAAACCGTATTAGAAAAAGTAACATTAGTTATCCCGTTGCCTGTGTATCTGGTCCAACTTTGGGATGGTCAGCTTTGGTGGACGCATCCGTGCTTGTTTAAAAGCTTTTCTGCATGCAGTTAAACACCACAGACATGGCATGCATTCAGTTACACGGGCTTTATACATCTGCATTTTCAGAGCTGCATAATTAGAGACCTTAATAGTTTATGTAAAAGCTATGAATTATCATGTTCCATGAAACATCTAACAGTGGACCAAACTTCCAAAATTCACCTTATATGTCAATCTACACAGCAAAGTGGAATATCACAGAGATATCCAGGCTAGTGCAAAGCAGTCTTGTTCAGTCAGTGCTAGAGAGCGGTGCATATCTCCACGGAATTACACCCAAAGAAACTAGTTTTGCTGAGAAATGACTCACCACAGCCAAGGCAGAATAACACATTAGAATGACTGTGCCAATTTCTCTTAGTGACAATGTGTTTTTAGAGTTAAACTTAGATATCCTCATGTAGTTGTCTTGTAGTTCTGTCTTGCAGTGCTTAGCCATATCCTCTAATAAACAATTTCACAAACGATTTCTTTTTTTTTTTTGCTTACATGTGATATCCTACATTTTAGCTGTAGAATGTGCAAAGCCACAAAAGCCAATGAGATTGTGAATGTAAATATTTACCCTTCTGATTCAGCAGTTAGATTTCTTAAATCTTCACGCAAGTCTGTATCAAACCACCTTGTGCAGTAAGGCAGGGATTATAGATTGACTAAAAATATCTCTGTATTATAAAATATAGACATTTGTGGAGTTAGACAAATAGGAAAACGCTGCAGTAACAATTTCATGAGGAGAATAAGCCTGAACACTTTTCTTGATATTCTTGTGATTGTCAGTTATTTCATAGTACCATTAATACAACCAGTACTAGTAATACCTCTGAAAAGTAGAACCCTGAATTCACCCTGTCACTTTGAAAATATAGGAACTCTTGGCAACATGGACTGTATATTTAGGAAACAAGAAAAAAGTACAGCTATCAGTATAAAATCACTGTGAAAGAAAACAAATTTTCTTCTACTTCGTTGTAATCTGCATATAGAAAGTTAAAACATCTTACTAGTTTTGATTCTGACACGTTCTTTTCCCTTATCTCTGAGTACTGCTTCAGCTTTACATTTTCAGAGGGCTTGCTCTGAAGTTACAATTCTGCCATCAGCAGTGCTCCCCGCGTTCATCTTACTAACAAAGAAATGCTTTGATCCACAGAGATGACAACAGGCTTTACTCTTCTAGGTCATAAATTCAGTAAGTTCCAAGTCTACAAGTAGTCATAAATTAGATGCACATTTTAGTGTTTATATAGGGAAGATGTTGTGTTTAGAGAATGAGATTAAGCAGAGTGGTCACAGAAAACTGAGTAGTAAATCCCATGCACCCAGTAAAGCCCTAGATCTCCAAGACATGAAAACAGTGATCTGCCCGAAGTGGGGCTGTATTGAAGGTAAGGAATAATACTGCATGGGGTTTTTTTGGTAAAATATCATGTGTATTTAACGGTAAATTACCCTAGTGAGCTACTCAGTGGATTCTCTCTCTAAGTTCACTTTTTCATTTTTACACAGTACTCAAAATTTATAAATGCAAAAACATAATCTCAACTACTTTGTTGTAAACAGAAAAAATATGTCCATGCAGTGTTCAACTAATGGGACCTATTTAACAAAGTAGATCTGTATTTATATGCAAAGACAACATTTAAAAAGATGAAACTTTCCTATAAAAGTGAGAATGCATTAAAAGGGTTAACATTATAGTTTATACTGTCAGGATTTGATTCTTAAGAATTTGATATGAAATAGGATTTACAGGACCCCTACTCTATTGAAAGAAAGAGAACGTATTGAAAATCTATCTATATGACAGATTTCAGGAGCACAGAAGAACAGACGTCCCTAATTGCTTACTTACCATTAGTTGTCAGCTCAGATATTCTGGCCAGAAAATTTTGATAATACAGCAAAAGTAATTGTTGTACTGACAGACCTAGTTTAAATTATTGTTCCTGGTTTTGAACTTAATCTCATTACCTGCTAGCCATGTAGAAAGTTTTTATACAAAAGCACAGATAGATTGATTTAGATTGTTGAACTTTATTATAACTACATTATTTGACTAAAGAAAAGGACTCATTTTCAGAAAAATGATAAAAAGTTAAATGGCAAATAGTCAATATGCTACTTAAGTATCTCCTACTCTTAGGGAGAACAGTTTTGTTGGGTTTTTTCCTTGCCTAAAATTGTTCTTTTGTCAGAATATGATCATGTCCTGTCTGAGACAGAAGTGGAAAATATATCACAGAATATCCTGAGTTGGAAGGGACTCACAGGGATCATAAAAGCACAATTCCTGTCCCTGCACAGGACACCCCAAGAGTTGTGCCATGTGCCTGAGACTGTTGTCCAAACACTTCTTGAACTCTGTCAGGGCTGATGTTGTGACCTCTTCCCTGGGGAGCCTGTTCCAGTGCCCGACCACCCTCTGGGGAAGAAACTTTTCCTGATATCCAACCCAAACCTCCCCTGACACAACTTCAGGCCATTCCCTTACGTCCTGTCACTGGTCACCACAGAGAAGAGACCAGTGCCTACCCTTTCTCTTCCCTTCACAAGGAAGCTGCAGAGTGCAATGAGGTCTCCCCTCAGTCTCCTCCTATCCAGCCTGATCAGACCAAGTGATCTCAGTGACTGCTCGTATGGCTTCCCCTCAAGGCACTTCATCACCCACCCTCATGTCCCTCCTTTGGACACGCTTTAATAGCATAATATCTTTTTTATATTGTGGCACCGAAAATTGCCCCCAGCACTCTAGGTGAGGCCACCCCAGTGCAGAGCAGAGCAGGACAATCCCCCCCCTTGCCCAGCTGGCCATGCTGTGCCTGATGCCCCCCAGGGCAGGGTTGGCCCTTCTGGCTGCCAGGGCACTGCTGACTCATATACAGCTTGCAGCCAAACATAAACCCCAGGTCCCTTTCCACAGCTCTGCTCTCCAGCCTCTCATTCTCCAGTCTGTCTGCTCATCCAAAGTTGCCCTATCCGAGGCAGAGACCCCAGCCATAGTAAATGCCAAATGAAAATGGTATTAAACTGTGTTTGTTTTCAGTTTTTCAAATAAATATGAACCACAGCAAAAGATGTAAGCTTGGGTTATTTCTACCATAAGTATTCTACATTTCTTAACAATTAGAAAGAAATAGCTGCTTGCAGCAACTTAGAGGGTCTGACCTTGGTTCCACTGTTAATTTGATCACACTTCTGGCAACATAACATGGTCAAATGCAAACAGATGTTACACAGCAGTGAGATGCAGTTCAAAACTTGGACACATCAGTATGGGTTCTGCCCAAGCTAATTAGCTGTGGTGAGAAAAAAAAAATCAGTATTTTATTAAAGCCACACGTTTTTAATTCCCATATCAAGAATTTGAAAGAATAAACTGATTGTCATAAGCAGTGAACAAGGTATAGTAAAGAGCTTTATGAGAATCTGATTCATGACATTTCACTACCTGGAATGGCAAATGCTGTGGGGCATATATGCAGCCACAGCTAAATACATTTTGTGTTTAGTGTACGTATCCGTGTTTAGGTTCTGAGCCCTCACTTAAGACAAAACCCATCTGGAGCAAAACATGAGGATGCTCCCAACAATCATTAGATCATAAATTAATCTGTAAATCGGTTGCTGTGATTTCTTTCTATTTACTTTTGTTTTCTAATAACTGAAGAATAAAACATTTCTAAGTGCATATGAAAGGTATAATTTGATTACACGAACATAACTGCTTTCCTTTTTTGATATATTTTAACTATAAGTAACTGAGATATTTGATTTTGATGGGACTAATTGTGTTCAGCTTTCCTTTGGGGTATAAATCTTGATAGGGTTTGCCCCTTACTGTCTTGGATAATCAGACTAATAAATTACAGAAATAAAAGGCTAGAAAGAAATAGCTTTCTTGCAGCAATCTCTGATTGTCACCAACCCTTTAGCCATATTTGCTGTTCCTTTCACTGGATATTATAACATCTCATGTTTAGCTGCATACCATCTACCTGCTCAAATCCTGTCTCCAAACCTCTAGAACTAGACTAACAAAGCTATTACTGATTACTTTAATAGAATATGGCTGATGAACACTGCTGACAGAGAAGTACTGACTGTTTAAATATGGTATAAATACAGGAAAAATATTGGCAACTTCTGAAGGCAGTGTCCATAAACAGAAGAGTAGAGATATGAGATCAGCACTGACAAATGAGTGGCAATGTAGGCATCAATGCAAAGCAGAGTTTTAAAGAGGAATTTAAAGGGAAACAAGAAGTTAGTTTTGTGAGTAGTTATGGAGATCCCAGGTTGGTCTTACTGTGCTGAATGATGGTAAGAACTTACCTTCTAAGAATAAAGGAGATAAAATAAGAGGAAGAGTAAAGGTGGTCCTGGTCTTGATGGAAGCTTTTATACAGTCATATAAGCAGCTACTTCCCATGAGAAAAAAAGAGAGGGAGAAGGTGGAAGGATACAGAGTTGTAAAAAGAACCGAGAAACAGACAAAGGAAATTATCTTTGAATTAGCATTTTGCTTCTTTCCTTTTCATCAACACGAGGCTGTTCATCATAAAGAAAGGCCATTGAGATGATTAAAAAAGTTATTCTTAACCCAACTGTATCCTCTGTATCCCAACTTTATGCCCCTGAATTCCTTGGAATTTTGCTAACATGCCTTCTAAAATCTCTGGACCTACCGCAACAAGCGTATGCGTATGACAAGTACATGATCAAAGGCATTATATTATCAAATGTCACTGCAGGGATATTGCAAGAGATATCCATCAGTCTGATCCCCACAGTTATCATTGCTTGAGGCATTTCACAAGGACAAAATCTAGCAATGACGTGATTTATATTAGGTATTAGAACCTGCTGCATAAAAAGATAACAAAATGCTAGAAACCTCATTTATTAATTTTGTGTTTCCATTATTTTCTTGTTGTTCTTTTATTCTATACTGTTTTCTACGATTTCTCTCTTGTCAAAAATAAATAAGGAGATAAAATTATATTCAAAGATACTTTCACAACATTTGAATATAATGAACTCTTTCAGATGCTAAATGTTCTAAAGCCTGGTTCTCAAGTAATTACTATGATGAGACTCTGTGTTAATGAGACTCATTTGACAGATTAATTAAAAAAAACCTTCTTTTTTATATAATCCCCGTTTCATCAGAGCTTGAATGTTGGCAGAAATGTAATGCTACAAGGTACTATGAAGACTGAATATGAAAATGCTGATAATGATAATAATTTGGTTGAAGTCTTTGCGTAAATTTCACTTCACAACTTTTCTTTTATAATGTTATGAAATTTTTAACACATATTTCACACACTTTTGAAGCAAAAAGCTAAACTCCTAGAAGAGTAGCTTAATGCAGACCTTCATTTAGCACTGTTAGCTGCCACAGAGACCAAATTTAAGTTCTTTTTCCCTGATTCTTAAGTTTTCCCTGATGCTGCTTTACAGCTGGAAACAATAGCTAGAATGTTTAAAAAAATCACTTAATCAGCAATTGGTCAATATTGGTTTCATATAAACTGTGCCGTTTTAACTTGGTATAAACTAAGCAGAATGGAAGTGTGATTGGTAGAATTAAGGATAAAAATAGCCAAATTTAACCAAATTCCAGCACACCATCATGCAATCATAAAGGAGAACTTATGCCTGACCAATACAATAGACTTCTGTGATGAGATGACTGGTTTGATGGATGAAGAGAGAACATTGGAGGTCATTTATCTCAACCTTAACAAGGTTTTTGACACTGTCCATCAACAACCTCATAGAAAGCCTCATAAAATACAAGCTAGGGAAAATGGTTGGAAACGTGGGCTGAAAACTGACTGAACTGCTGGGATCATAGGATTGGTATCAACAACACAAAGTCCATGTGGAAGACAGTCACTAGTTGTGTGCCTTAGGGATGAAAACTGACACATATTGTGTTTAACACCTTCACTCATGACCTGGATGATGGAAGAGCGAACTGTCAGCAGATTTGCAGCTGGCATAAATCTGGGAGCAGTAGCTATTACACCAGTGGATCATGCTGCCGTCCAGGTGGACTTGGGTAGGCTGGAGAAATGGGCCAGCAGAACTCCCAAGAAGTTCAGCTAGGGCAAGCGCAAAGTCCTGCACCTTGGGTGGAAGGAGGAATAACCCCAGGAACCAGTACAAACTGAGGCCAATGAGCTAGAAAGCAGCTCTACAGAGAAGGCATTTGGTGTCCTTGTGGGCAACAAGTAAACCAAGAGCCAGCAGTACACCCTTGCAGAAGTGAGTGTCAAAAGTATCCTGGACTGTATTGGAATAAGTATTGTCATCAGGTCAAGTAGAGGTAAGTAGGACACCTCTACTCAGCCCTGGTAAGGCCATGTCTGAAGAGCTGCGTCCAGCACCGGGTTTCCCAGTACAAGAAATACATGGACTTACTAGAGTGAGTCTGGTGCATCTTGCATGAAGATGAGTAAGGAATTGCAGCACCTGACAGCCAAGACTGCTGGGAGTGGTCAGCCTGGGGAAGAGAAGGTTCAGGGGGATCTTATCCATGTATACAAACCTGGGAGGAGGGAACGAAGAAGAGGCAGTCACCAACTTCTTTCCGTGGTGCCCTGTGAAAAGGCCAATTGGCACAAATGAAAATACCTGAAATTCTATCCAAAGAAAAGAAAACACTTTTTTTACTGTGCAGGTGGTTAATCACTGGATCCCATGGCCCAGAGAGGTTATGAAGCCTCCATCCTTGGAGGTACACAAAACTGGAGTGGTCCTGGGAAACCTGATTTGGCTGCCCCTGCTTGAACAGGGGGATTGGACAAGATGATCTCCAGAAGTCCTTTCCAATCTAAATCATTTTGTGATTCTCTGATTGTGTATGTCAAACCATCTTACAGTTTGAGTTGTTTTCAACATTGTTTCAAAATCTTTGAAAAATATCTTCTAGCATTATGACAGTCATGAGAGGAAATTTAAAATAGGAAAAATGTTCTGGCAGCAACCTTAATTTTCTTGTTTATACTAACCAGTATTTTGTTGGGTTTTTTTCCCTTTTCTCTATAATTTCCAGCTTGTGAGAAAAACTACAATTCAGTGTATTCAGATTGCAGAAATTTACTATGATTTCCTTTGACTCTGGTATGTCTACAGAAATACTAGAAAAAGTGATTAAAATGCATCTATTAGGACTAGATATCTCCGGTTTAAATGCTAAAGATATAGATATAGATATAGATATAGATATAGATGATATATCTCTAACTAACGTTGCCTATGGTTTCTTATTTTGCAGTAAGGAGTTGTTCAATCTGTTCTAGAAATATTTTGAATACATAAAACATTGATGCAAACCATGTAAGAGCTTATTTTGTGGATGTATGGTGAATTCAAAGATAGAGTTGGAAAATTAAGGCTATTCATATTTGTGTACAAATCTATGTGTATGCTTCAAAACAAAAACTAAGAAACTGAATAACACTTTTAATTTAATGCCTATAAATATCAATAAATATTTAAGGTTACATTTTGCAGCACAACAAAATTGCATCTAGGCTAGTGATGAGAAGTTGATCTTTTCATTTAAAAAGAACCCCTGAGAAAGTTAAAATATAACTCTTTTAGACGTTAAAAAATGAAAATAAGATACTGGAGAATATGTGATGATGGCAGTACTTGAAAGGTTGGTTTATGGTTTAAGCAAACTACAAATACCTGCAAGATACCAACAATCTGATATCTTGTTACTGATGGAATTGTATAACACAAATAATACAATTAGCAACGTTTTTTGTTTTGCGTATACAAAGAAATTTGTCATTAATTATCAATTATTAAATCTTGCAATCAATGACAGCAAACCAACGCTGTGAAATAATCAAAACAAGTTTCTGCCATAGACCAAAAAGATCTAATATACATTCCTAACATGCATTAAAATGGCAACTTCTTCATAGGAGCAATAACATATGTGCACTACAAATAAATTTAGTCTACTAATATCATTCTAAATTTCTTCCTTGGTAAAATGCTGTGGAACAAAAGAATCTAGAAGCTATGTAAAATCATTCAGAAGTGAAATACAATTTTTGATGCTTTAGTTAAGTTTATTTATGTAGTTAAAATGTCACAATATGAATCACTGGTTGATAAGACACCTACGCTGAGGGGCAAACAGCAGCTGAAGTTCCAGCTGCTTCCAAAGTTAATCCAACTTTGAGTAGATTTTCCAATGGGTCTTTTCTTCTATTATCATCATCTATTTTCATATATTTCTGTAAGAACATGGAAAATATGGAGGAGATAGCTATAATATCTTTCGGGAAGTAATTTCTTTATAGTTCACTGACTTGAAAAAAAAGCATAATCTAACTAAAGGGCATACACAAGTTAAAACATTTTATATATTATTTATATATATTTATACTATTTATCTAAAATTTTAGTTAGTTATCCCCTTGTTAATGTGGTAATTTGTGTTTTACTCAGCCATACCAGTGTAGAGTAAAACTTACTTTTCAGAAAGTCATGCAATGTTTTCTAATAATTTTTTAACGACTCTCAAAAAAGTACAGACTAAAGCTAGGAAGAGTATCTCAGCACCTCAGTAAGTAAATATACAGATGTAAAATACACTTTATTTATGCTGTGGTGGCATGCATGATAAAGACATATTTTCAAACATGGGTGTACTGACAGACAGGAGTTAGAGGGCAGAATATAATTATTATCATCCCAAATACACATTGGTATATCCTGCTCCATTACTGAAATCACATGAACTCTGTGATTTTTTTTCTACCAAACTACCTCTAAAGAATATATAAATTATTTAATTTTCCTTCAAAACAATTTAATCTGCAAATTAAATCTATGTACACCACCTAATGCAGAGTCATAGACAAGCGGAGGAACTTTCTAGATAGCCAATTATTTTTCCTGCAGTTCTTTGTTCCAAGTTCATTGGCTTAGAGACTTTTATGATTGTAGATCATCTGTGGAAACTAAGGACCTGACTCAGCAGCACTTCAACTACAGTGTTGTTTCGTGTTGCGCTGAATCCTAAGTTGTACCTGGAGGTTTCACAGCTCCCTTTTAGTGCAAAAAGAGCACCAAAACTTGTCTCAAGACTTGGATGACTCCTCCCTTTCCTTCCCTCTTTGCTGCTTGTTTAGAAGAACTTACTGTCTTGTGTCTTTACTTAGCTCTAGGAGCCTACAAGAATTCAGGTGATGAGTGATTATACAGGGGAGATTTTTTGGACTTGGTCACCATATATGCTATGAAAAAATCCTAAATTCATCAAAACCTTGAGGTAGAATCATCTAGTCCTTTTTCTTACACAAGGACAGAAAAAAATATAACCAGGGTCTGAAGTTTGGTACTACTACAGTACAAAATATGAAGCATCCACAAGGTTGTTATGTACAAATGAAAACCTCACATCTCCTGGGCAAAGGCGACTGAAATTAGAAGTTTAAAACAAACCAGTACCCTGTCAGTTGTACTCTTGTAAGAACACAATTTTCTTCAGCTTTGCAATTCTGTTCAGCAACTTACAGTAGCTTTCTGAGTTTCCACAAACTCCACACAGTTCCTTCCGGGGATCCTGCTTTCTTTTTTTCTGTCTTAACTTTGTACGTCTTCCCTCAGAAAGGTCCCTTGCTCCTCTCAGGAGCAAAACTTCTGTTTATCGTCATGCTTCCATTCTGTTTTGGCTGCTTGCCCTGTGCTGCTGTTCAAGGCCTTCTCTGCACTTATGCTATGCTCAGCCTACTTCAGGAGAAGAATAAACTCCACTTCCCTGTTCCTTCCTAGAAGAGGTGGCAGCAAAAGCACAACCCCAGCCAGCTCTGGCAGCCTTTCTCTCGACTGCTCACCCACAACCTTGTTACAAAACACACAATTTGCACTTCTGTGACGCAGGGTTATGTCAGTTGTCACACACAGACTGGAAGATAGTCGTGGCGGGATCTAGTTTCAGTCAGCCTGAAAATAAGAAGGGAGAGCACATAAGGTAGATTCTAACTGATATTGCTAAAGATTAACATAAAATGGTTGCACAGGCAAAAAGAAATACAGACAAAAGGAAACACAGCCAAAAAGTCCAAGGTACAAAACGAACAAGAGACATAAGGATTAGTTTTGACTCCGAGAAGAAGCTTTGTTCCTGAGGTAGGACACAGAGCTATTATCTTCATTTGATCATGTGCTTTATGTTCCTTTTTTTTTTTTTCTTTACTTAAAAAGTCAGCCGTAGTCAGCCAATTGGTACAGGTGCAGCAGCAGAGAAAAAAATGGGTTTACACTGCTTCAGTAAGGGAAGAATGGATTACAAAACAGCTGCATGAGTTGTAAATATTTTGAAGACCAAACAGAATCATCTAAAAGTGTCTAATAAAAGCAAGGACCTATTCATTGCTAGGATAGCTCATTTAATTTCATCTCCAAAACAAATAAACAATATGCTGAAACAAAAAAGGCAGATATTTTCTAAGCAAATAGAACATAATAAGAAGTTAAGTAACAATCAAGATGGACTTCTCCAAATATGTTATTTAAAAAAAAAATGCTCTTCTATTTCGCCGGTATCCAATTTTACTTTTTTTTTTTTTTTTTT
>VZTG01001537.1:86098-174281 GCA_013397845.1 Melanocharis versteri
TTGGGCAAGAGGGGAATTGGCAGATATTTTGTGTCTTGCCCAATTATTCTTAAAGGAAAGTCTCATGACGAAGCTAGGGAAATGACAACTGGATGAGGCAGCTGCACAGCTCATTGGAAATATATATGTAGAGGAACAGTCATTCATGTTCCACTGTCAGACAGGCAGGTAAATAAAGGAGGTTTCTGTGGGAGTCTCTACTTCACCTGTGAGTGTTCGAAACTTCTGTTAGTGACTTGGATGAATGGCTGCATGCATTTTTGAGGCAAATTTAGAATTCAAGATCATCTTGACAAATCAGAGAACTGGTCCGATAAAAACATTCTGCAATTCAATAGGATAAGCAAAAAATCTATCTTTAAAGAAAAAAGATTGTCTGTACAGATATAGCTTGGGTCAGGATACACAAATACTTTAGAGCAGAATGTGCAGTTATAGTAAATCAGATGGTGAAAATGAGGTAAATATCTCATATTGTTATTAAAAAAGACAGAAACCACACATTATAAATAAATCAAAGTATTTTCTGTTAAATGAATGAAGTAGGTCTGTGCTATCTGGTGCTGTGTGATCAAAGTTCATAAAAAAGATCTGCATTGAATTCTTGAAAGAAAATGGTATATTTACTCCAGAGGAAAATAGGTAGAAGGAAGCAGTAAAAGAATAAACAAAATCAGAAGTTGTTTGTTTCTTTGTTTGTTTTATATAAACTACAACAAAAATAGACATCAAAAGTAGCCTCCAATAATAAAAATAGAGTGAGGTGCAGGAAAGTTCCCTTTGGTTTGTTCATTTTCCATGGCTGCAAGATATTAAAGAAATGTTGGACAAATGTTTGGCATAGTTGTTTTTATCTCTGGCAGTGGAAGAAGACTTGCATGAAGGTAAGGAATAATTAGAGAACTACACTGCTTTCTTTTCCTAACCACTCCATCAATAAAAACATGTGTTGGAAAAAAATGTTTGTAAATATTGTGGCTTTTCACTAATTGAATCCATTTTGTGCAATATTTCAGATCTTTCACACACACACCCCCTCCCCCGAGTGTATTTTGAAGTAGTATGCAAACTTAATTTGAAGATTGAAAGAGGAAGCAGCTCGCAAATTACAGACTATCACCTACTATTTGTAAGGATTTATATACACATAGACTGTAATGTCTAATTACAAATTTAGTTTATCTAATTATCAAGATAGCTGATTCTTGCTCTCAGAGGTCTGATTTGAACACTTAAAGGACATTTCAAGACAAACATGGACTAAATAGGAAATCAGTCTCAAAGAAGACTTTTTTGAACTCCAGTTATACACTCTAGCAAATTGATGTTGAACAGACAGGCAATTTTATATTATTTATTTCAATTTTTTTTTAATATCAAAACTATTTTCGCTGTTATAATCCAAATTGCTTTTCACATAAATTATGTCCAGTTTATTAAATTTTTAAGTAGTTAACCATTAAGACAACTGCAACTGGTCAACCAGGAAATACAAATATTTTGGATTTGATTCAAAAGCTCAAGTCCTGTAAACTGAACATAAAATATCTAGCAATTAAAAAGATATAAAACTTTACAGGGGGAAGCTAATCAACATATACAAAAAAGACTGGATTTTGGAAAACAGGTTTTTCAACATCATAAGGAGAATCAGGGTTGTATTGTTGTTTGTCACACATTCAGGCCTGGTTTTTCTGTCTTCCATTTATGAGTTTTAGGTATTCTAATAAATCTCTTTGTAATAAAAAATGTTTTCTGTTCAACAGTGACTCATATTCCAAGAAGTTTTCCATTTTATCTCACTTTGAAGCCCTTCACAGCCTATTAATTTGTTATTATTATTTATTTTTTCAAAATAGTTTTACTGGAGAATATCGTTATTTAAGCCAATAGGGCATAAGCATCTTTCTTATTCCTAATTGTATCATACATGTCTCTAGTGAATATCTTTTGATCTCATCTTTTCCTAAAATGATTCATTTTCATTCTAAAAATTCCCTGGTATATTAATGATTAAACTAACTTCTCTAGGGTGCAATAAGAACTGAAAAAGTGATATTTAGCATAGATTTTATAGAACAGTTTCTTGTAACAACAAGAAAGCAATAAAAGAGCATTGCTTATGAAATAATCCATGTACCATTCTTCTACTTAAAAGCACACATGGGGATTGTTAAATAATAATATATTATTAGGTGTTGATCATACTGGATTCTCAATGGAGACGATCACCCTTTTGTTTCCATCAGAAAGCAAATTATTCTTTCTGATGATGAGTCTTGTGCCTTAGTTATATTCCCATGTCTGATAAAATTTTTGAATAATTCAGTTTGCAGCAGAAGTTAGGAAGAGTAGGCGTGGTTTTGGCATGGCACTGCAGTCACTAAATGGGAAGCAAAGATTTCCTGGCCTGCTTTAGTGACAGTAGTCAAAATGACTAACACAAACAGCTTTATAACATCTCATACCTCACTTCTCTACTGTCATCAATCTCTTCACCTTGTTTTTCATGCAAGTATTTTTGATCAATCCCTATGTTGTATTTCTTGAAAATACAACTACTTTTAGACTTTATTTGACAGTGTTGCTGAAAACCACGATATCCTTCTATAAGGACAACTTGGAAACCAAAGGTAAGGTACAAATTCTTGTGACCTGCTGTTTAATCCCTTAGCACCTGGAGTTATGTACAGTGTCCTTTACTGTTGCATGGGTTTTGGCCTTGTGTAGCATGTGCAGTGACAGTCACAGAGGGGAACAGGGGCAGGGCTGCAGAGCCAGAGAAACACAGAATCACAGAACGGGCCTGGCTGGAAGGGACCACAGTGGGTCGTGTGATCCAACCTCCCTGCTCAAGCAGGGCCATCCTAGAGTCCATGGCAAAGGATTGTTTCCAGATGGTTCTCGAATATCCCCAGTGAGGGACACTCCATAACATCTCTGGTTGTACATACTCAGAAACAACTCTCTATTTACTACATAAGAAACAATATGGCAAACCTTGGCTGAATGTTTGCTGAGAAGTACTCTTGGCTCTGATTTTCTCAAGAGAGCTGTTTGGCTTTGCAGTCAAGTATTCACTGAACCAGAGAAAAATGAAGAAAAAAAATTAAATATTAACTCGAGCAGACTTTGGAGTCCAGTCCTTCTCCTTCCCAGGTGAATTCCCTCAGGATCTCACTCTTTCTTGCATTCTCTTGTTTCATGAATGCTTAATTCTACTATCTAAAGTGGAGCAGCTTAAATGGGTGATAGTGAGAAACCTAATTCCTGAACATATAATAACCGTGTTTTTCACCCAAGATGGTAGGTACAACCCAAACTTCTGAAAGTGCAGAAGATGAAACTGTAAATTTTAATAGCCAAATCTACAGAGCACTGAGATAAAGGAGTAGGAAGCAGCCCTGATCAGGGTACAGGAAAACAAAAGGCAGAGATAGCTGTTCTGGGATGATCGTAGATGGAGCAGAGAGCACCAGTTTTCTCACGTGATTTTTGGCTGCAAAAGGCTTGAGAATTGCTTGTTTGGGGATCCCCCTGTGATATAGTGGATGGCATTTAACAGTAAAAGGAGGAGATCTTTACTCTTCCATCCCAAACCATCCTGAAGTTACTTGGTGTACTTTCTGCCCTAGTATCTACTGGGGTGCAGTGAGGCTGCCTATAGGAAGCACAGGGGAGAAGATGTCCCATCTGAATTCTGACTAGTCTTAGACATGATACAGATGTCTAAGAGAAGGTGAGATACACCACTCCTAGTCATATCCAGAGGCTGAATTTTACAAGTTTCTTACTTCCAAAATCTAAATGTCCTTAGTATTTTAATGCCTTAGGAATTGGGCAATAACTGAAAAGTAATTTAGAGGGTTTTGAATGGGGTGTTTACTTCCAAATTTTGCCATTTACATCTTTTGTGGATATGGTCTTGGGGTTACACTACAATGTGTTTTCTTTTGTTTCAGTTCATGAGAACCAACATCTCTAACTATATGGCTGTGAAATATGTTCAAGAGGAGTACCAAATGTCAACTGCTTTGAAATACCCTGCTCCTGAGTTACTCTGATAAGTGGCATTTAATTAAATAATTTTTAAGGCAAAAACTGATGAAAAATAGAAACATATCTGGCTTGTCATATAAATATTTTGTTACTATATTTACATGGTAGAAAATCCTGAAACTTGAAAATCTTTCAAAAATTATTGTTGTTATACCAAAAAGGGGCTTTTCACTTGCTCTGACACAGTTGTGTCCTGACATGTGCTGATCGTACTGAATATCATTAGCAACCATAATATTTTGCATAGCTTTGATAAGAGAGACATCATTACTCCATAAAAAAAAAAAATCTTTTTTTCCCTCAAAATGCCTCTGTCATAAAGTTAAAGTGATACAAAAGTTTCTTATCAACTTGAGATCCTGTTGGCAACAATTTTCACTTGTAACAAATTAGAAACAGAATAATATGAAATAATTTGCTCAAATCTCTTTTTCCTTCTAGGCCTGCCTCTCATCTCCTACTTTGGGAAAAGGGCCAGTAAGGAACTGAAGCACATCTGATTCTTGTTTTGCATAAAACAAAAAGCAGTAGAGGTTTTGGAACATCAGAACCTACAATTTTAAATTGCTCGGTGAAAGTCATGCTCTCTCATCTTTAAATGTTGCTTAAGGGAATTTGGTTGTACTCTGTGTAACTGAAGCTGATGTTTCTGAAATTTCTCACACCTCCGCAAGAACAGAAACCAAGGAGTAACCAAACCATTCATATAAACTATGTTATGGTCTCTCTAATTTAGAGGTAGAATTTGAAGCTGGATCTCCCACAAACTCAAGGAGTGGCCTTGCTGCTAGTTAATGAAACTTTTTATTTTGATTATATGAAACAGCCAGTCATGAAAGTAGAGAATCCAATTATCAGTTTTAATTTGTAGAAGATGCAGATAGAACAAATGACTAAATGTAGGAGCTGGTAGAGTCCAAACACTTTCATAGCTACGTGCTGAGCTGCTGCAGTCCCTAGAGGGCTGCTACAGGCATGATCCATTCTAGTTGGAGTAGTTGTCATCAGCTATCTCATCCCAGAACTGAGTAACTTCATAAAAATTTTGGCTTCAGTCAATCAGCATCTTTCAACAAATGTTATTTCACAGGAAAATTCCTGGATCAATTTTAATTATGACAGTTTAAGTCTGCAAAGGTGTGATGCATGTTGACTTAGTGAAAGAAGTCAGAATGTCTGGTAGATTCGAATTCTGCCCCGATTATCTGTAGGATAATAAGTTACAGGATGTGTATGCAAGTTTGGACAAAGTTACACGACACACCAAGACAAAAGAGGAAGGCAGGAAAGGTAGGAGGGAGGGAGGAAGGAAGCGTTTTTTTTTTTCCAGGGAAGAAGAGGAGAGGGCCAAAGACTAACGATATTTTTGTGCATTCTCCCTACAGCAAAATAGAAGACTCCTACAAAGAGGGATAGAAAGAGGTTAATAGGAAGAAGTTATTTCAGATGACAATTCAGAAACTCTCAGATGTTCTGAATTGCCCCTCTGGAATAGCTCATCTCTTTCCATTAACTAGAGAAAGAATGTAGCATGACTTCTTTGGAACTAACCTCTGTGTACAGTCACTCAGCACTGCTGGGCAAAGCAGTAATGCATACATTTGTACACAGTGTCTCTGACTTCTGGAACCCATCATGCATTCAAAATGATCCAAGTTTCTATAGGAAAAGGATGGGATTTGTTTTATGTTCAATTTCTAGGCAAAAAAACACACAGAAAAAAACCCAAACTATTTTACACAAATATTAGACTCTTCTTCAAGTTGTAGTGCCCTTCCAAAATATAATCAGTTTTGCTTACAGATTGCCAAAACTGCAAGTGAAGTCTTTACCTGCTATAGAATCCCATGTGGGAACCACACACACTTTTTCAGCCTTTCTGTTGGGGTTTGGTAGGGCCAACTGACCAGAAGCTGATGTGGGAAGCTGGAAGACAAATGTCTCTCTCTGGCAACAGTTTTCCTTCTGGAGTGTGCTCGTGGCTGGTGAAATGAAGATTATGGGTGCCTTGGTTCAATATTTTCATCTATTGACCCAGCAAAAGGAAACTTAGATTTATCAAAAAATGTGGTAATGGAAATATAACATCCTTATAGCATCGCAAAATGTAACATCTCTTCTCAGTCACGTTGCGGGGATGAAGTGGATATCATTGATACACTGCTGTTATCTCCTCCTCTCAACTCAGGAAGAATACTCATTTGGAAGCCTGGTGTGGCTATGTAGCAGAGTCTGAGAAGGCTAAGTTGTATTCCTACAGAATACAACCCAGTAGACGAATCTCATCCAGTTGCTTAAGACTGAAGCCCAGCAGCACACCCCATCTACAAATACAGTAGTGCTGATGGCTGCAGGGCAGCCCATAGCACCGTGGAGAGCTGGAAGTGGCAGTGCAAGCACCTGTGCAGAACTGACCTCAGCTGAGCGGCGCGACCCCTGCTCGGCTGACCTTGCTGCCGGGGATGTTGTTTATCACTGGTTTCCACTATTTTGGGCTGGGGCCAGGAAACATTAGCTGTGTGAGCTTCCCCATCATTTTGTCTTTGTTCCCAAATACCATGTGGTGTGGCACATGGGAACAGTCACCATGCTGCCCTTCTGTGGGGAAACAATGTGGACACGACCTGCAGGGAGTGTCTGGCATCTTATTTTTGTTCTTGGCGGTGAATGCCTTTTTGTCAGTAAAATACCTTCACTTTTCTGTATACTTCTGCTATTAATGCTGTTGTCGTTATTATGCCTGTCTTACTCCACTGCTTTGTGCTTTTAGTAAACAGTTATCGTCTCAACCCATAGTCCCTCCTTTTTTGTCCCTCCCTCACCAGAGGTGTGAGGGAAGGGGAGTGGCTTATTTGGCGTTTAATTTCCTGCTGGTGTTAAAACCAGCACAGTGAACTCTTGGGATCTACACTTATCAGAGCCCAAAATATCAGGAAGCCTTCAGGCATTCTGAAGTCTTTCAATGTATTATGGAAGCCCTGAGTGCAGACATTTCAGAGAAATAATGGGGATAATGGTTTTCTTGGTTGTAGACTACAGGCTGTTTGGTTAAAATGTTCTTACATTTGTGGCATTGTTCATTGGGCCACATTCTCATCTGGTGTATAACGGCTACATACCTTTAAAATTAGTGGAACTGTGCCAACTAATACCTAGAAAGGATGAGGCTCATCCTTTTGTAAATACCTTCATGAAATTCATTTGTTAAAAACAAGTACCTTTGGATTCTGAGAATTCTCTGCCAGATTACACAGAAATATAACCACTTATCTTGTCTGGTATTAGTCTGATTCATAGTCTCATTAAGAGAGTGTGCCAAAGCAATACCCAAACATAAGGCTGTTCGGCTCTTCTCTAATAGCTAAAGGTGTGTTCCTCCTTCCTGCTGCTTCTCACATTCATCTCTGTCCCATCAAGTTTATTTCCCATGTTGTAAAATGTGTACCTTTACTATTATATTTTAAAATTACCCAGTGTATTGGCACACCATTTCAGGACAGTTATAGTTCAAGAAGTGTCAAAATCATGAGGCTGATCTTCTAAAGGGCATAGATGTCCAAATCCCAAATTACCACCTGAAATACCCAGCAACAACCCAAACATGAAAGTAGATAAAGAGATGATCTTGCTCCCATTTTGACTTGACAATTTTCTGTGTGTATTTAGTGAGATGTTTTGTGAACATACTGCATTGTCTTTGTCAAGGCTACTGAGTGGATAACTCCTGTCACGGGTTTTCAAAAACTGGTTAGAAGGAATACAGAGAGGGACTAATGTGCTAATGTGCTTTGCTAAAATTAAATTCTTCTCAAAATGAATTTATTGATTATCCCTCTTCCCCCTGCATCCCTCCCGATATATCATGGTAGGAAAGAATTTTCTTCTGATGTGATTAAAATACTTAGAGAGGAAGTGGGAAGTAAAAATTTAATTATTTTTCCTACTTGAGAGAAATTGTTCTCTCAGTTTTCAGGAAAATAATTTTCCTCTACTCTGTGAGCAGTCACAGGTCTGTGCTTAAAAAGAAAACACGTTTGCCAGAGAATTTAAGTCAATACTTCTGTTTTTCTTCAAAGAGTTTTCTTTCTAAATGAATAGTATGAACTAGAAGGAGATAATCTTATCAGTATTACAATATTTCTAGTCAAAGTTTTAACTCCTACATTTCTAACTAACTACAGAGTAATCAGACAAGATTATTAACCAGATATTCACTCTAATCAGATTAAAAGTCCTATTATTATCTTCTTTACTCTAAGAAGCCCATTTAAAAAATGAAGTAAAAGCATTATCATTCTCAGTTAAACACCTTTGACCCAAAATTTTCCTCACTTTTTATTTCAGTTTTGATATGATTCACTGGAAATTATTTTTAACTCTTCGGAACCATCTAATTACTGTGAATTTCACATGTAGGTTGGTATGTGCCCCCTAATTACCAGAGATAACACTTTAGTTGGTACCAAACATCATTGGAAATATAGGCAAATCCTTTGTCTTCCAGCTCAGCTAATCAGGTACTGTAAAGCCTCAAAAGATGACATTTCAAGATACCATATAGCGTGAGTATTCTATTGTTTTGGATAGATTTTGTAAATATTAGTTGCACAACTGCTACTTCCCATTATAACCAGTCTTTCTCAACAGAACATCTGATAGTTGCATTATGTAGTGTTCTTGATATGATCTGACAAACTCCAGCTGTCAGTTATCCATAAGATTATTTGCATACCCAGTCAATTGGAGAATAAAATACTAAATGATATTTTAGTGACTCAGATGCTCCATACAGAAGCAGAGTAGATGATTTTTTTCTCTAACACATTTTGTCAAAGAACATACTTTAATGGTGTTTTAGAAGATTAGCCATATTCATTTGCAGCTAAGCTTATTACTAAGTCAATCTTTTAAATCCTGGCTTCTATGCATCTGATAACAACACAGACATAGCCCTTCAGTGTAAATAGTGCTCCTGTTTAAACATAAGCATCATGATGCACTGAAAGACATGTAGGTCTTTCGTCTTCTCTTCACAATGTCTTACCCTATTAAAAGTATATGGATTGACCTAACCTATAAATAATTTATATAACCTTCAAATTAAAACAACACCGTCATTCTTTTTACCTCCCTTGACTTCAATACTTAGACATAAAACACTGGATTGCATACAGAATTTGTATGCAGCTTTTTGTAATGTATTATTCAAGAAGTCTGCCGTTAGCTACAGTATATATTGCAGTGCCAGCTGCTGTTGCAACATCAATAGGAAACTGCCACTTCTCCACTCTGTGATCAGGAGTATATGCTGGATTAGTTTACGTAGTGAAGAAAGCATCTGGCAACTAGCTTTGCTCAGGTCTCTTCTAGCAGGGGTCTTTTAAACTCAGAAATTAGCTATGTGATAGGCTCCTCAGCTGAAGTGCAAGGTCTTGATTTCTCCTGTGTATCACAGACCTGCAGATCCAACTGTCTGACTCATGTAAATGGCAGAGTAGCTGTGAATGAGAGGGAGACAGAGAGAGACGCACTACCAGACTGAGTCTGGTGCCACAGCATGAAGGTTGTCAGATTAATAAGTACCACAAGTAGGAAGGCAGCAGACTTCTTAACTCTTGACATTAACATCGTATTTATATATCCCATTTCACAAAATCAGACAAACACAAGTTGTTTGTGCTACACTGATTTGTACCATGGCAGCATGGTCATGCTAAAGTATAAACTCTTTGACCATTTCCACTTCCTAGCTCTTGGAATGCCTTTTGTAATATGCGAGGGGCTAAAACATCACTAAGGGTTAAATATTAGGACCACTTAGCTATTGTGACCTCCAAAGTATTTTTAGAAACAGTCTGGAAGATGGATACACAGGTTTGAATGATCCCACTTAAATCTAACAACATTCATCCTAAAAGGACAGATTGCTTGTTCTGAATCTTCAAGGATCCATATATGTTCCTTCCCATGGAGGAGGAAGTACATACGGCTGAAAGGTTTTTACAGCTGTTTATGTCTCTGATCAGATGGTGAGCTGTGTTATATGAGGGTAGGACATCAGTGGTGAATGAAGGTGAAAACACTTTTGCAGCAAGATCAAAGATGGGAACAACTGCTTGGAGGTGAGAGAGAGCAGAGAGAGAGGAAGAACAGAGAAGAAACTCTTCTGTCTCAAACAGGACAAAGTCAAATTGACCTGTAGCAGGAGACCTGAGGGTAAAATGTCCATAGAAGTGGCATCTGTGGCAATACATTTATGTTCCCCGGAAGTTTGGAAAGATAAAGGAAGTCTATTCCATTGCAAAGAAGAAGGGAGGAGATGAGGGGAACATAAAAGTTCTGACTTTGATGTGGAAAAAGGTCTCATATTATTGTGACACCAAACCGACTGGAACATCCACTAGCCTGATTAGGGCCATCATCTGATAACAGCAAGATGCCTCTTTCCAAAGACATATAACTTGGCATTTTCTTGTGGCAGCAGCGTTTCTTATGACCAGGGCAGGATAAAAACATGCCACAGGCATGGTGAAAAAGTGACAGTCTTGTCTCACATTTTCAAAGGGCATTAGAGCTGGGAGTTAGAGGGGTCTATGACTCCATAGGTTCCAAATATTTGGCAATCCAGCCAGACCAGAGAAGTTCTTCTCCCTACTCATAACATACAGGAGGCATTCTTACAGTTTCCCTAAAGGGGAGCTCTGTAGATATCCATGGCCATGTTGGTCTTGGCATTCAGTCAGAACAATAGTCATGCTGCCAGAGGCTTCCTGACCTAAAGGAATAGATTTTGTGACAGGCAGGAAGAGACAAGGGAGTGTTTGGGAATTTTGCCTGGCAGGATGCATCCATAGGACAGTAAAGGTCCAAGAGTTTTTTCTGTACTCTCCCATGGACAATTTTTATCAATGGCTGTCATAGACATTCCAACAGAGGAGAAACAACTCTTATTTTTATTAACTGCTCTTTGGCCTCAAGTTACTGCTGTAGGTGTGACTTTATTCCTTAGCTGACTTCAAAGGCCGAGCAGTAGCATTGCCTTTATGTGTATTCCATTACCTCCTCTGAGAAATCTCCCTAGACCATAGCCTGAAGAGGGCCTCTGGGAGCATAAATCTCAAAGGTTTTGAGAGAGTCCAGATGGCCCCAGTAGGAAAGGGTAGTTTTCACTGATGTATTCTCATTGCACTGTGACTAATGTGTGTTGGACTGTAGGAAGACCTGGCCAAGATGTAAATATTCTCTATTGTTTTCTATTAGTTTTCCAAGAGGGCAGTCAGTCCTTGAAGTTGAAGTCAAGTATGGACTGGTTTTCAGGGCCAACACAGTTTGTACTTGCCAAAAGAAAAATATTTTCATATTTGACAATAAAATATTTCTGCACTTCAAAACAGCATGTCTGTTCTCTTGACTTCTAGAGAGAACTTTTAGCCGCCTGCCTTCCACCTCTTCTCCCCACTTTTGGTGGAGTGCAAAAGTCATTGACTTGCACCTTGATCTAGGCAAGGGGGATCTCTGCTCCAGCTGGGGGAGCATTTCATATGACCCTTAAGTCATGTACTTAGGAGAATAGAAACAGAGTAGAGATAATGTGAGGCTGGGTAGTGAGCACCAAGGGACAGAAGGCAAGACAGCCTCCACAAGCCTTGAGTACCCTGGCAACCAGAGTGTTTGGAGGAAATTTGGAGGAAAGTAGATGGGTGGCTATATTTTAGTCACTTACTTACAAACAAGAGATGGTTGGGTTTTTTTAATAGAAGAGAACAGGGAAGACCTGCATGGGCTGAGCACCCTTAAAACATTTAATGGCAACAGAGGGAAAGCCTCCATAGGCAAATGAGACAGAGAAAGGAAAGGAAAAACTGTCAGAATGAGAAACCAGAGTTGTCTCGGAGGAGTATGGAGGGTTATGGGGTGTGCATGGTGCACATGCGAGCAAGAAGCTCTGGGATGAGTGACAGATGCTACTATACTCATGGAAGCCCCAAGAAGAGCATGGTGTGAATAAGTCCATCAAAGGCTGGAGGGAGCTTGCAAGTCTGCTAAATTGCAAGGAAGGAGCAGCAGTAGAGGATGGTGGTCAAACACAGCAGCTCAGCTGTGGACACGCTGGGGGAGGACACATAATTTTGCACTCTAGGTTAAGTGCAAAATCTCATTTCAAATTTATTTTTCTTGGTATACTTTTGAATGATCCAGCAAAAGTAAGTAAATATGTCTCATGAACATTAAAATGAAGAAATGTGGATATTTGCTTCAGAACTATCTAGTTATCTGTATCTAGGATCTTTTTATATTGTATGGGATTAATAGCAAGGCTAATATAAAAATTTTACGTTAAGTTCGGTAACCAAGTTTAAAATTGGAAGATGTTATTTTTTGCACATCTTTATTTAAATGTATTTATTTCATTTATCTTAAAATAAGTATTTTACTCTTGTGACACTTTTGGCATCTGTTTTCCAGCCACAATAGTTTGCAAGTATTTTTAAAAAGTTATGTTCAGGACAAACTTCTTCAGATTAAGGATGGAGGTCTTCCAGGTGTGATTATTTTATTGCTGGACATCTGTTGTGTGCCAGCCTCTGCTTGTTTCTCCTATTTGATCAAAACCAAATTTAAAAAAAACCCAAGCCAAATCCATACATGCAGGTGTTATGTATGCCCTATTTCTACTAGCTCTTTAAATAAATTTTGAAAGCACTGTTTTTATCTCAGAATCAAGGTGCATTATGTTTACTGGGCAGCAAGGATGATAACTAGGCCTATTGTCACTGAAGAGCATTCCCAGAGCGGCTCAGAAAGCAACTTCCTAAACTTATTATTTTATCTTGTCCATGTATATGCAAAATGAGAAGCAGTAAGTTATTTATGATTATGATGATTTCAGTAAAAACAACTGGAGCTTTCTTCAGCCATGTATGAGAGAAGCAAAATGTATGGGGTTTATTTTATTAATTCTATTTATAGCAATAAAAATATGGGATAGGAAAGTATGCAATGATAAAGGGAAATTGAAATTAAATACAATGCAAATATCATTAGTGGCACCTTTGCTATATTGCATTGACAGACTAGCTTGCATTGCTACACTAATGCTGCATTCGATAATATTCGTGTTCATCACAAAAAAAACCTTGAGGTGTAATTAATAAAATAAATTATTTTTTGGTAGAAATCAAATTATATTAGCACCTCACCAGAAAAGTCTCTTTTGTTCTCAGACATCTGCATTAATATCCTTAAAACCAGCTTGTTCAGCTTACAAGGCAGCATGCTCTTATTGCTCTTCGATCCTTTAGTGAAATGCACTGGGGAACTGAATGATGACAGCCTGGACCAGGACTTGCTTTTAAGCTTTCCATGTAAGTAAGAATGGAATGCTCTGAGGTCAGGCAATGCTCTTAAATCAGCTTTTATCTCAAACTGGGCCATATAAGAACAAACAAAAGAAGTATTTATTTACCAAATATAAATACATGACACTGTTTCTCAAACATTCAGAAATAAAAGGAAGTAACATATATCTGCATAGCATTTTAGCTTTCAAGGTCCATTTAGCCCTTCAGAGGTCAGCTAGGAAGCTGAAAGATGCTTCACAGCCTTCATGTCTGAAATCTGTTTTGCAAACAACCTGACTTTGTCTGACTACATTCATGGAAGAAGATCCTGGATTTGCTGTTCCTACTTCACAAGTACCATAATTCTCCTGATGAGGTTTAACAGAATTAAAGTCCACTCTGCAAGACACAGGAATTTTGGGCAAAGTTTCAACCTTGCTGCCACCGGAGAAGTGTCTGCTTAATCTAACCTGGAAAAGTTAATGTTTCTTGGGTATGATCCAGGGCTAACTTTATTTTTCCGTAGAGCAGATGAAAGATTATTTTCAAGGTGAGCTGAGCAAGTATCTAAGTCATTCATTGTAGGGCAAAAGCATTTCCTATTTCCTAAGTCAATGAATGGTATCCCTTCACATTGACCCTGCTATTTTTTAGAAATAGCATTTTCACAACATTGTTGCAAATGAAGTATGTTGATTACACCCCTAGATTTTCACAGTAAACAGCATCAGCCTAGTTTAGACTCTGCCTATGTGAAAAAGAAAGGATCACATCATACAGGCAGGTAATATTTGTAAACATTCTGGTTAAGCAAAAAAAGTTAACATAATTTGTTTAACTTAAAAGTATCAGCTTGGGTTAGAACCCTTTCTGCCTTCACAAACAATTGATCTCCACATTCGTCACAGTGTGTCTCAATACTTGGCTACGACCCTGAGCTTAGCAGCTTATGCATAAATATGTTCCACAGAAATGAGAAGTGGCAACCCATGCAAAACTTGCATCTACTTTTCCATCTGCTTTTCTTCTATTTTCTGTCTTTTTCACTTCCTTGCAAGGGCCTAGCAGATTCTGCAGAACTTCAGGAAGAAAGCAATTTGCATACACAAGTGCAAACAGAATGACACTGGAGAGCAAGAGAGCGGCAATTTGATTATCTCTCTTAGTTAAAAGCTGAGAAAATCTGTGATCTGAGGGGATTACTCAGAACGTCTTAGGAGGCTGTAAAAACCTTACCCTGATAAAAGTCACTTTGAATATATCATCTAACCTTCTTGTGTGAAAAAATGTTTTCGTCTCCCATTCTCCTGCTAAATTCTGGCAAGCTCCTTATAGTATCTAAAGCCACTAGGATTTCTGCAGCTTCAGGAGACAATCTACAGAATCCCAAGGAATCTACATTAGCATCTCTGGGGTTTGGCTAGGTTTTGTGTTCCTTGTAGACTGCTCTGGGGATTGTATACACTTCATGCCAGTGTGTTGATGAATGTTTCGTGATGTTATATAAATATTTTCTTACTTTTGTGTTATATTAAACATTACAGGTGGAGAGTAGGTATTTCATGTCTCAGCTAGGGTGATTGTGACAGACCTTATCAGAAAGGCCAAGTTAAAATGACTGCTTACATTTTAAAATTCACTTCCATTTAGGACACCAGAAAAATGCTGAGAATGCCACATCTACTTATTCTTTGTTTATATACTTTGCGGCTGTGCCTCTTTCTCTAAATATTCCGTTATGAAAGCATATGGATGTATTCAGAGAAATACACATCACACTACAGGACACAGCTTTGTTCTAGCTCATTTGCTGTAGGGTGCCTGATATAGTAATTTTCAATTTTAAAAAGGCACTATGTTCTATTTCTGTAGGGCCACAAGAACAGGATTTAAAAAAAAACCGACTATTCCCAAGGTCAGGCCTGTGGGAAAAGTTGTAATAAACTGCCTCCCACCATTGTATTGTCCAGCAGACAAAAAATAAACAAATACATGTCTTCCTTTCTTTTTAAAGAAATATGTATCATTGCAATTCTTTTTTTAATCTCCATGTATTATGAGTAATGTACATGAATAAAAACCATCCAAATCTAATTGCTGACAGTTGCAGGAGCACTGAAAATGAGATTGGTCTCTCCAAAGAGAAATAACACAACACGCTCCCAATTAATTGTGAAAAGGTCAACAATCTTAATCCATTAAAAATCTTTCTGAGTGGCCTTCTAGTGCTTCTTTTACTATCACTTTTCTTTAATAAAGCAGTTCTAATTCAAGATGACCACTTAATAGCACATCATTTAAAGCTAATGACATCTCTCATTTACTAGAAAATCATGCAGAAGACGAAAGACAAAAAGCACTGAATTTTTTCCACAGACCACATTTTTTGTATCTTTTTATAGTCATATTTTTACATTATTGTATAAAAACAACACAAGAGCCTGTACAGCTACAAAACCTAGAAACACTTAAAGCTGCTTCTTGAGAAGGATTTCCTGCACGAAGAGAATTGCCAAAAGGAATTAAACCCATAGTCTTCGTTGGGGAAGACAACAACAGATAACATGGCTCAAAGAGAGGCAAGGATGATCCCCTCAGACCAAACACCATTTTATTCTTGTGGAGAAAGCACAGAACAGGATATTTCGAGGATTTCAGGCACCTGGGCACAGCATCACCGCTCCTTCATGCGAGAATTGAGAAAGAAATCTAGTCCAGGAATATGATTTAGGGGCCCAAGCCGTAAACAATGCCAGGGCTTTCCTGAAAACCAGCAGGCTTGGGAGCCCTTGGCTCACCCACAGAAGCCTTCTGGAGGTGCTGAGCCAGGATGTGGTATCATACCCTTTTGAACCAAATTCTCTCAGGTAGCTTTTGCTCCCTTACTAGCTATTAAAAGCCATAGCTAAATAAGACAAAACTAAGCCTACCCAATAATTATTCATTGAAAAGAATTTTCCTATTTAAAAGGAAAACTATTTTTTGTATTTTCTTTGGGCAATCTCAGATGACTACTCTATATGAAAAGTTCCCTCAAGCAAAGCAAACAGCAGGCAGCAGAAGCCTGTCTCCAAAGTTTGGTTTTGATATAAAAATATAATCCTAAAAATAGAAACATAAACTGGAGCTGTGACAGATGATGCAGACTGTGTTCTGCAATGCCAGGTTTTGGTAGGTGAGCAACAGGTTCACAAATCCTCTTTGGAATTTGGAAAAGACAAGTGTGCCTCCAGCTCAGAGCAAGCGGATCAATCCCAGAGCAATCCGGGAAGACAAGTTGCCAGTGACTTCACTCTGCTTTTTCCTCAGTCCCAATCTTGTTTAGCACATAATAAACTTGATAATTCTTTCCTAAATTCTTGTTTGGAACAAACTTGTCAGTTCTCCCTCTGTGATGGAGTTCAGGAAGTGCTTTGGTCCAGTAATGATTTCTCAAAGTTTCTTTGGGCAAGGTCTGAGTCTCCCTGTTCTGTCCTGCCTTTAACACTGCCCCAGCAGGTTCAGAGTCCTCAGCTAACTCTCCTCACCTTTACTCCATACTTCAGTGTATGGAATGTCTGCCATGACTCTCCCACCATCCTGTTGGGCTCTTCAACAATGTCGAATTGGTGCTTTCAATAGCACAATCACAACAAAATAATACAGCTTTCAGCTGGATACCACCTCGGCATGCATACTCACCATACTTGACATGCGTACAACTTGTGTGCTTCAAAGAGCATCAACATCTGCAGTCAGAAAGTGACCCTTGCTCAGCAACTTGGCCTGGGCTTCGGGGAATGCTCCCAGGGGACATTGTCACTGGCAGTGTAGATGAAGCTACAGTCCAGTAATATGTGCTTTCAGTGAAAACTACTGCTTAAAAAGCTAGGTACTCTTTCATGGGCAGCTTTGGAGTTCCAATTAATATATGTTGGGGCTAAATAAAGGCGTGAGAGAGACAATTTTATTCAGTGAAAAACATCATGTAAGCTAAGATGAATACATACATTTAATACTTCCTTCCTAGGAATTAATGAAATGGATTTGGGCCATCCTGTTCTCTTTTTCTCTCATTTGCAGTACCACTGATGTGACGTTTAATCATATAAAACTTCTAGGGATATCTATTTCTTAGATTTAGCTCAATGCGTATGTGAATACTTGATGAGAGTTCTGAGTTTTCACAAGATAACGAGGGAATTATTTCCAACTCGCATCCTCAAAATAATAGCCAACATACTTTAACAGGAAATACGTTTTACTTTTGAAATGCAGAAGTATTCAAGCAACGGTTGAAATGTTGCTTATTTCATAGGCTGTGTTCATATCAGATGGTGCTTCTGTATGTTTCAGTGCTGTTTCATGTAGTGAAAGATGATGTCAGTTTTGATTAATGTGATGTGGTGATTTTTTTAGTATTCAGGTAAGACCCTGCAAAATATACTCCTTCTGATGGAAATTATCTGATCCAGCTTGTTAGCAGGCAATGGTTGAATAAAAAGAAAAAGCTGCTTCTATTTGAGGTCGAGTTATTTTTAGTCTGCCTTCCCTCACATCTAAGTTTATGCAGCTTCATTCAGGCAAGAGTTTTTATAGATTTTTCTGAGGGGGGTTGGGAAAGAGAGGGTGGGAACAGTGTAGTAGTAACTCCCTAGTTATTTGCGGGCTGACTGAGATATTTATACTCTCTATCTGTAGTGATTCCTCCAGTTTAGCACATTATGGATTCACATAACAATTTTGTTCATTTAAAAATGATCCGATTATGAAAACTGGCAAAATTGCGGTTTTATAAATAAAAATACTTTTATTGTGTTGACATACCCAGTCCTTGAGTTGAGCATGGGAAAAAGGATTTAACAAGCTAAACATTTCTGAAGTGGCTACTGCTGGCTTTTCCAACAGTATTTCAGAAATATTCCATATGGAAGGAAGCAGATTTTATAAGGTTCCTCAAGAAGGAATCAAAAAATAAGAGAATGAAAAAAGACGGAGAATCTTCTGTCGTAATTAGAAGCATTTGGTCCCTCAGTTTTGACAAGTTTGCCAAGAGAAAAAGTAAGTTTCCTAGGAAGGGATGGTAGAGAGGAAAGAGATGACAGAAATTCTATCAGTCTGAGATACTAGAATCAGAAAAATAAAAAATTTGAAATCAGTCTTTCACACTAAGATTTTTGAAGAACAAATACTATTGCGTGTTTGAGGTCTTTTTGCCTTTGTCATGTTTATGGGGTTTTTGAAAAAATTATTATGTGGTATTTCTCCAATGAAATGGTACAGATTTAACATTTATATGTGGAGTTTGTAAATAGTGGAGTAATTCCACATGTAAACAATCTCCTACAGACAATTGTCATCATTGCATTAATGCCATATCTTAATTAAATTTAAATTCCATTGTGAAAGAGTTTGGTTTGATTTTGAACAGAAGGCTTTGTGTCATGGTCTCAGCTAAGGGCTCTGGGCATTCCTCTTTCACCTGGCCTGTCATGTTTCTTTGTGATTTTCCTTACTGACCTGTTTCTGTCACATACCTCTTGCAATCTATAGAAAGTGTTGCAAAATCCTACACTCAGACTTCATATTTGCATCCCCCTAGGCTGAAGCTGCATGCCTGCAAGCATCTGAGTTGATCTTGCAGCCTGCCAGAGCAGATGGAAGTCAGTTCCTGCCTCACCAGGTCCTCCTCCCCATTCCCATCTCCTCACACCCAGTCTTGCCTGGGAAGGGCCCTTGTGCTGGGTCCTGCTCACACCCTTCCACTTACTGATCCACCTGCTCCTCTGTGAGAGGAGGCAAAGCTTTCTGGGAGCTAGAAAGAGTTAAGTGGAAGCACATAATAGAGACATGGTGTGTTGAACAGTTTGGTGGGGATGAGCGAAGGGGGAGAGGGCAAGGAAGGGGAGGATTGGACACGTGCAGGATGTGCATGATTAAGGGCAGTAGGAGAATAGAATGAGGGTTGGGCACACCACTGAGGACAGGAAAGAGGATGGTCACGAAAAGCCAGCCAGAAACTCTCTGAGCGTCCTCTGGTATTGTTTGTAGAAGGAGCAATGCTGGGAGCTTGGGGCACGCTGTGATGCTGCCAGGTGTCCCCACAAGCTGAGAGCTGTGCTGGCTCTCTCCTACCCACCTCTATAACCTGCTTGCTGTGCAAAGCTTTCACTTGCTCCCAGCTTTCACTGAGATAAGGGAAAGCCTGAACATTAACTGGATGGATATATATTTTTCTTTGAAGTCTGCTAACTGCTAAGCTGCCCTGAAATGTACCTTTGATCCTGTAAGCTTAGTGAAGGCAGAAGATACGGCAGGATTATAGAAAGGTCTTGATCTTCTCTTCGTATTTAGGGGTTACCTCACTAAGTAGATTGACAATTTGTAGATTCCCTGGTCTACAATCTATCTCACCCATAAATGTACTGCTGTTTCAGAGTTTGCCCTGCCTCAGTGCTTGTTGTGACTTCTAGCAACGGGTGATCATTACATATTTTTTTATTTCAATCAAACAACAACTTTTTGCCTGAGAAGTTTCAAACTTTAAGTGACAAATTACTTACATGGTTATAAATATTTATATATAAATATAAATATTAAAATATGAATAGAGGGAGTTAAGGTACGCAGCTCCAAATCTCTGACCTGGGCTTTATGTAAGGGTCTGCTTTTCAGAAGTTAAGGAGAAGAAAGATACCTATGGTCCTCAATGGTTGTTTGTGACGCTCAGTAGCCAAGTGAGGTTCTGAGTAGCTAAAGAATGGGTCTTGTGATTAAGTTTGGCAGTTAATTTGTGGCAAACACCTTTTAACCAGATATTGTAATTCCTCGTGTATCTACATATAAACCATATCTATAAATGTACTCCTATTTCACTTCAGTACAAAATAAAATAGGTTAATTACATCTTTCGTGAAATAATATTGTACCTGAAAATTTTGCTGAAATTTTGATGCTAAGAGGTTAATGTTTTCAAAATAAATTGACATTATTAAAGGCCAAAATAGAATCCTGCTAATGTTTTTGAGTTTTTTTTTTTAATTAGGATGAAAAGTTTATTATATGAAACAGCTATATATTTAGTAAAATTTATATTCACAATATAATCAAAGTGTTTTGCTTGCATAACTAGAGAAATAAAATTACCAACAAGCCAGTATTTTTCTTGCTCAGAAATACTCAGGCATGACACCTGAGTAAGATTTTTCCTGAAAAATCTTTGGCGTCTTTCCTTCTTCCTAGCATCATGTTTTAAGTCCATCTGCCCTCTCAGAAACCCAGAGCTGGTGTTGATACTGCCAATCCCACACTGGATCCTAGATTAGATTTGGAAAAACTCATGATGAAGTGCTTGAACAGTAACTCTTTTCATTTGCATCTTATTTTATTCTGGGCTTCTTGTGCAGACATGATGGAATACCAAACTAAATGGAGACTTATGAAAATCCTCATTGAATGCTAGTATCTAACATCTCAGTACTCTGGCATTTCCTTCCAGATTAGTTGTTGTTTTAATATTCAAAAGAGATTAATTGTTCTTTTGTTGAGCCTGATGACGTGTGGCTGGGAAAGTCACTGGCAGTATGAGTTGTTCCTTTTGGTTCAAGAACTCAAGTCAAATTGCAGCTGTTTGCCCCCTTCTGCAAAACAAGATGTTGTAAATAAACATAGAAATACTATTCTGAATCTTGGTAAGATAGTAAAATTGATCAGGATATAAACTTTGGTAAGAGCTCTTCCATGGTGGCTGTCTTAGAGTCTTTTTATATAAAAAAACTTTATATAAAGTCTCTCTTTGAATATTGGTAACTCCAATATTTTCCAATGAAGAGGCAGAACATTAATTTGTATATGAAACATATGGAATTACTGATATAGAAAATATAATTTTCTAGTGATTATTCTAGGAAAAATTCACATCTCATATGCTACATATTTTCTCATCTTTTCTTCATTAGGGATCACTCAGCCTAGGTAATTTTAGTCTTTCTTGCTTTGTGAAATCAGTAAATAATTTCAATTAGCACTTCCTTTTTCTTCCACATCACCTATCATAGTATTTGTTTATAATTGTCATGTGGGTTTGTGGTTTGTAGTTTTGGTTTGGGTTCTTTTTGCTGTCCAGTAACTAATAAGGAATGGAAACCGAGTACCATAGAGATTAAGCTCATTGAAAGCATAGTATATGAGTAGTTTTGAAGTAAGCCAGAACATAGATTTTTGCTGCAAGGATACAGACTTAAACTTTTCTATGCTTTTTACACTGTCATGGGCCAGAAAGGAATGCTTTCTCCTTGGGAAAATAGAGGTAATCTGTAAAAAACTAGAGTGTCCAGGCTCAGGTTTCTGATTCATTCACTCCGTACACACCACACAACACTTTATCACAATGCAACGTAAACTCACTCTTTTAAAAGGTTGAAAGCTCTTTCTCTTCTCAGTCTCCTTAGTTAATGCAGAAAATTATTTTATGTCTTGGTACCTATACAAAAACAGAAAAACAACCCTTACAGAAAATTTACTTGAGTGTAAAGCAGACTGTGGATTGGGGCTGAGTCTAACAGCTCTTCGTCTGAAGGACGAAGTGAAAGTATTTATGTAGTGCATTGTATTCCAACAAATTTCCTATTAAACTGGAGGAATGTAATCACTGAGTGTATTTCATTATCCGACATTTAATGAAGGGGACAGGGATACACAGTATGAAGCAGAGAGCAACAGGTCCTAAAAAACCCATGCAGTGTGGTTATGGTATCCTTCTAAAAATCTGCTAAATGTTGGCAAACTTTGGACCAGACAATCTCCATGCAGCCCTTACAACCTACATTCTCATCCTGTGGTTTTGGTCAGATACTGTGATTTGAGCATAGACAAATAAGCATGTACCTTTTATGGCTCTATTACTGGTTCTGGGTTTTTTAATGTATGATAATACATGCCTGAGAAAACAGATATTCACTTGCTTCCCTGCTAACCTTCGAGCTTTCTCAATGTGCTATAGGAAAATAATCGAGAGCAAAACAATTCACATCCCAAAGCGCTCTCAGTGTTTCTGCTAACAATGGAGAACTTGTCCTTTCACCCTCCCCTAAAACCCTTTACATGAGACAGTTAGCCCTGCCTTTGCTTGCCTTCGGTTGAGACCAATCTGCTGTGTCCAGCCATTGGAAGCTGGCATATGCACAAGAATGTTTCATGGGGCTGTGCATGTTCAGATGAAATATGTATGCTCCAGTGTGTTCTGCTGTGCTTGTGTATCTGTCCTGCTCAGTCAGGAGGAGATGAGCAGCTTCTCAAATAATCTGTGCTGCAATAGCAGAAAGTCCATTTGGGGAGCTGTATTCCTGGAAATACAGTGAAAAATAAGGAACTCAGAAAGGCACGTGCTGAATCAGACTACAATACCAAGCCACAGTCTCATTAGTGGTGCTTTCTGCTAAACATTGTTTCACTTGCCTTCAGAAGTGTCTGCATTAAAGACTACTTCCACTTGCTGGTTATTTACATAAAGTATTGTTCTCATGTCACTGCTAGCAGCTAGATAGCTGCTTCTTGCCAGGTGAGATGAAAAAGCAACAGATAGACCAAGCTACAAATGAATTCAGAGAAAGCTGGGTTTAATGTGTTGGTAAGAAGGATGAAATATTCCTCCCATAATGTCCCCACCATGCACAAGGTCAAATACATCACCACCAGGGATGCCCTTACAAGAGACCCTCACCAATAGATGAAGGGGATGAGCTAAGGTATTCAGTGCTTCACTGGATGACAGCATTTGATTGTTTACTTATTTCCCAACCTTTCCTGGCAAAAATCGGTGGATCTGTGGGGGGAAAAAAACAAAAACAAACGAACAAACAAACAAACAAACAAAAACACCCAAAAAACCCCCATCAAGATTACTGATGAGAAGTCATAGGAAAAAAGAAATTGAACAGCTGCTCCGTGTCTGTGCTTTACCACACTTGTCCACACTATTCCATCATCTCTGGTGGAAAAGCATGGTGTCTAACACTCATGCCCAGCAGTGAGGGTCTTCATACAGCTAGAGAGGTCGCCAGGCTGTCTACCAAATCTGGCTTTGCCACATTGCTCCCACCTGTGTCTTGAATCAGCTTCAAATTCCTGATGGTGGATAAGCAAATACAAATCAGTCTGAAACACTACATCCCTCCCCTGAACATAAGTTTCTTCCCAGAGAAAAGGAGACCATTCAAATACTTTCATACAAATTCATACAAATACACTTTGGTGTGATTTAAATCCTGCTCAAAAGGAGCTTTTTTTGTGCTTTTGAGCTGTGACACAGAATTGGCTATCGATCCAGAGGTTTTATCTGAAAAGCAAACCTTATCATATGCATGTCCACTGATAATACAAGTCAGTTACGGACAATTCTAATATACTTTGAATAAATTAGAACTCCAAAGGGTGCTATAGTGATGCTGCAACTTGATAGTGAGTGACTCTTCATCTAAGCAAGAGAAAAACTGAATGTAAAGCCCATGTCTAAAAACATAGGTTTTACTGCAGTTCGCTGCTGAAACGTCAGAGCCAACTGATCTCATTCCAGTATGACTCAGAAAGCTCTTCACTGTTTTGATTAATTTGCCCAAAAATATAAAAGCTGATGACTTAGGATGGCTGTAAGACTGGAGCCCAAAAGTTCAGAGCATTTTGACTTAATTGTCCAGGTATTTGGAAACATAATTTCTATATAACTAATATAATGTGCACTTACTGAAGGCAGTGAAATAAAATACATCAAGATTTTGAAAAAATTCCTGTAATAATCAAATATATTAAAATCTTGGGTGAATAATTAGTTCCCAGACCAATGTGTGTTTTCCAGCTTTGTACAATGCATTGATCTAAAGGATTTTGATACTTTTCCATTTTTAGCATTTTTATTGCACCAGAAATGTGTTTGCAATGGTGACTTAGCAGAAAAATTAATTTCTATCAAAGCATGGTTTAAATTAAAGGAAAAAAAACCTTATTAACCCAATTTAATAGACTTAAAATGTATAGAAAGCTTCTGAAGAGAGAAAGGTAATAGTCTGTTCTCCATTCTTTAGGAAAGCAAGTAACACTGTGCAGCAAGGGAGCAATAAGTGAGAAACTAAAGGACATAATTTTAAGAACAAAGACTGATGTTAGTTGAGTAGACCCAGAGAGATGATGAGCTCTTTAGCACTGGCAAGTAAAAATTACTTATTTCAGAACTGATGAAGATAATACTGACTCTGTACTGGATAGAGGACAGGTTATTCTTCAAGCCTGTTTTCCTAAAATACTAAAGTAAGAAACTGATCAATTCTAAAGATTTACAACATAGTAGGAACTTATGATAGAACATTTCATTTTATATTTCTAGACACATGGGAGAGGAGAACTTAGAGATGGTTATAAGCAGGGGGAAGAAAAGAAGGTGGTATCTCAAAACCTGAAATATGTGTCTTTTATTTCTTTGAGACTTATTAATATTTTTATCTTTATTATGCTACCTACTTAATACAGTGAGGTTTATCTAGACCCACCCTAGCATGCCAAACCTGAGTTAGATCCACATAACATTAAATAGGTCTTTCAAAAAATTAGTTAAGATTTTTTTTAACTGAAAATGCTTTAATATTTTTTGAAGCTTTCATTTGATGAAATGTTCTAGTTTTTCATTCCTAGAGGTAGGCAGAAAGGGTCAAACAAGAGTTGAAGACACACACAACCAAAAGTGGGTTAAATTTAAGAGAAAAAGATTGCAAATGATTGTGAAGAAGGAAAAAAAAAAGGAAAAAAGAAAAGTAGGATAGTCCTTGGGATAAACAATGCGGATACTATGCTTGGCTGAATTCTAAATGTAACATTTTTGTAGATAGTAATCAATTTCGGGCATGGTAAAGTAAATATTCCCAGTAGATGGATAAAATGTAACTGATGTTATTTTCTAGGGCAAGAACTGAGTCTTTGTCCTCAAGGTTACTGCAGGAAGTAAAATCTGCACATCAGTGCGTGCAGCAAGCAAACCAAGTGACTCAAAAGCTTTTCTTGAACCCGGAGATGTAATGTTTTAGAAAAAGCACTTAAAAATTAATTTCCATTCCATATCTCTTTCCAACTGCAAGAGCCAGTAGGTTTGGTTATTTTTGCCCCACTGGTGCTCTGAAGTCCTGGCTGTCATTGAGAATGATCAAAGTGTGCCTCAAATAACAGCAAACTAGGCAAGAAGGGAGAGTTTAATCGTCTTGATTATTGTAAATCTAGTTACTAGGAAATAAATTCAAAACTGGAGTTTGTCATTTGATGTTTCTGAAGATCTTGTAGTACGACCAAGCTTTTGTGTTGCTATGCTCAGTTTGTTCTCAGGATGGCTGATCTGCCAGCCCACTCTGTCAGCATGTTTGTGTGTTTATTTTTAGCAGCAGACTGCAGACAGATGATTGCTATTGGCTGTGGTGTGATTTCTTCACATTTTCAGGTGTCCATTATCAGCCCTTTGCTGGATGTTGCCTTTCCCTTCAGAACTGGCAGAATGTATGATGAGAGAGGTCCTAAACCCTTGTAGTGTTCTATCGCCTACCTCGGCTTCATTTATTAAAAAGCAGCAGTTTTTAAAGTGTTTCAAGTTTTCCTGGTTGATTTGGTATTGAGACAGTGAGAAAGGCTTACCTGAGCTGTTCTGCCAGCTTTGCTCTGAAAGCTGTAACCTCAGGCAGAAGAGCTGTGATAAACGGTGGGAACCTGTAACACACACAACCGCTAGAGACTTCTCTGCAGATGAGCTCTCACTAGAGCTGCAGCTTTGGTTGATTTCCAAAGTGCTAAGATCCAAAACATGTTAAAACAGAAAGAACCTTGTAATGAGACTGGAAACAATTCATGAAGAAACAGTTGCAATGGAGTTCAGTTCAGAAATGTGTTTGGTGGCTGTGAAGGCAAGTTGCTGACCTTACAGATAGTGCAGAAAAGTATTTAAGGTCATAAAAACAGTTGTGAACAGAAAAGATATCTTGCAGTCTTCAAAGAAAAAAACACTTGTGTTTGTTTTCCTGCTTCCTCCGCAAACAGATTTTTACATCTCCACGGAAAGTAACATCTTATCAAGTAGATGGCATGTTCTGATATTTCAAATGCTTTATTTAATTGCCAAAATCAAATGATGCTTGCCTCTGTGTCCTGCAGTTGAACTTTACCCTTACTAGAGCACTGTTATCACTTTATAGAACCACATAGAAAAGTTTGAAGTGGAAATTATATATATTTTTTACATAATGACAGTTAATAATTTTCTGCGTAGTAAAATTGCCTTCATATCACTTTCAATTCAGTTTAAATGGTTATTTGCAATGTAAAATCTCCATTATAAAATGGCAGAATGAATTCAGGAATCTCTGTGTGAAATTCCATGGTTTATATGCAACAGTTTCACATAATTAACTGGTAAATATGAATTAATAATTTGCTATGATCTCCTCTTCTTCTATGCTTATTCTGTCCTCCAAAAAAGTCACAGAATTACAGAACCTGGAAATGATTTTGTCTAAAAAATAAATGACATGCAAACCTCTGAAACCTGATCTCTTGAGTGCATATCTGCTGTATATGACTTGTTTATTGGACGTTGTTTTTTTAAGTTTTTGGGTTGCTTTCTGTCACTATTTACAGAGCTAGGAAGACTCAGTAGAATTTAAAACATTACAATTTTTGTAAAGGCTATTTAATTTTTTTTTGCTGATGTACAGTTTCTCAGCGCTATTACATTTTCCTAATCTTAGAAACATAGAAAAGTCAAAGTTCCCAGTTTATTTTTAAGCCACTGTCATGATATTTAGATACGATATTTACAAAATCATCAGGGAATTTGACAATAATCTTGGACTGCATTGAGTCATACTGACTGTGGCATTGTTGCTTATCATTACATTTTCTTTAGAAATGGTGCCTCTATTTTGCTGCTTTTATTTTTAATACTGGGGATGACAGACCCGCTCCCCATCCTACCCCATCATTGCATACAAGGAGAATATATTCCTCTTATTACCTAATAGCTAAATCCCTAAAGCATTTGCCTGTGAAGGAAGGAAAATGAAATAAAGGGCTTCTCAATCCCCTGCTCACCAAGCTGGGTGCATGGCCATGCTTCTTTCTCTCTTTGAATGTGGGTTGCTGTGCAAAATATAGTGCAGTAGTCCTGAGACCAGGGCAGATGGAAGTTAAGGACTGGCACTGCATGGCTTCCCTGTGGAGCAGCTCTGCTGTTGTGGTGTGAAGAGGCAGTGGACACTGTTTGCCTCCAAGGACACATGCCTGTGTGTCTGCCTGGTCAGAACATGCAAGCCTGGCCTGGATGACAATAAGAAGGTGCAGAAGGTGCTGGAATGGGTGCATTGCATGTCTTTGGTCTAGAAACACGTGCTGCTCCTCAGCCTTGGTCAACACGGCAAGGTTTGGTAATGGACACGGAGTTTGGGGTGGGAAGAACACAGAGCTTGAGTTGACTCATGGCTGGATAGGCAAGGGCCACAGGAGGTGGTGGGGATGCAGCAAGATGAAACCCAGCAAAATGACCTCAGGCTATAGTCAGTCTGAGTAAGATCAACAAGAGGGTCACCAGAAGGAAAGGTTAGACTTCAGTCAGTCTGTTCAGGTAGTTTTATCAGCAGGAACCCTATGAGAGAGGACTGCACGAAGAAGCATGTGATTAAATTGACCAGCTCTTGCTATCTCAAATCTGATGGGCAAATATTTTTAGAGGAAAGCAGGGTTAACATATTTATGCAGCATAAACTGTTTGTTCCTCTGAGGAAAAACTCTGTGGGAATTTTTGTGCTCACAGCTGGCACGCATACTGCTGTGCAGTGCAGTTTGCAGTCAGACTAGCAGCACCCCGGTTATAGCTGACCCCAGAAGTCTAATCTTTTGCTAAATATTTTGAAGTGTTTTCTTCCTAAATACTAACTCAAATGTTTACTGTCTACATAAAAACTGCTAATGGCAGGGCTGCTAACAGCAACCAGGATACACAATGCTTTAATTGCAGACTCTGCCTCAACAGGAGAGAACTGGGAGTCTGGGTGGGGGCTGAAGGAGGGACTGGATAATGACAGGACACAAAGGTGTGTGTATGCAAGAGAGAAAACCTGGGGCTTTGCCGAGTTTCCAGTTATAGTCCAGGCTGAAATACAGACCAGTTATGCAACCCAGAGCCAGATTGTTTGCTCTCAATGAAATAATGTTGGTGGCCTATATGGAAATATAGATGGACTCATTACCTGAACCCCCAGGGAACATGGTAGGTGTGTGTGGTTCTGGCACATGCAGCCATGAAGCAGGAAGGGCGATGGTGCTGAGCCACCAATGGCTGGGGAGCACAGCACAGCGTGGGATGCCCAGCGAACCTTTTGATCAGTGCATGGAACTTGGCAATCCTGAGGCTTGCTCTCGCCAAGGCTTGGATTTGTGAAGAGATTCTGTAACATGCAGCCATTCCTTCAGGCTACATGATTGAAGTTCACGGCAGTTACCTGTTTTGCCAAAAAAATTTGCTAAATTCAAGCACCGCCTCCTCCTCTACCCCTATGAGCACCCCTCATCCCCCGCATGTGCGCACTACATTACAGATACATTAGGATGCCCACTTAAACTTTGCTGTGTAGCACTGACTCTATTTAAAATGCAGTGAGTACCCAATTACAGAGCCTAATAGCATTCTTCATTCCCACAACTCTTTGTTTGATCCAAAGGTTAGAGCATTTAAAATAAAATCAAGAAAACACAGTACTTACTGACTGAGGCAATTGGATTCCTCTGGAACAATATGAAACAAGACTTAACAACAAACTGCCAAGTGGTACTACCATGTCAATGAGATACTTTCTTCTCAACTTCTGGCAAAGGAGTAATTGCCTCTAAGAACTCATTGCTTTATTCTTGGGGATGATATTTAAAAGATTTAGATGCTATGTCTCTGCCTTCACTGATGCTATTAATTGGTTTTGAGACACATCCCCATTTTGTCATTTCTAAAGGTGAAGGCTGTTCTGTGTTTTGTTAATGATGACAGCACTGCTGAGAAAAAGGAAGGTCTAAAATATTTGACTTAAAGAACATGACAGATTAAATAACCTGGGGGGTCCTAATAATCATCATGCACAATGTAGGAGATGACAAGGTGAAATTTCTTAAGATGACATTTTGTCACTTGTGGTAGTCACTTAAAATGACAAAAGCTATACATTCTGCTCTGCAGCTTCTTTACTGTAATTGGGCCAATTTTGCTATCATGCTATTATCCTGCAGAGCAGAACTGGTGACAAACAAAGAGGCTTTTGTGATCTCAGCTGAATATTTTTCCATGAGCTCAAGAAAATATCTTGCCAAAAGCGAATGAAAATTGTCCCTGCGTTTTGTGACTGGCCAGAAGCCTAAGGCTCATGTCTGTCTGGAAAAAGTCTCATCTGTATTTTTAGTTCCTGCTTGCTTATGGTGGGATTTTGCAGAAGGGGCCACAAGTCAGAGGAACTATAATTGCATTTGGGATTTTTCCTGTTACATTTTGAAATAACTTACCTTGGGATATGGCATGGGAAAAAGAGGGCTAAACTTCCATTCCCCACTCTCCACAATCTTCACTGTCTGCTTTAATTTAACCGTATTTTCCACTACACACCAGCACATAATAATTCCCTTTAAGTATGTAATGACACAAAACTTGATTGTGTTAGCACATGCTTCTTTGTAGCTATTGGGAAAGTTAATCCATTTTAAAAACGTTTGAACTTTGGGAGAAAATTTATCATCAACATCTACATGAAGAATAATAAGGAAGTGGTTCTATAAGCTGTTAATGTAGTGTGAAATCCTGAAACAACCCATCTTGTTAAGATGAAAACATATTACCATTCAGAAACTTTGGGCAAAAATATGTTTAGTAGCACACATTTGTTAACATGGAATAAAATTACACTGGAGTGTACGTGGAGTGGGCATGTATCCAGCTCATCTAAAATACAGTCATTTATTGAAAATGTTAAGCTGTTAAAATATATTGATATCAAGAAACAGTTGTTTATTATAATAAGCATTGTTTTTCTGCATGACAAAAGTAGGAAAATGCCATTATTAATGCTGTCCATGACATGGACAAAGATAGCCTTTGTTTCCATCTACTGAACGAGATATTTATATTCATTGTTTTGGAGAAACAAAAATTGGAAAACTGATTTCTCTCAATCCTTTGGCACGTTCAAGTCTGCAAGGTTCAGATTAAGCGGTGGTGGTGGTGGTGTTGTATAGTTAGTCAGCATTATGTAAGGCACCACACATTGTAAGACAGAATACCAAAAATATTATGGTGGTGTCTGTTTGGCTGAAGAGCTATACATTTCCCAGACTTTCCCTCTTGCCTCCCTCTCTCCATCTACATATGTTACAGCTCATCGAATCACATATTATGCAGCCCAGAGCCAGATTTTTTGCTCTCAACGAAATAACGTTGGTGGCCTATATGGAAAGATAGATGGATTCATTACCAGAACCCCCAGGGAACATGGTAGGTGTGTGTGCTTCTGGCAGAAGAACCAGGGTTGGAGAAGTCCTTTAAAGACTATCTAGAACAGCCCCCCTGAAATGAACAGGGACATCTTCAACTAGATCAGGTTGCTCTGAGGTCTATTCAACCTGACCTTCAATGTTTCCAGGGAACCTCTCTGGACAATCTGTTTCAATATTTCACCTTTCTCACTGTAGTAAATTCCTTCTTTATATCTAGTCTGAATCTGTCCTCTTTTGTTTTAAAACCTTTGCCCTTTGTCCTATTGCAACAGTTCTTACTAAAAAGTCAGTCCCCATTTTTCTTATAAGCCCTCTCTAAGTACTAGAAGGCTGCAATAAGGTCTCCCCAGAGCCTTCTCTTCTCCAAGCTAAATAGCCCCAACTCTCTCACCCTTTCTTCACAGGAACATATTTCATCCCCCTAATCACTTTTGTGTCCCTCTTCTGCATCCTCTCCAACAGGTCCATGCCTCTTCTGTGCTGGGGACCCCAGAGCCGGATGCAATACTTCAAGTGGAGTCTCACCAGAGTGGAGCAGAGCAGAGGATGAGTCAGCTCTCACAACCTGCTGGCCACGCTGCCTGTTTATGCAGTTTGAGATACACTTGGGACCACTCAGCTTGGTTTTGTCTGTAAACATGGTGAGGGAACACTTGATCCCATTGTCTGTGATATTGACGAAGATATTAAACACTACCCTACCCAATACAGACCTCTGAAGGACACCCCTCACCTCACCACCAATCTCCATCTGGACATTGAACCAGATTATCAGTTACCAGCTCCTGACTTCAGCAAGAGTTGTTTTGTTAGCTAAGAGTACTCACATCTCATTTCTAGGTACCCAGCTGTTACCTCTGCCTTCCTGAAATTCCAAGTCAAATTGGACTTCTTGTTGCAGTAACACAGCTTCCACATGAAGTACGCTCATTCCCAACTCTGCAGCTACATGGTGCTCATGTAGCCTTGGCTGAATCGGGTGCCATCATACTGCCGAGCCAGCTGAGCCAGCAGTGCTGCTCCTCAGGGCATGACTCGTGCTGCACCATCAGCGCGGGCTGCTCCACGGCCTTCTTCCAGCCATCAGCTCTACGCTTCTGGCTGTGTCCAGATCAGCAGCCATAGCTCTCATTCATGTCCATACCCTGAATTCTGGCATCTCCAAATTCTGTTCCCCTGTGTCCCAGTCCATTAATCCTGCTCTACTCTTCCTCATCAGTCCTGTCTATCCCTTACTTTTATTTACAAATCCCTCTGTATCTGCCTACTGCAACTTCCACTCTTTCTTCCAAGGCTCCTTAATGCTCTCCAAGGCAGGCTGAAAATCTCAGCAGGTTTACCGCTTCCTCTTAAGCTGGCATCTTTTCATTCTCTCAGGAATAGAGAGGTGCCAAAGCTCCCTGAGAAGCTCCGTTTTTCCCTCCCAAACTCATCCCACCCTAGACTTCTTACAGAAAAGCCACAATAAACTGCTGAAACCTTAAAGAAAGGATGCCATCCTTATAGGATAAGCTCTGGTCTCTACTGAAAGACCTGGTAAATGCCACTCACAGCAAAAGAAGTGCATCAACATTAAATGTCTGCATCAAGTGAAGGAGTCTGCATCAAGTAGCATATGTTCTGAGAGAATTCTTTCAGATGATGACAGGACTTAAAAATGTCTTAGATGGGACTGACACAAATATACTAATTATTTGACAGTGCATAATATCTTTATTTAGAACAATAAAGTATATGTATATAATGTAAATTCCAAATCTGAACTGGTATAAAAAGGGATCTGGGAAAACATCTATCTTTAAGAGGACACATATGTACATACACATCACATTTTATAAACTTTGTTGATTACCTTCAGTCAGAATGTAACTATGCAAAACTGTGCTGACATTTACATTGAAATAAATGAATTTGCCCATGATACAACCAGCAAATGTCTGTGTCTCTATCACTAAAGAGTCTGAAGTTTCCGCGTTCCATCGATTTGATAACAAAATAGCAACATGCCACCATTACTGTAAATCTGCATTTCAGACAGTTGAATCAGATTCCTGAATTGAAAAATGTTGGATAATTCTAAAATGTAAATCCAACTCAAAATATCAGTATTTTACATGTACAGTTAGATTTTCAATTTAATAATTCTATTTTGTGTACTGAACAGTTTCAGCATATTACATACAGCAACAGAGGAAACAGAGCTGCTGCAGATGAGAATCTAAAAAATGTGCAGGTTGTACACATACTCCATAGTAAAGCACATTTTATAAGCTTGCTTATAAAATGACCTCGTGATGAAATAAGTACCATTAATTCATTCAAGTAAACACACATCTAAAGTAGAACAGAGTTATTCAGTATAAGACTATCTGCTTTTTTATTCTCACAAGGCCACTATTAGTTGCATGCAAAGTTCAACTATTTCAAAGGAAACCTAAAAATGTTACATTTCTCACCAAACCACAGATACCCAAAAGCCAAATTGGGTTGACTTTTATATAAAAAAAAATAAAACACCCCTTTTCCCCCCAATTTTATTTTAAGAGGAAGGGTGTTAATTTTCCAACTCTGTTAATGCACAGGCTCTGTCTACCAAAAAAGAAGACTGAAAAACTGATCACTCTTCAGAAGTTAAACAGCTTTCAATGGAATACAGAAGCAATTAAAGGTCTATTTCTGCAACCTCATCTCCAACTGAAGAGTAACTTATTCTGTTTCCACTGATTTCAAAGGTGTCTCACAAGTCAGTAGTCTTTCAAAATTTCACTATGTCCAAAGTAAAGATCTCCTCAGTGGGCACAGAAAGTTTCCAGTAAATTCATGATCCCACTTCCAGTGCCATGCCATCTAGTGTATCCACGAACATCTAGAAGTCTCCTTCTGCTTTGCAAAAGGATTGAGAACACCCAATGTTGTATTCAGACCTCTGAAAATGAGGGCAAAGAATGGGAAAACCATGTGGTCCAACAACAGTTCTGCTACTCCAAGTGTCATACGACTTCGGTGCACATTCAAAGAACAATGTTTGTGATGTGAAGGTCAAAAGTTTATACATAAGTTTTCTTTCTGTTCTCATATAACTTTAAATTTACCTTGCTCCACAGAAGAGATTAAAGTGTCTCACATTATTTGAAAGTGACTTACTTTAAGATGTTGCTCCAGGAAGGTGAACATTTTATCACAGTCAATTTTTGTTTATTGCATGTTTTAACTAATAACTGATATTTTCTATAGTATTGAAGATTAAGAAGCCCATAATATTGTGCTTTTGAATATCAAAGTATAATTTGGGGCACACACCAATGTGCCCCAAATTATATGTTATTGAGTATTTAATTTTCTGGAAAGAATGCATTTAGAAAAATGAACATTTTTATCAACAAAGAACATTAATAAATACAAGATTTTTGTTTTACTGAATCTAAGAATAAAACCCAAACCCTCAAATGCATAAGCTAGCCTCAAGAGCACATTGTATGAAGTAGTTAAGGTTTTTGTACAATGTATAAGGATAATCACTTCCATTTACAGTGGATACTTTTCCATTCAGTCAAAACCAATACACAATTAATTCTCTGCATTACCAATAAGGTGCAAATTTCCATCGATAAGTTCATGCTGCCATTTCTTTTAGAGTAACTCTTAAATTTGAAACTCAACATCTGAGGGCCTTGTGAGTAAAGAACTACAAAGTGTCAAAGGAGACTGAGCTTCAGATGGGGAATTCCATTGTTTGAGGAATGCACTTGCTTTTTGGAAGTGATGAGCAACCCTGATAATCAATTGGTGAGTGCTCCAGCATCTTCAGAATAAACATGAAGGCCTAATTCTCACACTAAGCTTCTTTTGGTCTAGTCTAAGAGAAGTTCCTCAGGTGATGCAAACCCTAAATTCTGTTATCCCTGATGGAACTATGCTAATTTATACCAGCTGAGTAGGACTTGAGGACCCTTTTCTGACAAACAGAAAGTGCAAAAAGGGCCTGAGTATAAATAAAAATTCCACATGATCAAATCCTTGCATCAGAGAATTAATGAGAAATTTCAACATTGATTACAGTAGGGTCAAAATTCCATGCAGTGTGGCTATATGCACACATAAGCTCTGTCATCAAGTAATGTTCTGAGATTTTTTCTTTTTTGTAAGTATGAAAGACAGTTTTACCAATAATACACACACACACACACACACGTGCACACACACACACACATATATATTATATGTATGACATATTCTTTTTATGCACGGTTCTCAGAAAATTGAGCAGAAGATTAAAACTTCCACAAGAACTCTTAAAAAATTTAGTAACTATACATTTTAAGGAGAACTCCAACTTCATACAAAACTTTAAAAGGGTTGTTTTGTTGGTTTTTTTTTAAGTTTTCGAGTTACTTAAACTAAAACTCTTGCTGACCTGGTCAATATCACGACAGATGACAGTTTGTCACCTGATGTGAGCCTTTACCCTTCTGAATTACAACCCCTAATACAGATAAATAATTCATACTCATTATCTGGGAAGAAACAAGATGAAAAGATGCACAACTACACTTGTAACTTTTACCATGGTATTTTTAGGATTTACTTGAAAATGCACATCTGTACATCAGTCCTGTTCATATTCCATGGATGCTATAACAGTAATAGATGCAGAAGACAGGTGAGAAACAAAGCCTTTTTCTTTTGTTTCAAAAGAATTAACTTTCAAGAGTGGAGAACGCCAGGATATTAAAGCTTACTAATCACTTAAAACACAATGCAAACATTAATTACAGCTGATGTAAGTAAAAGCTAAATACACTCTCAGGATCTTTCAGATTTTCTATGCTATACATTTAAAGACAAGGTATCAATGGCATGCATCTTCAGAATTTAAAATGCATTTAATGGGTTTGTCTTTATTCTGATGTTTGAACGCAATTCAGACTCTTTACTTTGCCTTAGCATGGCTGGAAATTTCACCAGTGTTCACATGCCCAGCAGTCACTCTTAATTCTTCGAAGCTCCATGAGGTACATTCACCTCCTGCTTACTTTGTCTTCATCCAGTATTTGCTTCTCCTGAACAGAGACCACCAACGTTGATAAATTCTTGAGGCTTTCTGGGGTGGGCAATCAGCCACCTGGCACCCGACAGAGACTAGATGTTGCTGTACACACAGCCTTTGACAGGCATAAAAACAGCTCCTTATAAGTCTAAGTCTAGAACACGAGCTCATGGCATGACTTTGCTTTCAAGCTGTATACACAATATTGAAGAGTATGTTGTCTGTATCCATTTCTGCATTTTCTGTCAGTTCAGAGACCTCCATCTGAAGACGTCAATATAAGGTAGAGGACACAGAATTTAAATTAAGGATGCAAAGGTATTTATGACTTGCAGTGATTACACACAGTTGGAGGCATTTGAAAGATGCTTTTTTGCTCAGGACATAATTTGTTTGCCAGAGTCAGCTGAAAGTATTAATGCAATTAAAAAACCTCAAATGTCACACAGGGTAGATATTCACATCAGATACTGTCCTGCTAAGTGCGCACACTTCTTGTCATTGTTCAATTCAGTGTTGGTTTCACAGTAACAAACACAAATTGTCCTCATTTCTGTATCATGTCTATGGAGTCATGGGCAGCAACAACAGATGCAGACTCAGTCTGTCACTCCAGAAGGAATACGAATGTGCTTAAAGCTGCTTCATTTATGAAGCGAACATGGAACTGTTACCTGCCTGAAGAGAAAAACAGAAATTCAGATTTTGCTGATTAGTTTTCCTTTCTGTATTTCTAAACAGTAGAGCTTTTCACAGACATACAACATAGATATTTTTTTTTTCTTATAATTTTGGAAATAAGTGTAATGACACTTGCATAGAGATTTCTCTACTCAGAAAGAAAAATGTTATAAGATATACTTTCCTGGTCCAAGAACATGCTTGCCTGCAAAAGCTCATTGATGTCATCTAACAACTGACATGAAACATCTCTCATGGTTTTACAGAACTGTTATGTTTGCGCATTTTTGTATTGGCAATCTCTGGCAGCAAACTTCCCTTCGAAGTCATCTGGACAAACCAAACTGAGTTTACATCTTTGGAAAAATGGAACAACTTGTCCAATGCAGTGACAACTTTCCTTCTCAATGAGTAGATGGTAGAACAAAGCAGCTAAGGAGACTGAAAAACCCCTCAAGTTGAAGCTAACTCAATAATATCAAACACCTGAGAGTAACTGCTACAGGATGAACTGCAAAACTGAGATTGTCTGCCATACTCTTATACTGCTCTTTCCACTCATGACAAAAAATGAAGAGTTCAGTGCTGCCTGAATTTTCCAGACTCTTACATAGATGCCATGGGTTAAATACAGCACAGTTTCTGTGGTAAGAAGCCTCTTGCCAGAGAAGTGCACTGTTCTGCAGAAGACAGCTGGGACTGAGAAATCTCGGTCACCTTTGCTGCTCACTCTTACATACTAAAGCAAGAATGATGCATCTGATAAGGCTACAGAGACTACAGAATGTGTAATAAAAGCTTAGCTCTACTTGGCCTGTTCTCCTACACTCACCTGCTAATTTTACCAGATTGAGTTTTTTAGTTCACATTGCTTTGAAACTGTAGTGTAACAGCTGAAGGTTTCTCTGTATCAGCTCTAACACCAAAAAGGAGAAGCAGTAGCTGTCCTTCATTCTGGAATTCTTGTAAATTTCATTTTGAAGCATCCCAATTAAAAATCAAAGGTCTAAATTAATGAGATAGGATTAATTTAATTAGCTGCTAAAAATCTTATGTACAAATGAAGCCTACTGATAGCAAGACTTTTTTTCCTGAAAATGGACTCTGAATCAGTTTATACTGCAGCAGCTGAAAGTAGTTAAGTCTATGATAACACTCTCACCATAACAACTTACCAGTACACGAAACAGTAACAGTGTTGAGGGAGAAAAAGCAACAGCTACACTTGTAGATGTTCCTTTTCTTTTTGCTGCAACACACTGGAAAAAAAAGGTACTTTTTTACTACAATACTAGTCTTTCAAGGAAATAGAATAGAAGGGTTTATAAGTTAGTTAAAATAAAAAGGGAACTCAAAGTATTATAATTTATGTTTGATATTAGTTCTTCCTACTTATAGATGAATATTCCTAATTTCTCAGGGAGAAAAAAATTTGTAATACTCATCTATGCCATATATGCCAAAACACATGCCATATATTTAAGAAGACATCTGATTGAGAACATGTATGTTCCATTTCACAGGTTTTAACACCTATGAGGACGATGTGCAGAATGAGCTATTTGTAGCAACTAATATACTTGGTGAAATGAATACACAGTCTTACATTCTACATACTGTATATGAGGAAAATTCGTTTCAAGAACCTATTACTTTAGCAAGCTTAAACACTGAAAATTTCAGCTCCTGTGACCAAACTGCTAGATCAGAACCTTGCCTATTTCTCTCTTCAAAAATGGGCAGCACTAGGCATTTCATACAGTGTGAGAATACTACAGGACATGTCCTTCTGCCACCAGCATCAGCTCTTTCCCTAAATAATTAATAGTTAAAATCTGACCAAACACCATGAAATATGAAGATAAACAGTACTCCCAAAATGCTTTAGCGTGGACTATTCTAACTTAAAATGTGCCTAAGTCCTTTCCTGGATTTCACAGAATTCCTTGCCCAAGTCATGTCCAAGGAACTTCAAAGCCTTGAACTGTTATTTCTAAGGTATATTTGATTGGCTGAGAACTTTTTCTCTTCAAAAATCAGATAAAGCAGTGTGTAAGTAGGAAGAGAGCTGGGAATCACTTCAGGATGACCTTAGGAAGATATTACCATTTAAACGAGTTCTCATTAACTTTCTACAAACATTAAAAAAAAACCCAAAAATGGAAAACATAGTACCCTGGGGAATGTAAAAAACTGAAAGAACTTAAAAATAGTATTATAAAAGGTATTTAAAAGGATGTAGGAGCACAACCAGAAAGACGTTGCTTTCTATTTATTTCCATAATTTTGACCTAGCTTTACACCACACAGCAAATAACAACATTTATTTTATTTTGTTGCTTTCCCTATTGTCTCAGCAGTCCTTTCTCACAGTGGGAATGAAGACAGATAAAGTAATGCCCCCATAATAAAATGCTGTATGCAGAACTATCCTCCATATAAATTTCTATGTTTATACCAGGAAGTCCTTCAAAGGGCACACTCTAAGCACATATTCTACCTCTACAGCAAGATCTTGTGTTTGGGGCTTTTTTGTGTTTGTCACAGAGCTAAACAGGAAGTAGTTCTCAGAGGTAAAATAACATCTGTAAATACAAATATTAAGTGAAACAATATACCTTATCTCATTTTCCTCTTGATAGTCACGACACTGTGTAGTTTCATCACTTTCTGGTCTGGATTTGGGATGTATTTTCTAGGAAGAAAATGCACTAAATATAAATACTCTAAAGCTTTCTTTAGTAACTCCCTAAAGAGTTGTATGTTTCAATTTGCTTCAGATTTTCAATATCAAAGTCATCTCGCAAAATGTAGGCCAAATATTGTCCTCTAACATACATCTACTACTGATATAAGTTTTACTATTGAAGTTTTTGTATTGTAGGCAGGGGCATAGGGGGCAAAAGCAAAAAAAATATTTTCTCAATATACAATAGGAGAAATGGAAAATTGGGTGAACCACCAATTTTTGTTTCCAGTTAGAGAGTGATCATGCTGATAAGACAGGATTTGCACTTTGATGGTGGAATTCAAGAATTTGACAGACAGATTTACATCTACAAGTCACAGTTAAGTGAAGATCAAAAGAGGTATCTCTTGCTTTCAAATACAGAATGGTTCTCTTATTCCCACCTCCCCAAAGCTAAGAAATGTAGCATCACTATGCAAACAATTATATGTAGTATCTCTTACCTTCCAGTATATGGCTCCCAAAATAAAGCCAATAAGGAGAGACAGCAATGATGTCAGTGCTATGCTGATCCCTTGCAAGCTGGAGCTGCTAATGAAGCCAAGTGCTTCTTCTGTAATTAAAGATACTCTCATTAGTAAAGACAGATTTATAGCAGAAAACTGTCTTCAGGGCAACACTATTAGCAAGAGCACTTTCATGCACCACCTACATAACAGCCTCTTAAATAGCAGAACAGATACTTCAAAGTGCAATGTACATGAGATGCACTTAATACAAAAACTTACAGGAAATTTTTGACCACAAGGATGCTCCATCCACTTCTGAAACAACAGTGCTGAAAAGTACCAACACCAATTCTCTTTTCATCATTTGTAGAGAATTATCTCTTTCCCACACTTCAAAGTTTTAGATTTATGAATTTTTGAAGGTCTTACTTTGAAACACAAAGCAATTCTTTGGAAAAGAATACGTCGATTCGTGCTTTTGCATTAGTTCCATCAGACAGCTCCCACTGACTGCAGGCACTTTGCCTTGACACTAATCAATGACCAACACAAGGACTCTTGAGGGAGGTTAATCTAATAGAATAAGCCTGACCACTTCTAATATCTTCCTGGAAAGGTACTGCTGACTTCAGCAAGATCAGATCCTTGTACCTCGAGGTTTAACTGTGTGTTATTTGGTTATAACCATTTCTTGATAGCTTTTAACATTTTATATGGAAGAGCACCAATCCTATTCTTTTATGTACACAAACAATTCAATTTCCCTCACTGGGAGCTGCACGCATGCTGAGACTAAAATTTGGCCCTTCGGTTATTTCATCAAGAGCAGGATGTGGAAAGTCCTACAGAGTCACCTGGGGACCCTCCTTCTGAAACGCAAAGTGAACCTCAGGAGAGTGGTATTTTAGACATCGTCCACCCAGGTTTGGTTCATTTCAAATTGGGTGTCTGCAGCTCGAATGGTGGGTGTGTTGACAGATTACAGGAAAAGAACCAAACCGTAAGCACTGGAAAAGTGTAGGTGATTAGATACATAGAAATGAAAATGAACTGACAGCACTTAAAATTTGTGTGACTCATGCAAACAGCAAATGTGTAAGCACATACAGTATGATGTACTGGGTCAAACAACATGTGTTTAGTACATTATTAACAGCCTCCAAGAAAGTACTTTAGTTTAGAAAGGAGTGTTCTTATAATTAACTAGCAATTAATTGTCAACTCTCAGATTTTCTTGTTGACATTTTTCAAGTTTTAGACAAATATTCTTTTTATCTCTGAAATTCAGCTGTGTTTTCTAGGCTCAATGTAGACAGAAATAAAAAGACAACGTGAAGTCTGAATCTTATATATTCATATACTACATATATCTCTGTGTCTCATACACTGTTTACAAAGTCTAGGTTCTGACTGTAGAGGCTTGAATTTCACTTATATCTGGTAGATTCGGCACACTAAAAGGAAACATCAGTTGAGCAGAACTGACGCTAGCTTACCGTGAAATAAATCTGTCTACAGAAGGGAAAGATAGCAGACAAAGTTCTACAGAGGTGAACATCAGCTGAAAAAGAGAGGCTGCCTCTGTCTGCTCAGACATTAAAGCCAAGATAAGAAATTAACTGGGGAGACATAACTTTTCTAACTTTCTGTCCCAGATTAGGCACAGAGGATGTCTGCTTGCAGAACTGATCTCCAAAAAAAATTGGGCAAACTCAAGTGGGTGGAGCCAGCCTGACCAACTCAAAAAATGCTCTCCTGTTGTTACTTTATCTGAATTGTGTTCTCAGAAGAAAATTCTGATATTGCTCTTGTGCTCTAGGCAAGTAAAAAGCAATCCTCATTTGCCTAATGCCATTCTTCTCAGTGAGAGATTGCTGAGTTTTACAACTAAATTATGTAAATCATATGGGGATGGCCATGTTTTCTGGATTTCATCCCACAAATTTCAGAAAAAAATTAAAAAGTGAAATAAAAATCAAAGGAAAGACTCTTCAGGCCATATAGACCATAATGTGTTTGATAACATGTTATGGTAGAGTGTATAAACTCAAAAACCCTCTGCCTACCTGCAGTGCTGGGCAGCATGTCCTGGCAAGCATGCTGTTTTTCACACGAACTACTAGAGAAATGTTCTGCCTGCACAGTAATAAGTGATAATCTTGTACCTTTGTTTTTAACAGCATTTTTCACAAACTTAATGCAATTTAAGACAACAAAAGAGACCCCTTTACAATGAGGTATCTAAAAGTGGAAAAATCTGCTTTCTGAGAAGTTATCTCCAATGAAGATGATTTCTTCATCATCTACGGAAAACTGAAAGGAATTTATAATTAGGTCTCCATGTGGGGACCTGCAACCCAGGGATCGATGCTAAATACAGTCCCATTGTGACACTCTCCTCAGCCTACCTTTTAAAAATGACAACGGATTTTTTTTTTCCAAAACCTGACAGTATATGAATTAATTTGAAAGTCAAGTAACCCATAGCTACCTTAAAAAGCAAGCAACAACAGATTATTTAATTTCACTTTCAAGTCCAGAAAAAAATTCTCTTGAAAGATCTGGGGAGAATGAAATGAGTCATGGCAGGTTTCTTCATGTGCCTTTTATTTATATTAAAATTTAAAACAGAACAGGCTGAAGAATTTTCAGTCTGGAGAACCTCCCAGGGACTTGTGTCTTAATGAAGAAAAAGGAGAGAAGGAAAGAGTTGCCTACCATAGGGACCTTTTCCTCTGTAAGAAACTTTGGAGCTCTACACAGAAAGATTCTGACTCCCATCAGTTGTAAAGCAGAGCAGTAAAAGGAATAGCAGGAACCAGGTGTACCACTAACTTTATGAAGTCTTTGGGCAATGCCAGAGGAACTGCTGACTCTATCCAGCAAAGTGAAAAAGGGGAGTGGATGCAGGCCAGCATGTCTCAGAGCTCTCACTCTGCATCTTGTGGAAGATTCCCTAGGGAAGTGAGCTCATTTGATGCTGATTTATGTATAGTGTTCATGGACATTGGCATGTTAAGCTGTGAACAAAATATACTTACATTAAAAGCCACTCAGCTACATGATGAAGTTATCGAGCTGCTTCCTACCTTGAGCTATGTATGCTTATAATTGAAAGCACTGGCTCGATTTTTTTTTTTGCCATATATGTCTCAAAGGAATTTTCAGTTTACCTCTGCTCAGTTCCAACACAATTACCACAAGATCTTATCTGCAGAAATGCAGAGCAGCTCTCACTTGCTCATTAGGGTTTTCCATTAACTATTAAGTTGGAACAAAGGAACAAAGGCACAGAAGGCAGCACCAATTGCACTAAGCCATGGGTGAACATTTTCAAATTGTTGTGCAATTACTGAATTAAACTATGGTATTTTTTGCTTAATTAAAAAAGGAGACCTTCTTCCTAAAAACAGTTACAGAGATCTCTGTGTTTACACGTTCTTTGAGCTGCTCAGTACTAAATAATAGGGCTAAATTATTTTGAGGAAATTACAGACAAAAATGGAAGGAGGCACCACTGAACTCTTCACGAAATTATAAAGAACATTATGGCATTCAGTTGAAGGAGAAGTTTAGCTAGTAAGTTCAAGCTTTGATCAGAGCACTATGAAATTCATCTGATGGGTTCAACCACTGAAAGAAGAGATTAGGACTCAAGACTTCTTATCCTGACATTTGTTCTTTACATAGGAACCATCTCATCTACATTCTCTAGACCATATGTGGTATAATGATCCAGAGAAATACGAGCAAGACTGGGACTTAAACAGTTACTTGGAACTTCAATGGACTACAGTCATGTAACACAAAGAGGAAAAAACAAACCAGCCTAAATAAATTTGTGATGGTGGCAATGGTGTTTTAAGAATTTTATAGAGGAAAGGATGGAGTGGGAACATGTTACAAGCCTATATTCAATCTTACAAGAATGAAAACAGCACTATTACCATTGGAAAAACAATTAGAATAGCATAATTGTTCTATTTTTCATTTAGCTGGTTTAAGACTTTTTGTGTAGATTTAGTTGAGATTCTACTCTATTATTGTAGTTTAATTTTATTTTTGTGTAAGAACAATGGAGTAATGAAACATGACCCTTTCGACAAAAGTAGCAACAATAAAAATCCATAACTTAGCTAATTTATACACAATTTATATGATAAATATTTCACAAATTATTTTATTAGATGATGCACTTCAGGTTTGTCTAAGTTGAATTTAGAACTGGGGCAGTTCAAGTCATCTGACTACACAGACTTTATCAATAGATTCAAAAGATATTAATCTGGAGGGTCTCTTTTGCAAACACTGAATGCTTCTAAATGCTCTAGAAACTATTAAACTGAAAAATAGCTCAATTTAAAACTGTTTAAAATTAAAGAGTTACTTAAAAAAAATTACTGTAGTTTGTGTCCAAAGATGCTTTTTTTCAGGCTTCCCCTCTTCTCAGTGTTTTCCTTTTTGAAATTTGAATCTAGTGGTGCTGTTCTGAGAACAGTACTGAAGCCAGGGGAATGCTGTGCTGGGGAGTCTTCACAGGGGAAGTACTAAGGTTTATTCACTGTTGCTCCTTCCAAGAGGGTAAGGATTAACTAAAACCAAAATTTCCTCAGCAATAAAGCCAAGACAAAACTAAAATTGGCACTGAAGGCCATTTCAGGAAATAAAACAGTGATGTCAATAAAGATTCCACAGCTTCCTCCCTGCAGAAAATCTCCAAATGAGTAACTGCAATGTAACCAGTCAGCATCCAAATTAATGTAAGTTAATCTGATTATGAGTTCAAACTGTCCCTAGCTCCAGCCAGACATGCAGTCCTCATGTCATTTCTACATAAGGCTGTTAACTGATATCCAATTTTCTAATAAATTGCTTAAGAGAATGATAATCAGTTAAAACACACCTGTACAGCATATGGTAGCCAAGCAATTTCTTTGACTTACTGCATTATTTTAATTAGGCTTTTTTCCTACTTGATTATCAGTTCCAATTATAAAACAAGATTAATAATCCTGCTTCTGCACTCTCCTCCACAGCAGACACAGGTGCCACACTCCACTGCACTGCCCAGCATCCCTCCTGTTACTGTACTGGGTCAAACTCCTTTCATCTGAACTGCTCCTGCAATCTGTCTGTCTTTTGGCTTCTTGATCCATTCCCATTGCTTCAGGCTGTGGCTGAATATTTTTCCTCTAGCAGTGACAGCAAAAATTATCACATGTTCAGACCTGAGAGAGACAGGTATGCATTCTTTAACCCCTTCCTAGAGCCTCAGAGTTGGCCCTGGGCTCATCAGGTTATTTGCAGACAACTCTGTGACCTCCTGGCAAAGAATCTATGGCAGTGAGTCTTCTCTTTTCCAAAGAGTCAGGCTGGCAGCCAGAACTGGAGGGGTTTTTTAATTCCTTCTACTCTGAGGGTTCTAGGCTATGATGACTTAAGACCTACTCTTAATTAGAAAGCAATCAAGAAGGGCTTCAAATCTGATAGCAGCTGTGAGCCGACTATGAGGTAGCATGCATGGTGCTAAAAGCCCAGAGGGTAACCATATCACATATTCCAAAGAGAAGGTGCATGAGAAAAAACTCAGGCCTAGTAGGGGCACCACAACATAGTAGCAACTGTGTCACCATCAGGAGCTACCATTGTGCCCACTAGACCACATCAGGCTGCTCCTCTGCACATGTTTCCTTAGGCACAGGGAGTACCAGCCACATACTTCATCATCACACATTCAGATAACGCAGATGTTTGTGAAGTGAAAAGGGGAAATTGTAAAGAGAGCTAGATACACATTGTTATCCTGACGCGTCTGGAAAACAGGAACAAGGAAACAACAAGGTTAAGCTTTGATCACCATTTCAGGATCCTCTAAGGAAAATCCCCTTTTGTTCACGTGGGAAGCTCCAGACAGTGTGCACCTTGTTGTACATGATGTCACTAAAAGCCCCTGAAACTTCACTGTTTCCTTCCACCTCAGATGCCTATACCCTTTCTGACCTCATGACAGGTAATGCTGAAGCTCTTACAGGAACCGTTCTGGACCCTCATCAGGGAGCAGTCATGTAACACAGTGACCAAGAGAGATAAGAAAGATGGACATGAGTATGCCAGAAAGAAGATTACAGCCTGCCAGAAGGGTAGTGACTTCGTCACTGACCCCAAGTGAAAGCATGCTGACCGTGGAGGTGGCCCTACTGCGACTACAGAAAACAAACACGCGGACTGTCCTCAGGGCAGGTGTAAAGCTTGGGCTTGACAGTACTCTCAAAATGCAGTGTACGGATATCCTTTTTGTCCACGTGAGTACCCTTGTCCGATTTAGGATAGCTGTTCTGTTCGTTTGGAGCAACTTCCTTTTCTGAGGTGTCTGGGACAGCCAAATTTGCTGAGGCCATATGACTAGTGAGACCTCACGACAGCCAAAACGAAGAGGCCTGCCCTCTCCAAGTTGTAGAGAGCTGTCACATAATTGTAACTCGATAGCATCTCTACATTTTGATTAGATAAGTTCATTGCATTTCAGTATGACAGCTGAGAAACACATGGTACACCATCAGGAACCTGTAACTTCCCATTAATTTGCACAATTAATGACATTCTTTTCCTCTGAGCTCTCACAACCAGCTACCAGAACAAAATGGAGACACATATATTCAATCACTTGTACTTACTGTTACTGCTAGTGCTACTGCCAATGCTGTCATTCCTAAGAGAGCTGGCAGCAACAGGAGGAAACAAAAATGTTTTTGTGACAGCGACTCTGGAATCTAAATAGAAAATCAATGTGTCAGAATTATGAAACTTAAAATACAGTTCCCTCTATATAAAATGATGTGCTATAGGACTACTCTGATGTGGCTATAGGGCTGTTTTAAAAGCTGGCTGTAGGGCTGTTTATAAAGTGGATTAAGCCAAAAAAGGCAGTTTCATTAAGAGGCAGAAGTGTCTACGCGCTGAGCTGCTGCTAAATAGCTAATCTGGAAAAGCAGTTGCTGCTTACAAGTTCTTAGGTTATGGCACTGATCTGCTTCTGGTTACTACTGATGTAACTGTAAAACTGGACACGTTGCCCTAATTAAAAAGCTAATATTTGTCACTACAGAGAGCAAAAGAAAAGGTAATACAAACCCTCCATTTACTGGAAGGATAAGAAAGAGGTGCAGGAGCCTGACCTGAGCTTGTTAAAATTTTTAATTGAAGTAAACATCGCCCTGTTCAGGAAAAGTGGGATGAAACTGAAGATGACTTGAGGTTGCTGCAATTTACACTTGTCCTAACTTCCTCTCCTTTCAGTTGTACAATTTTAGGCTCTTTTACTGCCTTATAAAACTAAATAAAGCATTAAGAGAAGATAAGAAGAAAAATGTAAAAAGACAATCCAGGATATATTTTGGATGAATAGAAACAGTGCAGCATAATGCAAGGTTATTTTGATTATACTGAGAAATGATGTATCTAGGAATGATGGCATTAGAACTTGACTTTGAACAGAAATACAACCTTCAGTGTCAGTAGTTACTTTAATTTGGAGCAAAAAGGTGACATGGAGGCATGGTATCATATCTTTAGCATCTCTGAAATCCAAGGAAAATCACACATTTATATCTGCTTAAATTCTGCTCCCCAAAAGGAGACTCCACTTACCATTCTCTGGTGTTCCTACAGTTGAAGGCAGAATGCAGTCATTCTTATCCAATCTGTCTGCAGACTCTTTGTAGACCTCAATGGTACTATTAAAGTGCCTAAAAAAATCTTCAGGAATAAAGTGACCTTCTTCATAAAGGTGACCATTTTCTTTTACGAAATCCTGGAGTAAAATATAGAATTCAGCTTGAAAGAAGGTCAAGGGAGGTGCTCATTTCAACACCTCAACAAATGGTAAGAATATCCAAAGATGATACAAAATAGTTTAAATTTTAACCTCCAGACAACCAGACTGGCTGTATACAATCTTCATAAAACACACAAGCCTTCTGATCTGAGGATTCCAAATTAGCTTTGCAAATAGAAATGAATTATTAATACAGTGTTGCAAAATTGCTAAGGAATGAAAGACAGTCTCCCATCCTATACTGAAAACCAAGAGACTTTTCAAAATTCCCCTCATTAAAAAACACCCTTTGATTTCACATTACTTTGCAAAGTTTCACATAAGCCTTTTAATCTGAACACAAGAACACAAGACAATCATTGGTATTGTCATTAAGAGAATGGGGAACAGAATACAATAACTGGGATACACCACTGCACAGAAAGAGGCTGAGATCCCTGATAATGTACCTAAAAATAAGAGCAACTATAAACAAGGAAGCCCATTCACTCTGAGGTCTAACAGACAAGTTTGTTGTGCCAGACTAAACAACATGATTGAGATCCATGTTAAGATGACTGATGTTTTTTTTCGTTTGTTTGTTTGTTTTTTTTTCTTTTTGTCTTCAAGTCAGATTTGGCCTGGGGTTACTCTGTAGTCCCAAGAAGGAGGACAGTGGTAAGAACATAGTCTAAGTATGTCCTACGGAAAACCTCCGGGTTTTGGCTCCAAAGTTATTTTATGTTTGATGCTGAAAGTACTAGACTTAAGATCGTTACTCTCTAAGGGAATCAATAGCTAGTTGTTTTGCTGAATTACAGGATATTTACTTTTCCATTCTACAAAATAAAATTCCTCTTCCCCAACCACATCCCAGCTGAGTGCTTTGAATCATCAGGACAAAAATAGAAGAGAAAAAAAAATATATATATACACAGGTGTTTGGAGATAATTCAGTATGAAATGGAAAAGTAGAGAATATCTAAATACTCACAGCAATGTAATGCAAATACACGACAAGCTTACAAAGTTATTCCGCTCTAAAGGCACCTGAGTATTTTAGTTCATTTGATTCATTCTGGGTGTTAAAAAGGCGCAATTACAACAAAAAAGGACTTAGCTGACAAAAATAACTGTATATGGAAGATGAAATACTTGCTCTAGAGAACATGGTGGATTTTACCTGTTTTATTCAGTGGGACAAAACCTTCAACTACAGAACTTATTTTTAATTACTGATAGTCTGGTCAGATCTGGTTAAAGGACTAGAAAATTAATTTCTTCCCCCCTTCCCTGCCTGCACAGAGAATCACACATCTCTCAAGCGAGACTCTTGGAATCCTTCCAGCTGCTGTCAGACGAATCCAGAAACACATGGAAATGGACTAATATCCTCTGGTTTTTCCTATGCCTTTGTACAAAAAACTTCATTAAACCATGGAGAAGCTTTCAGAGCTTCACACACTGTGATACATACTAAGAGTATACTAATAACTTCAACCACATCATCTTTAAATTTACATTAAGATCACTAGCAAAATATATAATTTAAGCTGGATACACAAGGAAGATTTCTGCTAGTTCCAAAAAGATCAGAATTAATTAATTATCTTAAAGAAGACTGCTGCGTTTCTGACTTCAAATAACTGTATACAGGTCATTGTATATCCTGTAATTCATTGTAAGCCATTTTTCTTTGAAACAGGAGACAACAATTAGCCAATGTCAGCACAGTGTACTCAGTGCATTTCTAAATAAAGTAGGATTTCAGATGCACAGGAATAGAAACGAAAGCAAATCTAATAAAGCCTTGGACATTTCTAAACTATTACTGAATATTGTGCAACAGAAAGTAAAAAATAAATATCCAGTATGAAAGCTGAAACTCTGTATAAGATTACCTTGTTTTTATCAAAAGCAAGGCATGCCATAAGATCATTAATTATCCTTGTGAGATTATTGATGATCGAATAGTTGCTTAAAACATCCGACATATCTGGAATATCTGAAAATTTCTGGAGAAGATTATGTAGACTCCTTGAAAATTCAGGCACCATCAAATGCAACCAACAGTGATTAGGCTGTCAGAGGATAAAAAGAGAAACAGATGTAAATTAAGTATCAGACATCTGTAAAAACTGGTTAAACATCTCAAAGTGCAAAAGTAAATTAGATTGTTCTTTCCAATTTAAACTATCTCAAAAGTATAAATTACAATTCTTCTTCTTTACTGTTGCCAATCTTCTCTTCAGTCCTTTTGGTAATATTTCTATTCTCACGGATACTGACATATTTATGGTTGTCTGTTAAATGCCATCCCTCCATTAAATTCTCAATGAATGCCAAGTGTCAGTGTGTTGAGAGTTTGAGCCTTGGAACATGATACTATGAACCCTAGTCCACGCTTTCATTAACCTATTTATTTTCTTTTCAATTCCTACTGCCTTAACAATTCTTTAAATATCAGTTTCCATTTATTACTGTTACCCTACATGACTCAGTTAACCCCAAAGATCCGTGATTTAAATTTCTTATCAGGAGGGTTTCCATAAAAATTTTGCATGAAATCCCTGTGTGCTTTTATCCACCTTTAAACTAGTGAGCTGAGTTAGTTCCTTCTCTTCAGCTTTTTCACTAAATGCCATTACTGGGAACAGTTTCTAGATCTAAAAGCCTTTCTTCTTCCTGAGTCTTCGACAACAAAAGTGTTCTGCACAGCCTGTCACTGTACACTAACACCTATGCAATTAGTTTGCAGACAAAGTTTGTACAGCTGTTCACATGACTGAAACCTGGCAATTCATCTTGCTGTCTTAGAGGGAGTCATTAACTTCTTTTTCTTAGTTATATGTAACAGTAGTCAAACAGATAAAAAAGTTACCCAGCCCAGGAAAATCCCTAACTTGGTGTGATCAGCAAAAATAGAGGTAATGCATTAGTCAGACTGCAATTTGTACCTGTAAATACCTTCCCAGTAAAAGCTAAATTTTTAATGGTAAATGTTATGAGAATTTATTCCATATATGATACTATTTTTTCCAATATTGAAAATATCTCATTAAAGCCTTCCAGATACAAAGATCTTGGCCCAACAAACCCTAAGTACTCTAACTATCACTAAACCAGTTTCCAGTTATAGGAAACCCAGTGGATAGGCAGCACCCACTGAATCCACCTTCTACAACACACAGCAAATGTTTGGCAACGTACACACTTCTAGGCTTAATCTCATTTTACTCAATTTCTTCAATAAACCTGCATACAGATCCTTTATTAAAAAAAAAAAATCCACAGGTGTTGTTCTGCTTTGATGTGTAAATGTTTCTGACAAGAAAAAATACACTTCACATTTTTGAAGACTAATTAGACTATTACGCTTCCAGGCTTAGAGAACCAAATGTAAATACATAGTTCAGCTCCACCTGAATTTCCACTTCTGCGTACAACTCTCTCACACAATGATAACATGTGGCAAGTCAGTGATATCACCTCTTGTAATTATCTCAACAATGACTTAAAAAAGAAAGAAACAGAAAGCAAAATGGATTACATTTGGCTTGAGTCTGCTTCCCTTTCTTCCTTCAAGGACAACAAGGTGAGCAGGGAGGCAGAAACAAATAAATCAGAGAAAGACTGTTGAAACATACTCCGTTCAAGCAGCGTATGTTGTGCCATGCCCTGCCGCCCCCACGAGACAGTCAACGCATTTTCTTTCCTCTGCTTTGGAGTAGCAACACTGACACAGAACTGCTGGGCTGCCCTGAACTGGAAACCTGGAAAACCTTTTCCTTTGAGGTTTTGTGGGTGAGCATTCTCCTCTGGCACGGACTAGCATAAGCCTACTGCTTCTCCTAGTGAGCATTTGGCAATTCCAGCCAAATTTTATTGCTCCCGCGGTTTAACATGTGTGTAGGAGTCTCCTCTTACTGAACTGTTCTGACCTACAAAGCTGTATTTCACAAAAGCTCTAAGTTCTCTTTTCAGTAATGTCAAGCTGTGCAATCACTTGATACGTCAATACCTACCAAACACAGAGATGAAACTTCTCAAATTGAAAAATGTGACATTGTTTGCAAGGAGAAATGGAGGTTTAATTCTGATATTTTGTGTAAACTTTGACCAAGATTTACATTTTAGGGCAATTGCAAACCTGATTTGCCTTGTACTTCCGGGTAGCCCCATTTGGCTTTTACTTTCTACACCTATGTAGAAGTTTTAATGTTTTCTCCTCTTCTGAATTCAGTCCTTTGCTGTCATCTTTGCCTTTTAACCTTCAGGTTCACTCTATACAAGACTACTTTTAAAGCCACTCAGTTGCCTTGAGCTAGTGCATAATGCAACAACCCTTCTGTTTAATGGATGGGTCAGTCTGTTCCTGTTACATGCACTACATTGGCTTCTCATCTGCTTTGCATTCACCCTGCCTTCCTACCTTTAGTCATCTACATTTGGGACTTGCTACCTTGGGCACACTTCCCACTTTATGCACGCACTGAAGATCGAAATCTATTGAAAAAAATTGCAGAGTGCCATTTCAATCCCTTCAGAGTTGAGCAAAGGGCATTTACCTTAGGCAAAGCCATGGGCTTCCCAGCTTGCAGGGACCTTGCAGAACCCAGAGCAAAGCCTACTTATTCAGCCAGCCTTGCTGTGGTATGCATAACATACAACCTGAAATTCCCAGAGAGGAATTTGGCAAAGTGGGGATCTGAATACTGCTGAATACTTCCTCCTGTGAAGGCATGTGGCCAAGAGCTGCACCTTCCATTAGTATGACTGAAAGTGTACAAAGGGAACATGGAAATCTCAGCTCTGAACTTCTCTTCTTCCTTTTTATTTCTTGGCTGCTTGTCGTAAATGTAAACTGGATCTAAATTTCTGGATATGATGCATCACAATGACATGGCACTGAAACTATGGAAAAGAATCTGCATCCTGGCAGTCAAAACTGCACCATGGAGAGAGGCAAGAGTGAGAACAACCAGGACTCATTGCTCAAGCAGGCTCCCTGGACTTCTTCATCTGCCAACACCCCCGCGAGCACAGCGGAGGGAACAGCCCCGATCCAGCCCAACAGCTAATGGGCTGGAAGCTGGGGAAACAGCACTCAGGCTACGGCTGTCCTCCACAGACATGAATATCATCACATCAGACACCAAGATCAGTGAATTTCAAAAAGCCCAGCAGTCAGGGGATGGTGGCAGCCAGTTTTGCTTCCTTTTTCTCTGAATATTGGCTATTATAAGAAATGGAAATTTTTCCATTGGTTTTATTTGTATAGGATCTAGTACCTGACTTCCATAGCATTTGTTCTGGAGAGTTTTCCTGTCTAAAGAACCAATTTTAAACTGGGTTTTCTAAAGTACTCTAAGTTTTAATAAAAGCCTCAAGCTTCCAGCAAAACTCTTAAAAACACTCCTACATCTGACATAACCTGTCATAGCGCCACAACTCAGGGCCCTTCACTGTCCCGCAGCCTCCTTTTCCTCTTCCCATCTTCTTGTTATTGAGGACTGAATGCTGCTTCTGGCATAATTTTCCAGTATCAGTAGGGAATATTGCTAGATTTGCCACATTGATGTAGGGTAGGATGCATTTTTATACGTGTATCACATACAAATTGGATTTTTGTAGTGAAAACTTTGTACAGACACAAAAACAGCTCCATACATCTAGCAGATGATTTTCAGCTATTGATGTATGTGCACGATTCATTCTTAAGACAGGCACAGTATTGTTCAGTTTAACTGACAAAATCATAATTTTCTTACTTTTCTCCTTGCCTTGAAACAATATAGCATTCAGCATAATTTGTACTTTCACCTTGTTTCCTTTTCTCCTTTTTATAGCAATGTATGCAACAACCAAGGTTTCAATACATTGTTTCAATTTTTTTTTGTTAAATTGAGGAAAACCAAAAAATATTTAGTAGCATTAAGCAATAAAATAATATGATTTTTTAACAAAAATATAAAATTTTAAAGTGTATAGGTAATGCTTATTTGAAAGTATCACTATTTATTAAATATGGGATTATATAGAAAGAATAACACAAAGCATGTTTGGAATCCTACTGGTTTGTTTAGTTCCTGACGCTACCATTTGCTGAACTTGGAGCTCTCTTTACTAGCTACTTAGTATTTGTTGTGCTCTAAAGGCATTTCCACTTGCTGAAACAAGAACGATTTCTACAATATGTTCCAAAGTACAATTAGAGAGAACCTATTTCTTTAAGAAAGCAATATTTTTCAATTGACACAATGAAATAATACTGATGAAATAATAACACAATAAAAATTTGACTTTTCTCAGAAAAAAAAATGCTTAAAAATTTAGTATGAAGAAACATTTTCCTAGAATTCATGTAATTAAAAAGGTTTTAAAGGACTTCAGGAATGTCTATACATTTCTTTAAAATAAATACTTGGGAACCATAGGAAAAGTGAAATAAACATTATTTAACTGTAACTTGCTAAGACATAGGGCTAGGTACAAAATGTTACAGCAGTCACTGGCTCCAGTGGGCTATTTTATTGGGATTAACTTGAAGTGGTTGTACATACCAGACTATCCATCTTCGGGACATATTTAAGGGTTATCATATAATCATTTGGGAGATTTCCAACCTACAATAAACAGATAATAAAAATGTTATTACTTACTACACAAAGTAAGACTTCATTTCCATTACTGCATTCAACAAAATCTACCAAATATTCCACACAAATTTTCAGTAATTTACCAGATGCAAGAAAAAAAGGTTACTTACATACTCAGTTTCCTGTGGAACTGCTATTGATCCCTATTTGCTCACAAGTGAACCATCTTTCCACAGCTCTGTAATATGCCCAGATCTGATCTGATCATGTTCAATGCTACCGCTTCCCAGCAGAATTAAAGTCAACAATGGGTTGAGAAGAACTTATTCATTACTGAAGAAACTCCACTGCCCTTCCATCTTTTAATGCCTTGAAGTGTTTACATGACAACTTCTACTGTAGACAGTAGAAGACCCAGAAATACCTAACCCTTTTTCCTTCAAATAATGTCAAACTTCAACATGCATCTAAACCTAAATACCTGCCTGCCTTGTGCTTAGTTATGTACCAGGCCAGAAGAACACTTGAGAACAACTTTAACTTTGAAGTTGTGTCTCTTACTAACGATGAGCAATATAATTATATCATAGCAATGTCCTGGGGCAAAGGAGAGCTTCCACACACGTAAGCTGAGTGCAGCTTTGCAGATGTGGGTGAGCATGAAGTGTGCTGCAGCAAAGACAAGGAGTGGAAGAAGGGTTCCTACTGAATTAGAAAATACAATCTGCCACAGATGGGATCCAACACTACTGTGAGACATGGTTGAACATCTGGGGAATGTGCTGAGTTGGGAGATGAACAGTCCAACAGTCACTGGACTGCCACAAATCCAGTCTTTTGAAGTATTTTTTCAAAAGGTTTAACCATAATATGATGCTTAATGATACAGTAAACCTATTTTCTATCAGTGAAAGAGTAGATTGATATTTTTCATCCTGGTTTGAAACGCATGTAGTCAAAAACAATATGCACAGATGTAGCTCCTTTGGTGCAAAAGCATTTCTACTTCAGGTTAAAGATCATTCTGTTATGGATGCTTTTGATTCTGCTGCTATAGCAACCAGCACAGGGATTTCTTTCCCCCCTGTGCAGTTTTTAGGTAGTATTTTGTTTGACAAAACATAATGTTTTATTTCTTAATTAAAATTTTGTTTCATTAAAAAATTAAAACAGTTATTTCAAAATGTTACAGTTCTAGACATGATCAAGGGCAATACTTACACACAGTCAAACACAAGTGAATTCCAAACACTTTTTAATTTATGTGGGCTAAGATACAATTTTTCAGCTCAATGACATCTATCTTTCTCCCACAGATTTAAAACAGTTACTATACAAATGATCCTTAAAAATTCCGTCACATAAATCAGTTCTGTTTCTTCTTGTATTATTCTTTTGTTTTCATACTTACGCATTCCCAAAGCAAAGCATCACTAAAATTCTCTACATTGATTTCTATTTCCCTGGCATTCTGGGGAGTTGATTCAAGATGCTATAAATACTGAAAAACATTTCAGTATATTTGTTCTTTCTTTAGAGCATCAGATTTATTCTAAATCCTCAACCAAATTTTTTATCTACTATTCCTTTCTTTAAAACATCGTAGCATACTAATAGGTATTCCATTTTTTTTTTTTCTAGCTTCCTTTGCGTGCCATGAGAGGTAGGATTAGCAGCACTTCAAGCAGCACAGATAGTGAAGATGCTACTCTATGTGCAAAGTTTCCCATACTCACTCTAGAGGGATTCCACACTTAGCAATGCCAGCAAAACCACTGTTCTTTAAGAAAGGTCACTGGAAGATTAAATTTGTTCCATATCAATGAACACTACAAGAATTGATATGCATTATGTATACAATCTACTTTCCTGGCATCACAGCCTCTCAAGCACTTTTCACGCACAGTCAAAAAAATGTAAGTGCCCAAGAGCTCTTACACCTTCTCAATCAGAGCTGGAGCACAGAGCTCAGCCTCAGATATTTCTCTCCTTGACAGACTGTGAATCAGATAAGATATTTTTGAATTTACTACTAAAAATGAAGATCGCTGGGAGGAGGGTGTCAAAGACAAAATATATGCCCTGCCTCAAGATGCAACTTGTTAAAATTTTGTTGACTGAACTCCACACGTCAGATGCTGTGCTGGTAAACGACAGATCTCAGTCAAAGCGAGGGAGTTACATTTGTGTCTCACTTGGACTTCCCAACTCATGCACAGAAAATAGGGTAAAGCCCCGATGTAAGAGGGAAGGATGTATCTATACTAGATCTGCATTTTGTACTCTCGCTTTGCTGAAATGTATCTTGAAATTTTGTTGAACACTGGCCCCCAGACTGTGATCCAAACTCAACCACTTGAGTTTCATCTACTGAAATGATTCTGAAAGGAATGAATGGACTCTGCACACCCACTCTGTGCAGGGTGCCCAACTGCTGTGGCTTCCAACAAAGCAGATGACAAGGCGGCTCTGACCTGCCTGAGCAAAGGTGTTCGGAAAAGAACTGTCCCTTGAAACCACCTGAGTCCTGGAATGGCTTTTTTATTAGTTCTTCTACTCAACTCCAGAAGTACAATGACAAATTTGGGGGGCCACTAAACACCTGCCTGTATGACTTACCTTGGTTTAAACAGAAGTAACAGCTTTGATTATTATAGAGAATGTCAACTGATAATCTTGGAAAGGAATGTATAGAACCAAAAGAACTCTGAATTGCAATTAAAATGTCACAAAATTTTTCTCTGATTTAGTGGGTGTGTGTGATTGTAAAAATCCTAACAGGCTCTGAGAAAAGGTGAAGAGCAGGGAATCTAGACTTATGTCTTTAAACCCATATAAAAACAACAATAAGTGCTATATTCCCAGCTGTAACAAAATCTAAAACTGGGGAAGTTAAGATTACTTTTGACATAGAGAGGTTTGAATATTTAATATTCAGCACTGTTAACATTGCATAACCCAAATATGTTTTTAAAAATGCTCACGGTCACATAGATGGGGAGATTAAAAAAGGACGTAAAAGTGATTTGGGTTCCATAAACTACTCCTTCATAGCAACAGCAGACATGAGAGATGACCTATCTGCAGTCACGTGCTTTGAAATGATGCCTACTGCTCTTGAAAATTCCCTTTATTGTGATTGTTATGAAAATTATAAGGAGACAAGTACAAATATAATATTTTTTATACACATATCAAATATAAGGTATGTTAATAAAGTAAAAATTACCATTTTCCATTGCCAGTATTTTCTTTTTTACTCTGAAGCATATGATGGGAAAAAACATACTTTCCTTTCGGATATAATTTCTACCTTGAATTTCTCTCTATTTGTTTCCCTTTTCCTGTTCTTTTCATAGAATCATAGAATGGGTTGGGTTGGAAGGAACCCTACAGATCATCTGGTTCCAACCCCCTGCCATGGACAGGGACATCTTCCACTACACCAGGTTGCTCAGAGCCCCATCCAGCATCCAGCTTGGCCCTGACACTTTTCCAGGGAAGGGCCACCCACCACTTCTCTGGGCAACCTGCGCCAATGTCTCACCACCCTCACAGTAAAGAATTTCTTCCTTATATCTTATTTAAATTTCCCCTCTTTCAGTTTAAAGCTGTTCCCCTTGTCCTAGCACTACATGCCCTTGTCCAAAGTCCCTCTCCAGCTCTTTCTCACTGCTTCCCTGGCTTTTCTTTCCCTGCAGGAGCTTCCACTGTCTGTCCATCATCTCTGCAATCTACTCTATCTCATCTGCTAATGAAGCAGTTAATAAAGTCTTCATCATTTGGCTTAAGACAACATGTTAACGATTTCCGTTCACACTTTTTACAGTCATAGTGGCAGATTATTTGCAGCATAACAACTCTGGATAATTTTTTATAACCCCTTCACTCAGGAAATTTAGATCCATTTAAAAATAAAAATCAAATGTGGCAGAGAGTGTAAAGTACATATTTACAGCAAAGATGTAATGTGAAAGCAAAGTATTTGACAGTATGTCTCAAACAAGGAACTGGTAAGTAAATCCTGACTATTGTTTGGGCTTCCAACATTCAAAAGACAAAAATTGCTTTAGAGAAGTAGTTCATGGAAGAAGAGGTACCTTAGACTTTGTTAATGGACAAAACAAAAATATGCAGGTATATTCTGTACATACTGCACAGCTCAATGAATATTCTATTTATATATAGGTTTTGATGTTCATAATTAACAAACATATATACAACTGATTCCTAATTCTTATGCAAAATCAAATGCACAATTACAGTGATGCAGCTTTCTGCTGACTTACTGTGCTGAAAAGAACAATGGGGACAGACTTTATTGACAGGTGCTGCAATTACAGTTTCATAATACGGAACATTTGTTCATCAAGTAATGTGCTTCCCTCCAGACATCTTCATTACAAAAGAAGCAGGAGTTCACGTGATGAGTAGTGCAGAATGACTGCTCTCTAAATACTTTCATTCTTTATAGGTATGAAATTATGCTCTTTTAAAGTTCTCACAATTAAAAAACAAAAAATGATTGTTCAATTGTTCTTTGCTTCTTAAAATCACTTTACTTGGGACTTATTCTTCATATGACAAAATTATATTACCTAGATGTGAATAAATTTAACCTTACAGAAAATACAAGTCATTTTTTTATGAACAGATACCAGTCTGGTTTTGTCCTACATTGATTAATGTTCAGAAACCTTATGGTTGTTGAATTTATTTCTTTCCAATTCTACCTTCTGCTGTGAGTCTAGCACGATGCTAGTGAAAATCCAGATTAAGACTATTGAAAACAAGTTACGCCATACATCTGTCCTCAATTTATTACTCAACACAAAGTTGATTAGGCAAATGACCCACATTGTCAGGCACTGCACAGCATGCCTTACTTATTCTCCAATAGCTTAGGCTTAGTAGACATCCCATGTCTACATTCACAGAGGGTCTTGACTGAGGCATGTTCTCCTATCCTCATAGTATAATAAAGTTGAACAGAACACAGCCACAGCCACGCTCAGGAGTTTTCCACAAATAATGTAGAGGGTTTACTATACTTGGAGCAAGCTCAGTACCCAATAAACAAAGACTAGAGTGTACGGAATTGTGGCACTGTTTTGCAAGCTGTAGGTGCACTGCAGTAGAAGTGTATGTGTGGGAAAAAATAGTGGGGAAAAAGCAAAACAAGGGATATGGATTCATGCTGCAAAGAATTTCAGCATGAGATAGGAAAAGGATGAGAATCTGCCTGGAGTTCATCAAGGAGCATCTTTCCTGCAGCCACGAACAGTGTAACAGATACCATGAAAATAATGAGGAGAAGCTAAGGGCAAACTCAGCATGTGTTACGACAACGCAGGCCATGTTAATAGTACCTTTGAAGATAAACCCAAGAAGCCTGCCATTGACAGTGAAAAAAAAAGGAGGAACAGCTTGAAGGAAATAAGTAGAAGATAAAGGGTCAGAGCAGCATGTGAACAGACAGAAGAGTGAAACTACAGAATGTGAAGTTAGAAAAATATTTTTCATAGACTGGATTTTTATCCACCAAGAATTTGGAAAAAAAAATGTACTTGTATGTCCAGAGAACTACAAAAAACTTTTCTCCTATTATGACAAGAAAAACAATGAATGTTTTAAAAGTGAACTTTGAAGGGTCTGTAAAGCATCAAGAGTCAAATTAGACACCTTTGTTGAAGACCTGAATGGCTGGGGAGAGATGGCGATGTAACTTTACAGTGAGGAGAAACGGCCCAGGGAAGGCTAACATTTTGGGGAGATGAAAGAGATCATCGTCTGCCTCTGAGGAGGATTCATGCCAAACTGAATCTAGGCTGATGTCTGAGAATTTGTGACGAGACAGGAGGAAGAGAGGCCAACATCCTAAGGTAAGTGATGGGATTTACGCACTACTGCTGAACAGAGAGTTTATTGCACACAGAGACAGGATTATACTCATGACTGTGGACAAAAAGGGTTAAAGAACGTGACATTCTGGCTGAGAATAAAGCATTTAGGAACAACTATTATATCATTGTTGCCAAATGTGACAGAGCTTGTGGATAATATCATAATAACTATGGGCAATAACTGTAAACACAACACTTCTGTGAAATCCTCCAGGCCAGAATTTGTTCTCAGTGTGAAAGGGAAGGATATTTATTAAAGACCCTATGTTCTACAGGCACAGATTCTTCGGATCAGCAAATAAATAAAACTCTTATTTAAAGGCCAATAGGATCTCCAGTCAAAGGGAAAGGCTGTGGATGTTGTCTACTTGGATATCAGTAAAGCCCTTGATGCTGTCTCCCACAGCATTCTCCTGGAGACATTGTCAGCCCATGCTTCGGACAAGTACACCTTTCACTGAGTAAAAACTGTCTGGATTGCCGGGCCCAGAGACTAGTGGTGAATGGTGCCACATCCAGGTGGTGATTATGTTCCCCAGGGCTCACTACTGGGGTCAGCCAGTATCAGTGTATTATCTTTATTGATGATCTGGACAAGGTGATCAAGAACACCCTCAGTCACTAAGTTGGGTGGCAGAGTTGATCTTCTGGAAAGTAGGAAGGCTCTGCAGGGGGAGGTGGACAGGCTGGATCAGTCGACTGAGACCAGTTGTCTGAGGTTCAATCAAGCGAAGTGCCAGGTCCTGCACTTGTCACAACAACTCTACCCTGTGCTACAGGCTAGGGGAAAAGCGGCTGCCTGGAGGAAAAGGACCTGGGGGTGCTGGTTGAGAGCTGGCTGAACATGATCCAACATGTGCCCAGGTGGCCAAGAAGGCCAGTGATATCCTGGCCTGTATCAGCAATACTGTGGCCAGCAGGACCAGGGAAGCGATTGTCTCCTTGTACTTGGCACTTGTGAGGCCACAGCTTGAGTCCTTTGTCCAGTTATTTCTCAAACCCAAAGTATCCTTGAACTTGCTAGTTAACTTGACCCGAGTTTTGCATTTTTAGAGCGATCTGAAAGATATGGGTCTAAGTCAGGAGAAGGACCATATAGCATCCTAATTGAAGAGCGTCCGAAGAAGCTCAGCCCAACCCCACTCTACTCAAGCTTGGCAGTAGCAGAAGAACAGTGTAAGCTGGAAAGTGTGATTATTCAAGCTGCTTGTACATTTTTTGTAATCTGTATTTATACGTTCTTGAGGTTTAAATTGTACTAAAGGGAAAGTTTAAGCATTTTTTCTCAGGACACATACTTGACAAAAAGTTATTACTATCCCCACACTACACAATTTCACCAGCCCCCACAGGAATTCTGTTGTTCTTGCATGCCTTCAACAGGTTTACATCAAAGCTTAATGTTCTTCCAAGAGATGAAATATTATCTGGAATTAATATGCCAATACTTCAAAATTCTGCCTAAAGGGACTAATTTGAAGCACTAAACATTCAAGTAGGACTATAGAGCACCCCTAGAGATTTACACTATGTGCCAATGTATATAAAAAAGACCAAAGAAAATAAGTTAAGAACACTGCACAGACAGCAAATGCTAGGGGCTCCAATTCAAGTGTTTGATAATAATAACACTGATGTTGCAACTGTCTTCCTGTAATGAAGCGACAATTTTCAGCTAGATTCAATATGCAGATGAAGATATGCTTGTTAAGTGTTCAGTATACCTTATTTCTTAAAAACATTGGTGTTATACCCTGCACTACTGCAAAATAGAATAATTATTAACTTCAGTGGAGTGAAACACCAATTGACTTCACAAGCAGATGCAGTTTTCCAAGTTAATGCAGTGGTAAATTAAGTAGCAGTTAAAATTTCCTTAAATTAATTTAGTTTTTATATGAAGCTATGAGTCCTTAAGACTTAAATTTCTGGGTACAGCAAGTAGAGAAACATACAACGAGTGTAACCCACTCACACCCAAAGACTGCAAAACCTGTTCAATTGTTATTGCCTTGGCTGCTACAACAATGTCTTATATCATACTATTTTTATACATGGCACTTGTCTTTCATATACCCGAGGTAAAGACTTCTGCTTCAATTCAGCGGCATTTGGAGCCAGTCTGCTCCATGCAAGTCAGTAACATAAAGGCAATAACCTTTCATCTGCATGGGGAACAATCTGCTCTAAAAAAAATGAGGAAATACAGATTTTTGTCAATTTTTATTGAAGTTCGGAGTCAGGAAACTACATATGTACGTACACTCCATTTTGGCCAAGGTAATCTCTTCAACTAACACTGAAACTACTCTCACTGCAAATAAAGATTTTGTTCAAGTGATAGATGCTGATGGATTTTTTTTTTAACTATTCCCCTTGTTCTAACGCAGATTTACTAACTTTGCCTAGAAATGTAAGTGCCCTTAGACACTGACTATTGTTTAACATACAGAGTAACGTAAAATAAAAAGTACTTACCAATTTTGCAATGTCATTCACATCATCTGTGACTGGATTCCCGCAGGAACTCTGGGCTTTGACAAGAGGATTAAGTAGGAGTAGTTGAAGACAAAAGCAAGTGATAATCCAAGTCTGTTTAGTAAAAAAGAAAAAAGAAACAAAAAACCAAGAAACTCTAAGTAAGCAATCGTCAAATATGAAGTAACAAAAGATTGTACTAATATTCGTCATATGTGAAGTCTAGAGGCAACGATACTCTTTATCCTTCATGAGGGCATACTTGTACCATTACAGTATCATCTTCATGGCAGGAATCCACGAAAATGCACTTAATTGATCTTTTCCAGAAGCAAATATCTTTAGAGTATTAATGGAAAACCTAGTATTAAGCCATCAGGTTACTTGCACAGGATCATCCTTAGCTGGGTTTTTGCAAAGTTTATGGATACCAAAGAAGAGGAAGATACAAACTTTGCAATATTCGTTATCATCAAAATACAGTTGACTTCATACTTGTCATTCACGTGATTGATCTGCATCTCTAATGTGATAAATGATAAGGAAAAAATTATACCAGACTACATCAAGACAAAAGGAGAAAGTTCATAATCACGGCCATTTCATTTGAGTACTTAAACTGCAAGCAAACCCGCAACTGGACTCTGCCCAAGTACTGACATCTCAAGCAGCAATACAGTACATTTTCTCCAAGTGACGTGCTCTGGCCTCTCAGAAGTGCCAGCTTGGCTTTGGCACTACATTCCCCTCCTAAATCCTATTGGAAACAGCAATGCAGTGTACTTACACAGGCTTGTGAGACTCATACAGAAAAGCAGCAGATAACTAGCTGCGATGCACCTGGGTGTCTCCTTGGCTACACTGCCTGAACTTCCTCGCCTTCTGTTGTTCCTTGTGCTTCACTGGTTTCCCACAGAGCCCTGTGCCAAGTTTAAGCTGCAGATCTTTATTTCCAGAATGTTAAAGCATTTAAGTTATGGATAATCAAAAGTTGCCTCGGGTTGTGAAGCTTCTTGTGCCAGCTGACTGAAGCTGTCAGCAAAAGCCGATGATGGTGTACATTTACGGCAAGTATGGAATTTGCCTGTGCAGGCTCCTCAGCCTCCATAAGGGCAGGACTGAGATCAGAACTTGCTTTTGCACAAACCAAGATACAGCTCAGCTCCGTCTGTTCTGTGTGACAGGTAGAGAACTTCTGCCTCCACCCTTGCCTTCATATGCTCTCCAACCTTTCAATTTAGGACGAAAGCAAATGAAACAACAGAGACAAAATTCTCTAGGAAAACAAGAGAAAAATTACAGATGAAAAAGATGAAGAATCATTACAGTAATCTAGAGCACCTAAGAAAGAATGATAATAAGGATTGCTCAGGAGCTACATAGACTTGACAGAACAGTGCCAGGCATTTTACCGAAAAGAGCTGTTAAATGTCAAAGGTAATCTCTTTTTTGTATCTTGTGTCTCTTAAATCTTGTATCTATTCTACAAGTAAAACCGGTAATTTGCTTTATTAGAATGCAGCTTCCTGACTCATTTAGGTAAAACCAGTGTGGGCTGCTGGTGGAAAAGACAATCCAGCCTCCTCTCCCAACCTCTGGCACTGGCACTGAAGATTTAGTCAGTTGTACTAGGCAAACAACTTCCATTTTTGTTTTCCTGTAGTATTTTTCAGCTTTCTGATACAAGTAACTGAGACAGCTGAAATGCTCTGTCAAAGACGGGACAAGCCAGGACTGCCGATTTTAGTGGAGCCTGCACTTGCCTTTCCCTAAACTGTATCCTCAGACACCACAGGACACACAGAGAAAGAAATCAAAAATATTCTGAGCAAAGTGCATTTTCAATATGCAACATGTCTTTCGAGAATGTCACTTGCTTCAACAAAACTAGCATTTAGAAATACTTTAATTCTAATATTTGTACAAATAATTACTGAGCATAATTACCAATGTGAAGGATTGAGAATAATTAACAGTTCATCTTACAAAATCTCTCTATTTTATGCTATACAATGCTTTGCAGTTACATATATATTAACAATTTGAGCTCTGAGGAGATGCAAAGATGCTGCTAGCCTCAGAAAGGACCTTTGAGAGCTCCTTGCAGTGTATAAGAACTCAAAGCTGTTTAAGAACTGGTTTTAAATGATCAAGAAAAACATCTCCCTTTCCTACATAAGCTCCAGAATCACAGAGGAAACCAAAGGTGACCTCAAGTTAACAGGCTACCTCCTCATTCATGATTTTTGGAAATAAATTGTTGTAAAAAAGGCAAGAAGTTAATGACAACTAGCTCCAAAATGAAATAACTGTTCTGCTTTCAAGAATAAAAAATTGAGTAGTTCAACCTTTGGAGTAAAACAGTGCATTAGCAGTTACACTGGGAGGGACTTTTCCCTGACGTGTTCATTGGAGATGGAGTTCACACCAGGAACTGATAATTTCTTTATTGGATTCCTCAGTATTGATTAGTATGTAAAGATGGGATTTGTTCACTGAACTGTGTCACGGTCATAGGATGATGTTCAACCTAACAGTCTAATAATCAAAAAAGTAAAAAACTTTTTCAGCAGATGAACTAAATAATATTAATAAACACAGTAGCACACTCCAAAGAAAACCAGAACTTCGATGCACCTTGTCAATTTTTATACTTCTGAAGACAGCCCATACATGAAGCTTAAAATCACTATACATTTTATAATTATGTAAATAAATAAGAATACTTTTTCTCCTATGTAAATAATGGGATTTAAAAGCATAGTAATTTTATAACTGCTATTAAGACCAAATGATTTGTAAATTCTGAGATTATTTGAGGTTTCTCTTGCTTATTTGCTCCGTGTATCACCCAACAGGAACTGAAAATCTTCAAAATACTGCTAGTTTCAACATGTCTATTATACAAAATCTTTTAATTATTTGCACTTACAAAATATTTATATTACGCATGCCTTCGGGCACATTGTATGTAAGGACTGTACAGATCAAAGAGTTGAGCTATTTTTGTGTTATTTACTAATGACCAAACCTGCTGTTTGAGCAGAACTTGAATAGACTGAATTAAATCAAGGACAGAACAAAAGGGAACCTTAAACAATAGCTTTATAAATAGAGATGCCCGTTTTATACTTTACTAAGCATAAATAAAGTTACCTACACAGCACTAATAACAGATTTCCATACTTAATTACTCCTAAGTTAACATGGGGTTTTTCAAAGCTGGCCTCAGAATTTAATCACACATCATCTATTAGCATTAAATTGAAGATACATGGCAGACAGGAGGCAGACCTGTATACCAAAGCGCCTCTTCCTATTTTTGACTCAAAAATTATTCAATTGTCTTTAGATTCTGAAATCTCTTAAGTACTGAATATTTAAGCTTGTGCAAGGGGAAAAAATAATGATTAGACTCAAAAGGATAATTAAAACTAAAGATTTCAAGTATACATGTTTGGTTATTCTTCAAATGATTTGCACTATTGCTTGTAAGCCATAATCTAGAATTTCAGTAAACAGCATTTCAGAAGCTTTCTAGTGATCCAATGCGTTGAAGACCATCCTTTCAGTTGTAAATCCACATCCATTTTATTTATGTTCTTCACTTACAATCTGAAGTGTTGAAAAAAGCTGCTGAGTGAGTGGTCCAGCATCTCTTGCACAGTATGCTATGAAAGGTACTCAATCACATTGATGTTCAGCTAATCCCTTAAGTGGAAAGCAGCAGGGGGAATACCACATTGCTAAATAAACCAAATTTTGGAAAGCCTGGTCATTTCCAAATATCTAGTTTGTCCTGACAACACTTCTAATCAGAAGCAGGGAGAAGTCATAAAAAAAAGGCAAATAACAAATTACAAAAAGAAAAAAAAAAGCACAGGGAGAGGTAGTAACTACACAAATGAATGGGTTCTCCATTTCAAAATTTCTTGCATTCAAATGATATTAGCCATGGAATTTTTCAGCCCAGTTTCCTGAGCAAATCATCCAATTAACCACAACCAAGCCATAGCTGAAGTAGGTTAGATGACAATGCGGAACAATATTCACCCTGGGCCAGGCTTCCCAAATTTATTTTTCACTTCTATTAATGCTGGATTAGGAACATCTTTCTATATCAGCCCCTCAGACAGGGTTTACATGCTGCTTTGCTGACACACAGCTTGTGAACTTCAACCACAGACAACACTGGTTGGTCAGTCACGGACAGCTGACTTAATGTTCATACTTATGCCTCAAAAAGTCTTTCGTAAGAAGATTTAGACAAAATGAAAACAGCAAGAAAATATATTTCTTGGCTTTTTCTCTTAAACCACAAAGCATCCAGATGCATAAAAGCACCATAATTCTTTCCTATGTCTATTTAGTTATTTAGCTGTGATAGAGATTAAATAATTAAAGTCATGAAAGAACTGTCTTAAACCAATAAAGAAATTAACTGCCAGCAAACAAAAATCTTTAAATGAAAGAAAAGCATTTACGCAGAATGTAATCCAATTACCATTTTCATGGTATTCAGTGACACCTTCACACCTGCAAATGGCAGTGCTAACTTTAATACCCCACATGGCTGTGCCTAAATACTGCTTAAGTGCTAAATATTGTTCAAGCCCCCAAATAAGTGAGCTAAGTGTGGAAAAAGAAGTCACCCACTCACGACCACCTAGTTTTGGCAAGCGCATTTGGAACTGGCAATGTCCCCTGCACACTCTCAAGTACCCAAGGAATTACTTCAGAGTAGTTGAAGGAAGCACTGCATTAACTCTGAATAATGCATAGTTAAGGATTAAATCTAGTGTACACCCCCTGTCCATCAAAACCGGCACTAGTCTCCCCAAATACAATAGCCTATCTACTAGGGTGCTCTCTAAGTGACAGACCTGGGTTACGTCTCCTGTAACCAAGGTAATTCCAACTCACGGGACCTGGGCTATGATCCTCTGATGTATCCACTGTGTAATTCCCATGGAATCATAGAATCATTTAGGTTGGAAAAGACCACTAAGATCATCAAGTCCAGCCATAAACTCAGCACTGCCAAATCCACCAGCAGACAATGTCCCTAAATGCCACATCTACGCATCTATCACTGGAGCTGCTTTCCTGTCTATGATGGCTTCCTGGCTAAAAGGGGCAAATGCGGGGTACACTGGTATTCCTGACCCTTATTTTTCACAACATTTAAGCACTTTACATTGTCAAGCCAACATGTAGAAAAACAGACATGTTCACTGAACAGGCATCAGAATGTCTGTGTGTATCCTTATCTCACACATGCTCTTCCATCTGGGCACCTTAACTTCTGAGAAGCTCTGCAGTCAACGTGCAAGTTTTCTTGAACAACCTTTTGGCAGTCCAATGAAGAAAATGCATAACTCCAGCTCAGTGAGTCACTCTGCAGGCGTGAGACACCTAAAAATCTCCGGATCACGCCCTCCATGCTTTGTTATGATTACAAAATCCAGATGCATACTTTTCTAGTGACTGATACCACTCTTCGTTTAACAGTGATGTCTAGTAAGGAGTATGATTATAAAAGTAAGCAACAGAGAGTATCAGAGTGATTTTTATGGGTTTTGATTTAAACATAGACTATAGAAATACTAGTCACTCTTTTTCAGAGTTTTAAACACAAAATATTTGAACATATATTTGGTTATTTACAAAACACAGAATATTTTCTACCCAAATCTGCATATAATATCTAAAATACATACTATGAGGGTACTTCAAGGGGTTAAGGGGAAGGAAATGAATAAGTTTGTGCTACAAATATAAGCAGGGAAAGGTGCCATCACTACCTACACTCAAATGAGTTCAACATGCAACCTGCTTTCACAGCTGTTTGATCTTTTTGTGACAATTCTGCATTTGCCCTTCTGTGACTTTCCCAACCGTAGAACCTCTTTCCCTATACCTTTGCTCTCACTTGCGTATCCACAGGGGACTCCTAGAATGCCTAATGATAGCTGACAAGAATGGGAATTTTCATCCAACTGTTCATTTGGTGGCAGAATATTAAAGTGGCACTTGCTAGACTCCACCAGCCATACGTGCAAAAGCAAAGCCAATTGCTGTATTCAGATGCTTGTAGGCCAGTTCCCTTCTAAGGTACACTGCTAATGAACTGGAAATAATTCTATTCAGGTCAATGGATAAAAGGTAGTCCCAAACCTGTTAAGTGCTAATGCAGAACTACTTTTTCTCCAATATTTTTCTTTTTCAGCTGGAAGGAGAAACCATTCTCTAGTTCTGCCAAGTTATGCACGTCTATTTCCTGAATCAGACAAATTTAAGATACATAGTCTTAATAGTGCTGAGAAAATGATGAGTCACACCATTCTTTCCCACCATCCAGATCTTGGGAAAACCGGGAGGCTGCTTAGACTATACGCCAACTTCATTTCATACGACCTCAGGCCAATTGCTATTATCCTCTACCCCTTGCAGCTCTTCCTGACAGAAGCAGCTGGCTGCTCCAGCCAATGTGCTACTGTTGTACTTGGTAAGGAGCATCCAAACTCCTGCTGAGTTTGGTTTGTGTGTTTCAGTTGAAACCAAGATGAATGTGATAAGCAAGAAGTGCAAATTGATACAGCGTTTGCCTTGCAAATCAATGCAATTCAGGTATTTTGCAATTACATTTAGTAAACTACAAAAAAGTCTTCTTAATGTGTAAATTAGCATCCTTATTTTCAATCTCTATAAGGATACCATTGCAAAATATTTGGCTGTTCTAAAAATATAAGCTCCGGTTCTTTAAAAATGTTATCTGATCCATAATAAATTTCGTCCACTCTTTAATCTCACTTGACAATCAGGGATTCAGGCAGTTTCCATGCATCCTAAACTCATCCTGGATGACAGCCAGTTTGTTCAGTTCCCAAATACTGGGAAGTGAAGTTACCAAGAGACAGGTAATTATACACGAATGTTGCCTCTGGAACTCATGTTAAAAGCGTCTGAATAAATATTTACTGATAATAATTCATCAGGTGGCATCCTAGTTCTGTAAAAGAGCCAGGAGATTTAAAGGACAAAAGTGTTCCAGTTGGAAGAAAGGATAAAAATTTTAAAAACTTATATATTTTGAAAGAAATCTTCCTATTAAATGAGAATCAGAGATTATGAGGATCTCCAGAGGTCCTGCACTTAGCAATCTTTCTAGGACATGTGTACTGGCAAGAAAGATTTTCTTTTCCACTTCTTGTAAAATTCCATAGCAAACATCCAGGATTAATACTGAAATTTTTCATTTTTTTAGCTATACAGTGATAAAGGCCATTACTTTCTTGTGCTGTTAACGAAGACACTGAGATCCAAATACATGCACAATCAAAACAGAAAGAAGCAGAAGACCAGACTTCAGTTGATTCAACAAAACTTCCCATGAAGAGGAAGTTGTCTTTTTTTTTTTTTCCCTGTTGCATAGATCCAAAGGCATTTTTAAGTAGTTTAAAAGGGAAGGCAACATAAGGTATAAGATTATCTTTGCAGGGAGGACAAGCTCCTCACACTGTATGGAGGTGGATGATCTGACTTCCTCAGGGAATGAAAAGACATTCTCTTAGATAAAATATTTAATTAAAGATTTTTCTAAAGATCTGTTTCAGAGGTCTTACTTGTTTGCCAAGTTCATGCAAAAAAAAGTCCACTATATTGAATATTCTTTTGAATTATAATGAAAATATATACAGAGCAATCTTCTTTAATCTTGGGCTTTCAAGCACCAGTGAAGGAAATGAAATAAGACTTGTTACAGAAATTCTGTACTGGATCTTTAATTCTTACCATCTGCTACAAATTATTTGTTATTTGGGTTGGAAGAACTATTACTCTGGCAAAATAAAATAAATAAAATCATCTAGAAAAGTAAAAACAACAGCTATTTTGATACTTGGCATACACTAAAACCCATGTACATGATGAAAATGTCCTCCCTTGTATATCATTCTTAGTATGAAGCAAAACACATGAAGTGGACTCTTTCATGCACAGAAACTTTGCGAGAAAATAAACTGCACTATAAATCTGAAGAGTTTTCAGTTCATGCTCAAACCCATGGAAAGCAAATATCAGGAAAAAAAATATTCTTATACAAAATGAAAAGATGAAAAGGAGTTTAGGCGCTTTTCTTTTTTTTTTTAATCCTTTTATACTTTTTTGTATAAGCAGAGGAAGATTTTTGAAATATAAATCACAGAATCATCAACCTGGTTTTAAACCAAGGCATGTTCTCAGAAAGACACTGTTCTGTTTCTGAACTCTGAAATTTTTTTTTTATGACACCCCTGATAGGCACTCTATCTTCAGAGGGATATAAATCCAGAACTAATTTCTCTGACCTGCTTGATATGAGACCTCGTTGAAAAAGGGTAATTGCTGAACACAGATGAAACTAGATGCCAGTATGGGCGAGACTGTGTTTCATCCACCTACCTCAACTATATTCCATTTTTAGAATTACAAGCTTAGCTGTAATTAAAGAACACTGGTTGAAGCTCTTGGATATGCCAACATCAATATAAGCTCTGACAGTGCTGATAGATGACAATTTTTCACATCAGTATTGTACTACATATGGTAAGACTATTCATTTCCTTACTTTTTATAGCTGCTGCGTATATTAGTGGTCTATAAGAACACTCAGGATAAGGTGAGGAAATAGAGGTTGCATTAATGATATGGTTTGCATCATGATAAAGATCATGGGATCCAGCCCCAGTAGCTTTCCTTAGTCTCTCTCTCATTGTGAAGGTCTCATGACCAACATCAGGCAAATGTGGTCCTCTGCAGTCCATCCAGAAAGGCTTTGGCATCACCTGCTACTAAAGGCAAATGATATCAGGAACCTGAATTCCAACGTACAGGGTTAGGTCTAGCCCATCCTCCTTGACAGACATTCAGAAGACTGGTATTCTTGGAGCATAAATCTCTTCAGTAACTTTATCTGCCCCATGCCACAGCAGGTATCAGTTTTCAAAGTCACTGTGGGCTTCCAGTAACTCCTGGGACAGGTAGGCTCCAGATAACATTTTGTTACATCCCACTCCTTTAATAAGAGAGCTTAAATTTTTAATAGGACCTGGATAAAACCAAACAGAAAGAGTGGAGTAAAGTGGGAGTGGAAGGAATAATCACAGAATCATTCAGATTGGAAAAGACCCCTAAGATCAAATCCAACTGTAAACTGAGCATTGCCACCACTAAACCATGTCTCTAAGCATCACATCTATATGTCTTTAAAATACCTCCAGGGCTGATGACTCAACCACTTCCCTTGGCATGCCTGTGCCAGGGCTTGGCCACCATTTTGGTGAAGCAATTTCTCCTAATGTCCAGTCTAAACCTTCCAAGTCACAATTTGAGGCCATTTTTTCTTGTTCTATTGCTTGTTACCTGGGAGAAGAGATAAATTCCCACCTGGCTACAAACTCCTTTCAGGTGACTGTAGAGAGTTTATCACTCTCCTGAGCTTCCTCTTCTCCAGGCTAAACAGCTCCCCAGCTCCCTTAGCTGTTTCTCTTAAGACTTGTGCTCCAGACCCTTCACCAGCTCTCTTGCCCTTCTCTGGACATGCTCTAGCACCTCAGTGTCTTCCTTGTAGTGAGGCGTTCAGAACTGAACAGAGGATCTGAGGTGAACCTTGGGAAATTATCCCAGATCTCCACTGCTCTGATGGTTAAAAGCCTGGTACTGTCCAGTGTAAGTGAACTGACAGTGGTTGATATCAATGCATTCTCATGGCAATGCTGCTCCTTTGCTCGTGTATTTATAATCCCATCTTTCTGGTGTGTTGTCTTCATGTACTTATGAAGATCAATCCTACTATTTGAGTCTTTGCTATATATAATTAAAAATTCCATTTGACTTTCATTGCTTCATGATAAAAAAAACCAACACAAACACCCCCCGCCCCAAACCTCATGGAAAATAAACAAAATTTTCTCTCTTATCTCTTCTCATATTACAAATTTTATTTATTTGCTTTCTACAGTACCTTAGTTTCACAGACTCTCCTCTCCAGAAAGTGCAAATAAAGGATTGCCCTAACTCTTACTAAGTATTGTTACAACTGTCACAATGGGTACAGTATCCAAACCAGGTGAGTGCTTCTGAAGCAAAGACAAGCAAACCAACACTAAGTCACGCAACCTTTAAATGGGATCCTTCCTCATTAGTCAGAGCAGTTTCTCCCATTGATAAGTAACAGCTGACATAAAAAGTATTCCAAATTTACTTTTCACAAAAGCTGGCTTGTTTGGATATATTCCAGACAGCAGCACCTGCATCAACTTAATAAGGTTCGAAACAGGAAATAAAAAGTTTTCACTTTGATCCCCCAAAACCCCAGCTGAGAACTTTTCAAATTATGATGTAACATGTATGTTGGTGAGGAAAGTGATTTTGTATTTTGAAGAGCATTGTGGTTTAACCCCAGATGGCAACTAAGCACCACACAGCTGCTCATTCACTCTTCCTCCCCAGTGGGATCTGGGAGAGAATCAGAAGAGTAAAAGTGAGAAAACCCATAGGTTGAGATCAAGACAGTTTAATGGACATAAAAAGAAGAAAATAACAAGGGTAACAATAGTAACAAAAATAGTAGTATACAAAACTAGTGATGCACAATGCAGCTGCTCACCACCTACTGACCAGCCAGTTCCCAAGTAGGAGTGGCCCTCAGCCAGCTTTCCCCCCAGTTTACATGGTGAGCACGATGCCATATGGTATGGAATATCCCTCTGGCTGGTTTGGGTCACCTGTCCTGGCCATGTCCCCTCCCAGCTCCTTGTGCCCATCCAGCCTTCTCCCTGGCAGGGCATGAGAAGCTGAGAAGTCCTTGACTTAGGGCAAGCTCTACTTAGCAACAACTAAAACATCAGCGTGTCATCAACATTATTCTCATACTAAATCCAAAACACAACACTATACCAGCTATTAGGAAGAAAATTAACTCTATCCCTGCTGAAACCAGGACAAAGAGATTTAAAAAAATAAAACAACAAACCAATCAGATAGTTAGCCAGGCCTGTGGTGAAAGTTTTCAACACCAACTACAACACTGATGAAAGAAGGTCATTCTGCTCTACAGGTGCATTAAATCTCGGATCTTTTGGGAAATAAATAAGAGATATTTTAGGTTTCCTTTTATCATCAGTAGTGACACCTAAAATTTTGAACATAAGTAATAAAAACTGTTATTCTTTCAGAATTCAAAAGATACTTTTATAAGCATTATTCTAAACCTAAATGATTACTTTAGGGCAGGTAACAGGGATGAAAAATATTTTGAACACATTGATCTCCTGTAGGACGAGGAAGTGCCATTTGACAACTCAGCTGCAGAAATGGGGCCAGGTTATGGTCTTTCATAGTGAAGCCTGAGTTTCTGCTCCTTCTCTTTTTAATTTTATTGCAAAATTTACTATATCCCACATAATGTCTATTAATGGTGTGCCATTCATGATTTAGAAACACGGCTTTAAAGATTTAATGCAATGTTCTTGTAAAACATCTTGTACACCGTGCCATAAGAGAATGAATAAGAAAAATTCAACAAAACAGTGCCTTGTTTGCTAGAAACAGTTTGAGATTTAAAATAAATACATAACCCTTTCCACATCATGTTCTGTCTGTTTCAGCCAAAATGTTGCTAGGCAATGAAGCCAGCTTCTGGCCCCACTAACAGCCCCTGTGGACATTTTAACAATTACCTATAGTCAATTTTTACAAAAATTGAAAAAGGTTTTGGTAAGATAATTTGTCAGGGGAAAAGATTAAAAGCACTACAGGCAAGCTGCTGAAGAGCCAGCATACTAAAAAACCAAAAAAGTGAAAAATGAAACCTGCATCTCCTGGCCTTGGTGCTAGAGTTTTCATCTTCCTCCATCAAGAGATACAAGAAAACCCCTGAGGACTTTCAACATGTTAAACATATTTGTCACAACAAAAATTCTGTTCTCCTTTGTACACAGCATTTCTTGGTACAGTAGTTACCTGACCATTAGCTAGCATAACATCTGTCAAGGTATTTCTCTGGGAAATGTGTAAGTTTAAAACCTACCATTCAAAAACTAGGAGCCCATGATTCCATATTTGTCAATAATCAAACCAAGTTTCAATAAGCCCATCACAAAAACACTGCTAGGCTTCCACTCCTCCATAAACTATACATTTCTGAAGTTTCACTAGATCTTGATTTTGTACTTCTTACCAGTGTACCTGAGAAGCTGAGCTGCACATACTAGTAGTGCTCCAAGAAACGTTTGTGAGAATCATGCGAGTTTATCTCAGCTGTTTCCAAATAACACAGAGTAAAACAAAATCAGGTTTAAAACACTTTCTGACTGGGAAAAAAAGCTGCACAAAACCCCACAACTTTTTCCAGATTCTGGTTTCAACTCAGTTCTTTCATAACTCTCAGACAACATTTTATTTCCTACATAATTGGAACTGCATGTCTTCCTATACATACACAAACCCAAAGTGAACAATTTAGCTTTAAGGTAATGATCTGTAAAAGGACATTTACACTGTTATTAGAATATAAATACATTAAAAATTGATCTATATCTTTTGTGAAAAGAGTATTTATCCAAAGTGCTAGACCAATGGATGAGATTATTCTCAAATGCCTTGAAGCTTGTGAGACTGCAGACAAATCAGGTAAGAGCCACATCAAATTAGAAACTAATCTGCAAAACATTTAAGTATGCTTGCAAGACAACATAAGCACTGGGCAGCCAATAAGCCATTTACCTCAGCAAGCTGGAATTACAAACACATTATGCCTTGTCTTAAAGTAATTACATTAGTATATTAGTAAGAAAAAATCAACTATATTTTTTTCAGGTTTTTGATCTAAACCGGAAATATTTTCATATGCCAAAAATACTTTAGTTGATATTATTATTCTAACTGCAAATTTTTACCATAGAAAATGAGCATCAATTCCTTTTTCAAGATGTATTAGAATGTGTCATCTCATTGTTAATTTTAAAAATTCTTTCTGAAATTATTTTACTGAGACATATGTCTCTGATTTTTTTTAAGAAAGCAAATTGTCAGAATGGCCATTTTAGGAATTTCAACCCACGTGTAAGGTTTTACCAGGAAAATGTAAGTTTAAGATGGCAAAAATGGAATGAGACTGGTCAAAATGCTTCCTTTAACACAAAAATCCAGCAACTGCATTACTGCATTGGAAACTCAAGCATATTTTTAATTCCTATGCACCTCTAAAAGGCGACACACACTATTAAGTGCTTTTTTCTGCTAACGCTGAAGTGCTGTACAAGGGTATCTTTCAGGGATGCTGCACAGAAACTCCACTAGTTTTCAATGGCTGGAGCTGTGCAACAACTTTACATAACATTTTGAGTTCTCACCACTGATAGTCACATGCTAAAAGAACGATCTTTCAGTATAACATCTCAGCTGTCATTACTTTCACATGTAATTGAGGTTCAGCTACAATACATCTTAAAATGTTTTCCTTTCCTCTAAGCTACAGGCTGAATTGTTACAGATGGTAATTTTGGCAGATGGTTGTATATGAAATTGAGTTTATAATTAGGCCAAATCTGACTCGTACAATTAAGGCAATGAAGATTTGGAAAATAAGAAGTGTCAGATCAGTACATGATTGGTCTGGTGCCCACCGAAAACTGAAGAAACCTGATCATTCAGATTTACAGAATATACTGCCTATATGAAAATTTCTTCTGAATTGTATGAATTAGCAGATAAGAAACATTTCACACACAGAGTGTAAACTAAAGTAACCATGGCGTTTTACCTACTTAAGTGTATAATCTCTTTTTCTTCAGTCGAGACTAATGAGATGGTCTGAAGCCATCTAACAGCTCCCTGCTGCTGAAAGAGGGCTCTCAGCACCTCCTTCTCCACAGCTTCCCTCCCTCTGACATTCACCCGACCCCTAAGCAAGCCAGTAAATTCAAAGACAGTGACTAACCAATTCAGCTCAGAGACAAAAAGTAATCCCTGAGGAATGAGCAGAGGAAGAGATGATATGTGCAAGCATGAGACTAGGACTACCCCTCTCTGGATGTGACCTCTTGGGCTCACTCTAACATATATCAAGCTGCATTTCAAGCCATATTATATCTAGGGTCAAAAACCTTTCCAGACTGGTAATTTTGCATGAAGGCAGCACTGCCTGTTTTAGCCTCTTCTGTTAAATATTTATTTATTCTTGTACCAACAAAAGATCAGTAATGTCCAACAGTCATTCTCTCTACTACTTCCTGCACATCATTCAGTAGTTTCTTGCGATCAACTTTCAGTCCCTCTTCATATGCAAATTGTTCCCTTATAATGCTTTTGCCTATTTTAGGATCCCTATTTCTGTTATGCTCTTTTTTCAATGGGAAAACCAGAACCTTTTTCAGGATGGCTGATGATCACTATCAAAAAAGCACTTCCCTTTCAAATATCTCTTTCTGCTCCTACTGCATCCCAATATGCTGGCTGATTTGTTCTACTATGGGCACAGTATAGGGACTTTTCATTCATTTTTCTGACCAAGCATTGCTACAAGAACATAAATAAGAGCTTGTAAGTAGCTTTTAGAAGTAATTGAAACTGCTGTTATTAACGCAGTTACAATTAGTTCAAAACATTCCTTCCAAAATGCATCCCCCTTGCTCTTCAACACAACAAACTCCACTTGCCATCATGCCATCTGTTCTCCCATCTCCTCTAAACCTTTACAAAGTTCTTCAGAATCTCTTTTAGCTTCAATTAACCTGAGTAATTTATGTAGCTTGCACATGTTGTCATCAATCTGTGAACCCTATTACTCGATTGAACTATATGAGGTTACTGACAATTAGAGAACATTACCTTTTAGGTTTTTGCCATGTCACAAATTAATGACTTGTTCCTACACTTTGCTTTCTGTTCTAAATAATTTTTTCATCAAACTGTTAAGATAAACTGATATGAGAAATACACTACAATACTACAATACAAACCTGCTTAGGTTTTTTCATAGGTCTTTATTTTTTAAGAATCTAAATAAGTAATTTCCATTCTTTCTCCTTATTCATCCATTTTGAAACACAAATATATTTAGTGCATTGAATGCATTCCTTTTACAGGAACTGGGCTTTTCTATTCCTTTCATTTAACTCTATTAATACAGATTTCCCATCTGCCTTCTACTAAGCAAATTAAATACAGCAAGATCTGCTAGCAATGTAACAATAGAGGCAAGCTGGTAAGAAAAAGTCTTTTCAACTCTGGACATATTCATTAATTCTAAAGACAAGAATTAAGAGTTAATGTGTTAAGAGGTACTATATATTTAAGAAAATGAAAAAACCACCACGTTCACTTATTTCTATGAAGTTATAATCACCTTGTCTTTACTGTAAAATTAACCCGACTTACAATTTATATCCTGCCCTGAGCTTTACATCTGTTCACACAAACTATATTTTTAATATCCTGGTGGTTTGTGGGTGGGTTTAGAGGGTTTTTTGGTGGGTTTTTTTGTTTGTTTTTGGTTTTGATTGGGGTTTATATAGACTAACAACTATAAACTCCATCAAAGTGTTTCTGGTATTCCCGTGTTTCCCCACAATTCTCCTCTGTGTCCAGGAAGAACAGGCACATTACTATGATATATACCAACTCGCAAGTGCTCTCAGCTTACAGGAAAGAGACACAGGACAAATCCCAGCTAACCTCATCATCACAGAATTGCGACCACAGAATTAATATGAGTGTCATTCACATGCTATCTCAATGTTTTCATTTGAGTTATGGTAATTAGAGAGAACTGTAAATATCTAATCTTAAACCTGAAGCTCCACTTGTGGCTTTCCTTAAAAAACCACAGAAATTGTGGAGTAAACATTCCAAAAAGAAGTTAAGTCACTCGGTGTACAGTTTGGTGTGACTATGGAAGTGCACACGTAACTGGACAAAAAAAAATCTGAGACAAAAAGCTCCCTAAGTCTGTACAATTTTGAAGAAATATAAATGCCTATTAGATACAGATGCCTATAAAACATAACTCTTACACCAGTAACACAGTATGATGAATTTTGTTAAATAACCGATATAAAATATTAGGTATCCTCACAGCATCTGCAACAATACAACAGAACACAACACTTTGAAAAAACAGATATTGTACCTTACTTTTACTGATAATTTTCATAGGGGTTATTAATTAAAAAAATGGAATTGTAAATTGCATGTAGTGTGATACAGAGCTTTACATTTGGTCAAAAGTGTCCATGTGAATTAGAAAGAATGGCAGCTGTCAGTAGTGAAATTATTCTGGTACATGTTCAACAGCATCCTTGTTACAGATGTACTGATAGAAAAACTCACACAAATATTGACACAATATAATATGATTTCTTGGATAATTTTTACACCTAGTTCTCAAATGCTCCCTAGGATCATTCCTACTAAAGAAGACACATTAATTTGCCTGGCCTATGATGAAATTTCTTTGGCTTCCATAATTAATCTCACAGAAAATATAACCCATTGTTGAGAAGATTAGTGTAAGTCTCCTCAGAGCATATACTTTTCAATGTCTACACTCTAAAATTCCAGTAAGACTAGTTATGCATTTTCATAATTGATACAATTTTTTAGCAAGTTTACGTGAGTGACACTTATCAATCTTTACAGGGAAAAAAAATCTTCTCAGTTTTATAGGAATTGTGTCGTTTACTTTGAAATAAGTAATGGAGTATGTATGTTAAGAAGACAACTCCATCATAGTGAATAAAGCCAAAAAGAACGCAACTGTTTGACAAATAGCACTTTGAACAGGTACTAATTCAACAGTAACTGAAATAATGTTCTTGGATGCAATGGACTTGTTTCAATAGAAATAAACCAGATTTTAGTAGGCTAAAAGCAGATTAACTTCACATATGTCTCAGGCCATTTGCAAATGTCAACAACATTCTGTTACAGTGGGAAATGACCAAGAGTACTGTAGAGAATCTGATCATTACCGGCAAATGTTTAACTGATCCCTAAAACTGGCATATGAGAAGAGATTTTTTTTTCAATGCACTGGGGAGAATGAGAAGATAGAAATTCACTTCAGTTATTTAAAGAACTTATTAGACCAGAACTTTTTAAAAGTAAAATGAAAGCACCAAATCAGGTATTTCTCACTTGGTTAGGTAACAAAGCTGAGAGGTACAGGGGAAAGCAATAACAACTACTTCTAAAGGGATTTCCTTTAGTCTCAATAAGTATCTGGCCATTAAAATTAAAAAAAAAAAAAATAAAAGCAAGCATTTTTTAACATATTAAGAAAATTACTGACTTTACAGAGAAAAAAGGTATTGCCACTTCTAGAAATGGCAGACCAGTATTTCAGAGGGCTCTTTCTAACTGTAATAATAGCTTGCAAGTGTCATAATATGAAAACCCCAACATATTCCACAGAACAACGGATTCATTCTAATCCTGTCCAAAGAGACACTTCGTTTCTACAGATGATACAAAATACAGTAACAACGGGTTACTCAGAGGACTAATACTTAAAGTGGGTCCCAAAAGGTAATGGGAAACAAAAATGCCATAAAAGAACATAGAGAAGGTTCACAGAAGATGAAGCTTAAGCTGTATGGGAGCAAACGATGCTGACAGACACACCTTCAGTACTGTGGATACTGGAAGTGCTGAAGTTCTGTTGTCAGAGGTGAGAACACTGATTTAAACACATCAGAAGCCAGGAAAAGTGCACAGAGAAATGCAGGTAGTTTTCTGTCTTAAGGGGAAAAGGAGAGAAACTTCCAGGATAACCAGTCATTTTCAGATGCAGCCTTGAGACATGATGATAGGAAAAAATCCACAGGAAAATGGATGGAGTATTATGAACACCTTCTGACTTGAGATTGGAGTAAATTTTTAAAAATAGTAAGATTTTCACTGGTTTTAGTAGCCTAAAACACTGCCTAGTATTACACTATTAATGGAGCAAACACTAAAGAAATATATCGAAACAGTTTGGAACAGACTACAATATTGGCCAGAATTTTTAGAGAGTGCACAGCAAATCTAGGGCACATTCTTTGTCAGTGATTATAATAGAGAAGATCAAAGCACTTTCAGTGACAGTATTTAAATTTACAGTTTATAAGAAAGGTTTGCATTTCCTAAAAAATAAAGCAGTGCCCATCAGAATCATTTAAACTGGTGTCAAATACAGCACTTGTAGGTTTTGCTGTTAGAATAGAAATGCAATCCACACATTGCTGAACCACAGCAACTTGAAAAAGACACCAATTATGAATACTGGAGATATATTTTTTCCCTCCTTTTTAAAATAACCACTAAAAAGCTCTGTTTATTCAGGAACGTGTTTTTTAGTCCAAACAAAAGAGGGCGCCAAGCAGGGTTATACAAGCTTCCTAAATTCATTTGACTGACTAATGTTCCTATTCCTGCATGCTTCAAAGTAATAAAAGAAAAAATAAATCTCAGGAAGAACTGACATTCAGATCTGTATCAGTTTAAAGACATAATGCATAATGTTGTCTGCTTGCTATTTAATGCAAAAGACAAATTTTGCTGAGTTCACTCAATAATGAGCAAATGGAGGGTGGAAATTAGAGGGTTGGAACTTAGGACTTTTTTACAATAGACTATTAGCATGTTTAAATTTCAACCTCCCTAAATTTCTAAGCACTTCTTTTCATTTAGTGAATTATTTTGCATACATACAGCATATTATTAATTTAAATGTATCATACCTGACTCCTTAGTGTCTTACTTCAGTTAGACCACAAAAGCCAGCACCTTGATATCATACTCCCATTTTATACAATTATGAAATCTCCATAAAGAGACAGGAATTTTTTTGGACCAACATGAAATGGAGGAAGAAACTTTCCTACACACTTTAAACCCTCCACATTTACAGGCACTTTACAACATTAAACATTATATTATCTATTATTTTATATCAATATTACATATTAATATTTAAAGTTTAAATATACTCTATTAACGTCTTTTTAATGAAATTTTTATGTCAGTGTATTACACCGTATTTTCAGAATGTGCTGTATACACATCATCAAGTTCATTCTTTTGTTCTGCAACAACTCTTACAAAAAGAGTTGCTGTATGCTTTGCACAGAGTTAATTTTGTGTTTTAAACAGAGATAGATTGCCAGGACATGCACAACTTAGTTTTACAGTCTGACTTATACTGCCAGAATAACTTTTTTCCAAAAAGTAATTAGAGGTCATGTGTTACTAAACAGAGCAAAGAATCCATCCAGCAGTGATGTATCATGCTGCAAACATGAAAGGATGACATACCGTGGTCTGCTGCTACCGAGCAAGCACAAGCTAATGAGGAAAGTTACAAAACAGTGTAATTCATTTAGGAGGAAAGACATTGGCAGGTTATCAGTACAAGTCATCCTGACTACATCAAGTAGAGAGATTCTAGCCATAGCAAATGCAGAATCTAGGTCCACAATAAATACACTGCATACACTTAACACATCTCCAAAGCTGTATTTAGGATGCTTCTAAAAACTTCTCAAAGTATATCTAAAGAAGGGATGACAGAGCTAATTAGACTAAATTTATCCTTGGCCTTATCTGTCAGTGAACTGATGTCTCTGGAGCTGACGGCAACAGAACAAATGAAAGGCAGAAGGCCTGCTAAATAAGACACTGGATAAGGGTTTATTGTCACTAAGACAGTTAAGGTGATTGAAGCCAGGTTCAGTCACATGGGATTGGCCAAGCTACAAGAACAGATATGACAGACAGACTGATATTTTCAGACTCTTGACTTGAAAATGCTTAAATCTTTCTGAATGGAGGTTCAGAGGGTGGCATGATTCACAATCTGTGAATTAGGACCTGTGGTCTGAAATACAGTCTCCCCCACATTCTTAGCTCATGCGTAAGCCACCCTCAAGATTGAACAAATAAACCTTCAACAGAACAGCTTCAACAAGATAAACTAGATAGTCAGAACCTTCCCAGAAACTTAAGATGCTACCCAAGAAAACATGTGAACATGTGTCTCTCTCACTCCAGTGAGTATGCTCATGTAAATTTTTCTAGATTAGCTTTTCAGACTGGATTGAACCAAGGTTGTTCGCAAACCCAGAGATAATCTCTCTAGACCATACATTCATCCTTTTGTGACAGCCCAGACTAAACCTGCAGACTTTGCAGAGCATCAGTCTAAGCTGAAGTGTGTAGCCCACTGCCTGGCCCAACTCCAAGGCTGCCAGGACACAACACCCCTCTCTGACTTCCCAGCTCTGCTGCCCAAAACCAGTGAGAAGCCAGTGAACTTAGAAGAGGACTGAGATACCCAGCTGGACTCCTAGAAATTCTCCACTGGAACATTAACGAATACATGTGAATGACTGTTATACAGGTGCCAAATCACAGGTGAGAGAAAGGGTGGCTCTTGTGGCTTGGGCTAAATATGATCTTCAGGGTCCTGAACTTGATCTTCTCAATTAAGTAGGTTTTGCAGCAAAAGTGAAGAAAAAAAATAACCAAATACTGCAGTCCCTGAATGCTTACAAGTGTTCTTTAGCAGCAGTGAAAGTTTTGGGCTGGGAGATAAGTGAAAGGTGACCTTTCAGAAGACAGGTGTGAGAGATCCTTCCAGGAGCATCGACCACTGTGAAGCAGCAGTCAGCTATTGGCCCTGCAACAGAGGAGCTTGCACTCAGTTCCTCAAGCCTGCAGGACGTGGTCTCATGTTACTGTTGCCTCAAGTGATGATGAAGTAGCTGGAAGCTAAAGATTTACCTCCACACTTTGCAAAAGCATGCTCCACAATATGGCTGCAAAGCAGTGAGAACAACAAGGGACTTCTTCAGGCAATACCTGCAGTGATATCTTAGACCTGATGCTATTTTCACCTTGCACCCAAAATTAGGACTGCTACACGCAGCAACAATAATGGCAAAATACATACAGAGCAGAAAATTCCTAATGAGATTTAAAATCATTACTGTATCCATCTACCTTGTATAATTTAAACATCATTTAAACAGAAACAGCAACCAATCATTCACCCCAGTGTTTATTAGATAACTGTAGGAAATTAGATGACAATTTATTTCCTACACTAATGTGATCGTAAGTGTTCGTTAATCTGAACTCCTAAACTGGCTTTTATTCAGACATACAGTAGAATTAATGTCTTCATTATCATATTACCAATGACCTCTGATATTATACATGCTACCAGCTTTAATAAAATACTTAACACCATTTTTTTTCTCATATTTTCATTCACATACTAATAGATATCTGATACTATTTACATTTACTTACAATAAGTAAAACTATCCAGCAAATAAATCTGTATTTCATGCACTCCCTGCAGCCAGTTATTTCAGCATTGGTAATATTTATGAAAAGTCAGTTTTGCAGGTTTACATATGGCTGGGTAGGCAATGCAGACATGGGCCAAACAACAAAATTAAAGAGAAGCACTACCTTTTGCCACTCACCTTACATCTGTGCATCTCCTTTTCCCACAAACACATGGAGAAAAACACAACCAACAAAAAACAAGTGGTTTTACAGTACGTTTGAAAGGCTGACTAATCTCAGGTTTGGCATACCAAAGACCAGGGCGAGAACAAGCACTTTCGTTTTCATGTCAGCTCCCACAACACTCAAATGGAATTGCGTAGGGAGATTTTTCCTTCCTTGCTTCTAATAAATGGATGTTGTGTTTACATACTGCATACTGAGCATTGCCCATCCAAAGCCAAGAGCTGCATCTTGCCAACTCTTAACTTTCATACAATATGGCGATTACATAAGCCAGCATAACATTAAATCACACAACAAAACTTGGAGAATGGCACTGTCAGCTTGCAGAACCGTACCTGAAGGACTGACATGCAATGCATAAAGGGAAAAACTAGATTTCAGTGCAATGGCAGAACCGGGTCAGGAGAAGACTGGGTTACTGGCCTCACATTAAACTACAAAGCCAAGCGCCAAATAGTTCACAGAGATAAAAACTTGCAGGCGCATAATAAAAGCAGGTGAAAAAAAAAAAAAAAGATCACTAAACATGCCTCACAAAATGCTCCCCCACCCTCGAGTCTTTCAGGTCATCTGCTGTTTATTCTCCATACGACTTTATTCCAGGATGTTCTTTGCAGCTGCAGTACTTGCAAACTGGCTTCCCTTGAGCAGAGTCAAAACCAGGGGAACAGAAGAGACCTTAGTCCATTGCTTAACGTGAATAGCACAGCATCCTTCTGGCTCCAGGAAATTCGCTTTTTCTATTTAATGAGCAGCAGATATATATCTGCAATGAGCTCCAAATGTCTTCCAGTGCCTAGTGTTCATTTTTTTGCAGAATGAGCAAGAAAGACTGATAATCAGAAGTCACTATTCCCCCTAAAAGCAAGCTCACACCAAGGTATCAGGTATCTGATTTGCATTTCTGATTTAGCCTGCTGATAGGAAGCACTGGAAGTGCCAATTCGAGTACTAATTCTTTTTCCAGGTACCAGTCCACAATAATCTCTACAGAGGCTTCCACTTTAGTGACACAGACATACAGATAGGACAACCTACATGGTAGTTTAACCACCAACAATAATGCACAATGTTTAGAGGTAGAAAGCTGCGCTGAGATCTAAGACACTTTTAATACTGGGGTTTCTAAGAGGATATGCATCTAACTCACTGCAAGAGATGGAGTGCCTGAACCATTTATCTGTGACACCTTAACTTATCAGCCTTCAGAGCTACCCCACAGGTGACCCCTCTTTGCAACGTATTTCTTAGTAACTTAATCCTATTTAGATTGTCTTCAAATCACACAAAGAACAAGCAAATCAGAAAACTGCTACATGTTTTTGCAAGATCATATCACACTGGCATCACTCACCCTGTTTTATTCAAATTGTAAAAGGCTGTCCAGGCATCAGTGACATTTTATTTGTTGTCATATTAGCACACAAAAGGACATAAACTCACTTCTGATAATAGTTTTAATTACTAAGTATATAAGCCTACAAATCTTCTCATCCAACTAATCCTTCAATAAGATTAATTCATGGAAATAGCTCCATTGAAAAAGGATTTGTATGACTGAACCCTAAATGATTAATCACTTTTTTAAAGAAATCATTACTTAAATAAAAGAAAAAAATCCAGGTGTTGGTGTGTTTAAAACAGGGGGTTTTACATCCATCAAACCACAGAGTTTCATAAACATCACTTCTAGGACTGACACTGTTGGGGAATGTGCTTCAGCAGTTCCTGTGGTTTCTCAGGTTAAGACTGATTTAAATAAACGGACCAACTTGCTCACATTGAGTCTAGTGCTCAGCACGACTCTTTTCTTTCAGTACTTTCATTGTACTGATGTATGACTCAGCTACTCCTTCAGCTGCACTAGTTATATATTATCACTGTGCAACATTACCTCAAAGATCAAAATCCCTGATTTATTTTAAACAATATCCTGGTATTACCAAGTGTTTGCAAGGCTCAGTGAGTGAGTGGCTTTTGCTTTCTGTACTATGTCTATTGCAGAATATTTTATTGTAAGAAACATTAACGTCTTTCCTGGTTTTCCAATCTTGTTCTTTTCACTATGACAGTTACCAGTCTAGACAATGACAGAAGTAGCCACAGGAGAGCATATAGATTAAGATTTACTTTAATGTGTGGAGTGCCCCCATGTGCTTAAGTCCTCCTTCTTGTACCCACTTCACTTGCCCTCTCTCTTCGCACAGGATCTTCATGGTTTTAATGGCAAATCTTCTTTAAGTATCTCCTGCTCTGATCCCCTTGGAATGATTAATGGTTTTGTATCACATTTGTCTGCTACTCCTTAAAATATAGGAAACAACCTTTTGGAGAACTACGAGTCTGTCAATGCCTCCAAAAAGCAGGAAGCATAACTGCTTGAAGGCTGACAGATGCTTCACCACCATGACAAGAAGCTGTTCCACAGGCTACAGCTTGTGAGCCCCTCAGTCAAGCCATATGGTCCTGAATGCCAAGACTGCCTGTCTTTCCCAGTTTATTGGGAGAGAGGGATTGTTCCTGCTTTGCTCTGAATTTGTGAAAGTACTCTGTTGATTTTTATAAGTTTACAGTTCAAATGTAATAAAATGCTTGACTGCTTCCACTCATAAATCTTCATTCGTTTGCTGAACATTTTTCCTCCACAAAAGAAACAGCCCTTCTTGTATGCTTCCATTGGGTAGGATAACATCTTGCAAATTTTTGCTACCCCTTCCAATATCAAATGAATGTATGCAACCAAGAGCACACAAACATGGCTCTCAGACTTTAAGAGACCCTTCACACATTCTATTCATCACATTTAAATAATTGTGTATACAGGGTCTGAAACATCTTTGAGGTACAAGGCATCTATAGTAATCTAATGTGAATAACAGCAATGGATATACATTGCTAAAATTCAGAGCTGATAATTTAAGATAAAATCCCGGTGTACTTCAGCATCACAAAAATTAAGTCTCCAAGTTTTAAGTTCTTAAACATGGGTACATTCTCCAGTGCTTTGGCCCGGTGAAATTTAAATATTTCAGAAAGTGAGTATTTCTAATTCCCGTCATCTCTTCAAAAATTGTTTAACTACCCAAAATACTTCGGTAAGGTCTTTTAAATTTTTTTTTAAAAAATATGTTTTATGTCTTTTCCAATGACTGTATGCTGAAGTGTCTTCACTGGTGTGTAGGTGACCCAAAAATCGCCACGAAACAGACGAAGGCAAAAAGTATCTTGCTTCTAACCCAGAAACGGAGGACGCAAAAGCCCCCAGCACAGAGGCAGCGGTGTGCGTATCCATGCATTGTTCTCTCCCAGAGCAGTCCTGGCTCTCGCTGAGGTCCGCCAGGATAGAGAGTATCGTCACCTTGCGAAGTCCAGCCTTAAACTTTCTCCCTTTAGAGTTTCCTTGAGCTGCCTCTTGCTACAATTTTCCACTCATGTATGTCCCTTGCTTCCTTCTAAAAAACGCGCAGCACAGTGACTGCAATCTCTACAGAACCTGCAGAAATAATGGCAGGGGCCCCCGCAGCGGCACTGAGCGGCACTTCCCGGCGGGATGCGGGAGGACGAAGGGCGAAATGCGGGGATTCCCACAGCACTCGCCCGGCGCCGCACGCTGGAGCGGCGTGCGGGGAGACACCGGGAACCGCAGCCACTGCACGCTGCGCCCGATTATTTCATGTTCTCGCACTCGTCAGGGTAACACAGACAACTGATTTATTACGGCAATTTTTCCCAGCGCCTTCCGAGATCTCCCAAGGCTCGGCCGCCGGTCCGGCCGCGTGCTGCAACTTTTCCAGGGGCTGAGGAACGCCGAGGGCATGACAGGGCGGCAATTTTTTTCTCCCCCTCACCTCGCTCCCCCAACCCGTCCCCCGGCGGCAGCAGCTCCCAGCCCCGGCGGATATCCCCCACCTCTCGGACAGCCCGGGAGCCGCTGCCCCCGCGGACGCGCACTCCCCGCCCGGCGGCGGCCC